>VXBC01001842.1:718409-744122 GCA_013399945.1 Ploceus nigricollis | reverse complement strand
CACTACGACCCGGCCAGCGGCAAGTTCACCTGCCAGGTGCGCGGCATCTACTTCTTCACCTACCACATCCTCATGCGCGGCGGCGACGGCACCAGCATGTGGGCCGACCTCTGCAAGAACGGCCAGGTGGGTTCCGCCGCTCTGCCGCGCGTCCTCCCCGCCCGGGGTCCCCCGGTCGTCCCTCTCCCACCGTCCCCGTTCCTCGGGCGCGGCCCTGGCCGCCGCCGCTCCCGGGAAAAGAGCCAGCGGGAGCATCCTTCGCGCCGTCGGGGCGGGGGTGCACGTCCAGAGCCGCGACAAATTCCGAACTCCCGGCTTGCGAACTTTTCTGCCGGACTGGGGAGAAGGAGAAGCGAGGACAGAGGCGGGAGGGAGGACACAGGGTAGTGGAGGGGGTGGGAAAGAGGCACTCGGGGCATTGATGGAGGGGCTGAGAAAGAGGGGCTGGGGGACTGATGGAGGGGCCGGAAAAGAGGTACGTGGAGGACTGATGCGGGGCCTGAGGAAGAGTGACTCGGAGCTCTGATAGAGGTGCTGGGCAGGAGGGGCAGGGGGGCTGATGTGCCCAGCGGCTGTGTTGGCAGGTGCGGGCCAGTGCCATCGCCCAAGACGCAGACCAGAACTACGACTATGCCAGCAACAGCGTGGTGCTGCACCTGGACTCCGGCGACGAAGTGTATGTCAAGCTGGATGGAGGCAAAGCACACGGAGGCAACAACAATAAGTACAGCACTTTCTCTGGCTTTCTTTTATACCCTGATTAACACACAAGTGACACGACACAACTGGCCCCGCCACTGATGCACATGGGGCTGTTTGGCAATTCCATACCCCATCGTGCTGCTTTTCCTGCTGGTGTCCACTGTCTCTGCAGGTCATTTTAGCTTCATTATCAGTTTGTATTTTTTATTTTCACCCTTGTGGAAACGAAATAGAAATGAAACAAAGTGAACCCCTTCCTTACTCTCCCCCGTTTCTTCTGACCCCCACTCTCCCTTTGTCTGCCTGAGTGTTTCGTGTGTCACATGAGGAACTTGGCAGCTTGAAACTCTCGAGTGGTTCCAGGAGGGTTTAAAAGAGCCCAGAGTTTGGACTGTGTCACTCACGGAATTTGAACAGGTCACATTTTTTCATCAATAAGTATTAATGACAATGAATTTTCAGATCGACTATTCACGAAGTGGGACTGGATCATAACTGTTTTTCCTCTGCTGCTTTGTATGGGGTCAAGTGTAAACTTCTTTCTGTGCAATGCAATGCTCGTGTGAATGATGATGTCATTAACGTCAAACCTGTTTCTGTCTGCAAAAGAATTTGGTCATTGACCACAGCCTCCCAAATACCACATTAAATTATGTTTTTAGACAATGCCTTCTTGCTTTCTGTCTCTTCCAGTGCTACAAAGCAGCACTGTGGTGGTGCCACAGGAGGGTGGGGAGTAAAGGAGGGGGTCACTTCAGTCCCTTAGGTCTATAGTCATATTTAAAGTTAGGGTGTAGGACCTAGTTCCTTGCCTAGGTCTTGACTATGGTTCAAGGGGGCTGGGAAGAAGGAGAAAGAGAGGAAAAAAGCTTCACCTTTAAGAGTTTTGTGAAAAGAAGGCACACGGTTATCAAAAGGTGAAAGTGGGGGTGTAGAGCGAATCTCCTAAACAGATTTACTGGGTTAAAACCTGATCCAGAGGTTAGTGAAGTACAGAAAAAGCAGTTTAATCACTGAGAAGTACAGAAAAAGCAGTTTAATCAGTGATTATGGAATGCCATGTTTCTGTAACATGTTTGACAAATGTTAAGAAGGCTGCAGGGGAGAGATTTTGTCTAAACCCTTGCACTTGCAGTGTGTGTATGGGTTGGAAACCACACCTGACTGGAGATGGGTCTGCACAGTGCCTGAGAAGGGCTGGGTGAGAAAACTCACTCAAGACTGATGGATTCAGTCCATTTAGAAGGGTTTTCTCCTGATGGTCCTCTGTAAATCCCAGTCACCCTTGGTCTTTTTTCAAAATGCATAGGTGTGTCAGTAGTGCATGTGGTTCTGAGCCTTTGGTGGAGGAGGTGCCTTTGTCATCATCACCCCAGTAGGTAACCTCCTTAATTTGGGTAAATTGGGACTGCTCTGCTGAAGCTAGAAGCGCTAAATTGATTTACAAAAGCACTTACGTTAATTTTGCTGTCTTGTCATTTCATTTTTCTCTCCTGAAAGTTTTACCTCCCTATCAGCTCTCTGCCCTTCCCAGTGTTAGTGCAGTTTCACAGACAAGAGAGACAGGAGCTGGTCTGAAACAGCTCTGCCAAGGCTGGAGCTTTGCCCCTGCCCTGATGTTGCAGGAGGAAGGGGAGCCACAGTCAGGTGGACTTGTTCCAGCCCCACTTTGGGGCAGCCCCATGATGACCAAGTTCTTAGAGTCACTCCTGTCTCCTACTTAGTCCTCAGTGGGTATTGTCTTCTTGTTGGCTGGAAGGGGAGGGTCAAAGGGAGAAGGCAATTCTTCCATCCTGTCCTCAAACATCCCCTGCTGAGGGAAGCAGAGTTCATAACCAGGTACACGTGTTAGACACTTATCAATCTCTTATGTCTTGTCGATTTGTACTATTTAGAATATGATTAAATCCAATGTCTGAGACCATCCAAATGAAGTATAATTGCTATGGATCCTCAATTCCCACCGGATCCGTAATCCTTTTTGACTATTCCTCCCCCCTCCTTCAATGAAATGGAGCTTAGACACAAAGCCCTTGGTTTAAATTTCAAAAAATTAAAATTGACATGCAGCAGCATTAGCAGGAGCCAGGAGGAATTCTAAGGAGGTGCCTGGGCTCTGCTTTATCCTTTGCATTAAGAAGCAATTTGTACTTCTAACAAAGACCCAACTGTTCCCCCTTGGCAAAAGGGCAAGGAAGATGCCTTGCAAGGGAATTGCTGTTCACAATACTTAAACAAATTTGAATCTTAGATTTTTAAATCTGTATTCCCTGGTGGAGGCTGCTCCTCTCAATTCAAATGCAGGGCTGGTGGTGTGTGCCTGCCAAGGTGTCAGTAGCTAAGCGGATGATGGATTGATGAGGCAATGGGAAGACACAGGCTCACAGTGGCAGTTTGCCCCGACAGTGATCTATGTATCTGCACATTATCAATGTCATGAGGAGGCTTGAACCACCCTCGCTAGATGTCTCATTTTCCACTTATCTCTTATGTACTAATTATCAGGCTGGATTATTCCCCAGGACAGAAACAAAAAAAAATTGCTCATTGCCACTCCGCTGACAGTTTACACAATCGATAGAAGGAACGTCTCCCTCAGCTGCTCACAGGCTTTTTTGTTTCCTCTCCTCATTGCAGGGTCTTCCGAGATTGCCTCTGTGGGGGGTTGATGGCTCTCACCCAGCATCTGCTTGGACAGGCTCCTCTGTCCCAGTCATCTTGGTGGTAGCTCAGTGTGTGGGTTGTGTTTTTTTTCTGAAGTAACACAGGGAAAAGCAATTGGGAGATGAAAAACTTCAGCGCTCAGTGGTGCAGTTATCCAGAAAAGCAGAGGCAGCGCTGCGGATGGGGATGGTGGTCCCTGTGCTGCCAGTGGCTGTGGGTGAGAGCAGCGTCACACACAGGCCAGCAAACAGCCTGAGGTGGCCTTGTAACCCTCTGAACTTCAACTTGAGCTTCAAGTCAGTTTTCCTGCCCTTGGGAATGGTCTGCGGGTTCTCCACATTTCACGTCACAAAGAGAAGGGCTGGTTTGTGAGGGGGATACCCTGGTCCCCTGGTTTGGATGGGAAGAGGAGGATTAAAGTGTACTCAAGGGGCTGGCTTCAGCTTTCTCTGGGACTGGCTTTCCCAAATGTTACTGCATCTCAAACATTAGCCAGCATCTGCTCTGGAGGTCTGACTCCTCAGAGGTGTTACTTGATGAGTTAAGCAAATGTACTTTTAAGAACTGGGACGTGATCAGGTGGGATATGAATAGGGAAAGCCCCCAGAAAGGAGTGGAATATTGGAGTTTTAGACACAAGGTGCTCTCTGTTTCTGAGCCCAGCCATGTGCTTTAGTTAAAATCATAATACAAAACTTAAGATTAAAAAAAAAGACAGGTGTTCATGCTGTCAAAGTAACTTAGATCCTGCACCAGCAAATCCTTGATCTTTGTGCTACCAGTGTGAAACCTTGACCCTTACCCTGTGTCTGGTCAGTCCTGGCTATGGAAGAGATCTCTGGAAGAGAGGTGAGCAGAGAGATACGGAAGCACACAGACATTGTGAAAGGGGAAATGGGGATGCTGCTGAGAGCCCTGAGGGGTTGCCAGCCAAGTTGCCAGCCAGCCCATGTGTGTGGTTGTTCCCCAGAGGAAGGTGTTCAGCTTACTCTGCTCTACCACAAGTGAGTGCATTTGTGGCTGATTTGTCTTCTTCTGTCTTGACCTTCACTGGTTTGGGAAACTCCTGGCAAGTCTCTAAGGAGGTGGGTGAGGAAATCCTGCTTTGTCTAGGGTGAAGAGGGTGAGCCTGAGAAGCTGAGTTTCTCCAGCCAGGGTACAGAGTTGAGGAATCCATGCTGTGAGAGCAGCTGGTGTCAGGTGTCCTGTGCCAAGTCTGGTGCCTCTGTGTTTTCCAGGATCTCAGTTTGCAGATTTCCTCCTTGATGCTCATTCCCTTGTGGAGCAGGGCCTGGGTCAGTTGGGCTCCCTCTCTTGCAGCAGCAGGAACAGTCCTGTGTTGGGTTCTCCTCTTTCCCTTTTGCTGTAAGAAAAGCAAAGTGTTGCTTTTTGTGCCTCCTGTCTGTACACTCATGCATTGAGCCATGCATTGGTCTTCGTCTTGCTGCTTTTGAAACTCACTCTGGGCATTTTTCTTCGTGATTTAAAGCTTGTTTATCTCTTTGCTTGCCTCCTTCAGTGGCTCACAGTGCCTGGACAGGTTTAATTTGTAAACTCAAAAAGTATGGAGGATGGGTTTTGGTGAATACGCATGTGTTCTTTTTCTGTTTATGCCACAGACTAATCATGTTAAGAGGTCTGTGGCAACAGAGGCAAAATGGCATATAAATCTATTTCAAATATTTTTTTCAAATTTTTTTTGTAACATGCTATTTTTTTTCCTTTTTGTGATTGGACTGAGCTCTGGGAAAAAATCCTGGTAAAATAATGTGTCTTAGTATTGTCTCTGGGATAAAGAAGCCTGTCAGAATAAAATAAAGACTAACTGAATCTTCACTGACTTTGAGACTGCAAGAAGTTTGGTCCTTTTTACTGTGAAAGCCTACATGATGCAGAGACTTGGAAGATTAATTACAGACAAGAGAGGTAAATTGTTACCGTGTGCACACCCTGTCAGTTTTGGGTGAGAGCCTGCTCTCAGCACATTTAATGGCAGAAGGAGGTTCAGCTTGCTTATAACTGCAGGTAACATGCAAATGGGGACCCATTTCTCTAGACCAAGCCCGTGCCAGTTCAGAAGTGGATCCCTTGGTCACAGAGCAGGTGCCACAGCAGCAGTGGAGGAGATGCTTCACTATTTCTTGAGCCCACTTGCTCTTGAATGAGCTTCATTTTTGAAGGTTGTGGGGGCATTGCAGCAGGGGCATTAAAGGCTAAAGGGGCTGAGCTCCTGATTCCTCTCTGTTTAGGACCAGTTTGTTAATTGCCTCAATGGTAAGTTACAAAGAGGCCAGTGAAGGGCAAGGCTTGTTCCCTGGATCAGCCAGGGGAACAGGGGCATTCCCTCCTGGGTGACAGGCTGAGGCTGGGATAGGACTTGGTATTCTAGGCTTGAACATACATTGGAATTCCCCTTCTTTCCCCCTGCATTTCAGGCTGAAGCCTTGAGAGCTGGTGAAAATTTGAAGGGTGCCAAGCCACTGTCGTGTCCTGGCCCCTGCCACAGAGTGCTCAGCAGAATCTCTCAAGGTTTTGCAGAGCAAAATTCAGTGGGAGCTATGAGTGATGATCCTGTTTCCTTGCAGAAAAAGCCACAAATGCCCACAAATTGGGTCCTTCCAATAATAAAATAGCCTGAATTAACTATTCAGCTGTGTGGCACAGCTCTCTCTATATGCTGATAAATGGGAGTAGATTTTCTTCAGAGGGGCTTATGACATATCCCTCTCTGTGCATTTGCTCCCATTTTGGGTTTTTTTTGGCATGAACTAGGGTAGAAACAGAAAAGGCCTGCTTGATCTCTATGATCTGCTGCCCTATTAATGCAGGATTATTTCCTCCAGTGCTCTGTGAGCACGGTGACACAGAGAGCATGGCTTGCCTGCAGCCTTTGACTGTGCCCCTCCCAGCGAGGGCACATTCACATGATCCTGGCTCTCCGTTTTGCTTGCAGCTGCCAGATCATGTCTAGAAAAACAAACAAACAAAGTATCCAGCCCCAGTCTTGAATGCAGCTGAAATGTTTTCTTGGTGACATTTCTCTTTGTCAACAAATTGCTTATCACTTAAGTGTTGTGTTGTGATCCCCATCGCAAAGAGGAGAGATCTGCTGCTGAGAATGGGAGGAGGAATGCCCAGGAGAATAACTTGTTTGAAGATGTGAGCACAGGCTTTATGAAGGATGATTCTTTGTCGGATCTTAGCTCTGAGGTGCAATTTCGGTGCTATGATAATGCAGAAAATGTTTTAAGTCCTTGGGGAGGAAGCTGCTTTTCAGGTGGTGTCTTGCTCTTCCCTCATTATTGTAATGCTGTTCCTGAAGCTTTGTGTCAGTCATGCTGTGCTGCAGCATGTGAATGCTGGGGGTGATGGAGATCACATCCAGGTGGATCTCTCTGTTTTGTTTTGGTATACAGTTGAATTCTTCACATTTGCTTCCCGTTCTTCTAGCACCTTACTTTTCAGAGAGCTGGGCTGCTTGGGAGCCCAAGGGCCAAAGTTTGCTTCCAGGTGCACTTATCTGATTCTTTTCACACTTTTTTTCACACTGGAGTCAGAATCAATCCTTAAGTATCTTCCCTCGAATTGCCAGTGTGACAACTGGTTAAGTAACATTTGGGGATGTAAAATGAATCTCAGTTTTTGTACCCTAGAGGTGGAAATTTTTTTTGTCCTGCCCAGTAAGTGTCATTATGTAAATGCTTTTCAGAAAAAACACCCAGAGAGGGCAGGACAGCTCCTTTTGCTGAAGTCTAGCAACCTGCTGAGGAAAGAGAGGTGTCAAATACCTTTGCAACTCAGCTTCTCCAAGCCCCTGCTGAGGGCATTGCCGCAGCTGAGAGAGCTCAGATTGTAAACTTCAGCCTCCCCTCTCAAAAGGCAAAGCATCCTTGAGGAGTAATACTGCTGCTATTTATCAATTTGTGTGAGAATGAAGCCTGAATAGTATTAGAGCTGAAACACTAATTAAGCCAATAAATTCCTTTGTCTTTTTGGGTGTGTTTGCAATTAATATGCAAAATCCCATTGATTCCAGCAACTCCATAATTCACGATGCAGTGTTATTACATATTGACATGGTACCCTGTGAAACATCCAAAAGACTCTGCTGTGCATAGTAAGGATCCTGCTGTGATCCCAGTTAAACTGTTACAGGCTGGGTGAGCCACAGTGCTCCACCAGGTTCTTCCAGAAGCTTGGCTGTCAGTGGAGGGGGTAGGAAGACCACACAGAAATGTGTCTCTGCTGAGCAAACGCCGTGTCTCAAAGGCTATTTGCACTTTATATTGCTTTCAGAATTACAGTGGGAAAAAAAGGAAAGATGTTCCAGCTGATCTTAAAAAAAAAGGGCTGAAATTGATGCAAATAGAAACAGATTGTAAAGGAAATATGTATTTGGATCAAAGCAAGGCCATTCTTAAAAGCTGCCTTAGCTTTAATTTGCATCTGATGGGGCAATCTAAATAATCTTTCCTCAAGGTTTGTTCAAAGCTATGAGAAGGGAGAAAGGACAGGAAGGCTTCTGAGAGATGGAACACTTTCTCTCTTCCAGGGGAACATTGTTTTGGCATCCTAGGACAGAACAAGAGTCCTTGACCACTGAACCCTGCGGTGACTCTCTGCCTAGAACTGCCTTTTGCAGCATCAGAATAAGTTCTGCCCAAATACTTTTCAGCATCCTTCCCTAAAGCAGCACAATCAGGAGGACATTGTAAGGAATGATTGGCTCTTAGTCTCAGAATATTTAATTGAGAGGGCTGCCTACATGAGGTTTTTGTTACTATTTTTTCTTACATTGGGACTCCTTTGGGTCCCCAGCTCTGTGGCAGCTCTGCTCTCAAGCTGGAAGGGCTCCAGAAAAGAGGTGGGGTTGGTAGAGTAGGTGTTCTTCATGGGGTTGGTCTGATCCCCATCGAAGCAGGTGGGCAGGTGCTCAGTGGCTTTGGTGAAGCAGGAGCCAGGTTAAGCTTAATCTTGGGCTGGGTTCTGTGGTGGTGATCTTTTCTGTTGCTGTTTTCATTTCTCAAGAAATTATTCAATTTGGTCTTGGCATAATCAATAAACCTCTGTATTGATATGTGCAGCCTCTGGAGCAGAGCATGGCCTGGATGTGCTTTTAGTTCAGAGCAGCACAAATCAAATACACAGTTGCTGAATTACTTTGTGGTTGGAGTTTTCTGATAACTGCAATTCAGATTTGCTCTTCCTGTTCTCACTGCCATCCTTCTAAAGGCAAAAAAAGAAAAAAAAAAGGCAGGGTAAAACTGAAGCAATTGTAGATGCATTTTATCCCCATCTATGCAGAGGCTGCATGACAGCTTTAGAGAATGGAAGATAAACAATATAGAGGATGCTATCTCTGATTTCAAAGATAGCATGTTTGATTTCAGGCACAACAATAAAGCAGAATTCTTGATAGCTTGTCCAAGCTAATTTTCTTCTGAGTTAGTGCACTAACTACCTACCTAACCACAAGCTATCCTTTTGCTTTTTCTTTTCTATTAGTGGACTAATAGGATTGCCAAGCTTTACTTTCTAGATGGGTCTTAAATGGGAAGCAGTTTGTTTCATGGAAGAAAGATGCTTGGGAAATCAATTTATGCCAGCTTGTAGCCACCGGAAACCTCTGTACTTCAGCAGACTTTAAATTGAAAAATGGAGCTTGCTCTTCATACTAGATTTCTCAAACGACTTACTCCAAGCAATAGAAAAGCAAACTTGTCAGGTAGGCAGGGATTTTTTGAGGTATCTGTATGTGTTTATCACTTGGTTCAGTTCTGGAAATCTCCAAGTGAAATACGGGAGCCTGAATTGCTTAAGAAGGTCAAACGAGGTGAATGTAACACTCCCCTCTGGCCTAAAAAATTCCATTAATTGTGCTGTCAAATGGAAGTATGGACAATGGCAGAACTGACTTCTTAAAAATTTGTCTTAGTTCTTACAAGCTGGTGGTGGGAGGGAGTAAAGTGAGAGGAGTAAAATGATTTTGGGGTAGGATTGAGCAATCACCTATGTCTG
Source organism: Ploceus nigricollis (assembly GCA_013399945.1). Classification (NCBI taxonomy): domain Eukaryota; kingdom Metazoa; phylum Chordata; class Aves; order Passeriformes; family Ploceidae; genus Ploceus; species Ploceus nigricollis. The sequence continues at coordinate 734,738 of VXBC01001842.1, read as the reverse complement.
CAAAATGAGGTCCATTTCTGTCCTCAGACCTTTCTACAAGGCACAAATACAAGGGCAAGTCTTCTAGGGGCAGAGTGGCCTGGTGATTTCTCATGTGTTTCCCTGGAGGCTTCTCTGTGAGTGCCTTACGCAGGCATCAGAGTTGGCATCGGGTAATGCAGAGAAAACCATGGATTTAACAGATGTGAATCTGTCTTCTTCCTTTCTCTCTTTTATTCCTCATAAATAAGAAAATTACCTGCAATTGTAGCAAATGGCATTCAAAACAACAGTGGAAATATTATAAATATTGATCATATTATTTGGGTGAATACAATGAATTCAAAGCCTGCTGGGTGTTGTACCAGGAGACCAGTTATGGATGGTACATTGCCAGAGGAGCAGTGTTGTGTGGGACAGTGCCAAAGTGTGTCCTGCGCTCTGCTCTGCTCAGTGCCATTGTATGTGCTGGGACTCAGTAAGCAGAAGACCTGTCTGTTAAATTTGCAGATTACATAAAGGCAGACAAAAGGATTAACCTCAAAGTGGCTCTGACAAAACAGAGGAAATAGATGTAGAAATACCAGGAGAGAGTTAGAGATGCAAGTTACCTCTAACCTGGAGGCAGTCCATGGCATGGACATGAGTTGGAAAGTTAGAAGGGGTAGTCCTGGAGGACAAGAGAGGAAGGGAAACATGTTATTGAGATAATTTTGGATAAGATAAATTTGGATAACTTGAGATGTAATAGGTCAAACAGAAGAGGAAATTTTTGGATGGTGAGGCATGGGAGCAGGTTGCCTTGGAAGGCTGTGAGTCTCTGGCACAGAAGGACTCTAAGAGTGCACCAGACATCCATCAGATCTAGCTGTAGCATAGCTGTGTTGGGGTGGGGAGCTGAGCCAGACTCCTCAGACCATATGCACTATTGATTTTCCATCACCCTTCCTTTCTCCGTGGATCTGCAGAGATATATACACCCATCTGCCTGCCTGTAATAGAGCCCTCAAAAAATGAAGTTTGGTGTGTTTCTGTGCCCCCAGCAATTCTCTCTGCACACCAGAGTGACTCCATCTCTGTTAGGTCCATTTTGGAAGGGCAGGTGGAGGTGATGGCATGTGGGCAAGGTGATGCTGGTGGAAGGACTCTTGCAGGGAGCAAGTTCCTAGACTAAACCCTGTTACCATAGCTCCAGACTGCTGGAGCTCATGATGTCCAGGATCCTCCCAAGTCCTACTGAATGACTGTGCAAACGTGTTCTCACCACACTGGGTGCTTGTTTGGCATAGCTTCTACAAATCTGAGCACATTGTTTCTGCATCTGGGCATTTTGGTTTTGCATCCATGGTAAGAAGATGGAAATATGGACCTGCTGATCAGCAGGCATCTAACACTCAGGTGCCTCTGAAGTTCATGAATAAGAGGAACATAAATACCTCTGAGCTCCAGGAGTGCTGTGTATGTACCTGATGCACCAGCACACAGCTCCATTCACCCCAAGCAGAACTGAACACTCAGTGTTTTCACCATAGTGTCCCACAGCAAGTGAGAATGCCTCTGAATTTTTTACTGTTTTTTTAAATCTGTATAGTCCGCAGATTATATGTTAAAAAACATCCAGCATAACCTGAAGTATTTTCCTATGTAACTTGCCATTGTGTGAGTGATGCAGAGGTTTATCTCAAAGCTCTGTATCCCTGCCACTTAATTTTCCTGTTCCTGTAGCCCCTTTGTCCAGCATCTCTGGCTTTGTGGGGGCTTTCTGAGGTCTCCTCTTCAAGTCCTAATGCACTTCCAGGTATGTCAATCCTGCATGTGGAAAATATGGTATTTATTGAAAGAAAACGTTGAGGTGTAAAAGGAAAGGGGACAGCATAGTCTGGGTATCCTGCTTGTGGACTTTTTTGTTTTTCCCTCCTGTCAGCTCAGATTATCAAATGGAAAAATGATAATATCTTTTTCAAAAGAAAAAAGAAACCCCACTGTAAAAACAAGTCTCAGCTTGAGTTTGCTTTGATTTCATTCACAAGGATCTGACTAGCCTTGTTTCCATCCCAGGCCAGAGCTGCTGTATTTAAGCCTCCTCAGGACAGGGTTTACAGGGGTGGTGCTGACTCACACTTCATTGAGAGTCACAAACAGCAGAGGTACTGCAGAACTACACATACATCTGCTTAATATATTTATTACATATCCCTCCCAGATTGATTCTGGGCTTAAATTTTAAAAAAAAGTTTATTTTTCTTCTTCTCTGTTACTCATCTGGTAGTTTTGTAATATTTAGCTTTTCCTCACTGTTTGATTGGATTTGTGAACTTCCCAGTTGTGTCAATAAAACGATCAACAGAGAGATGGAGTAGTAGTGTGGCAGATTTTCCTGCTCAGGTCTGGTGTCACTTGCAGTCACCAACAGCAGGCTGGACTGACCCGTGGGCAGCTCATCTGTGCAGCCCAGTAGTAACACTGATTAAAATCTGGCATTAGCAGTGTAGCTTGGAGTGTACTTCAGGGCTGATTGGCTTGCAATGTGCCAGCAGAGTACAGGTGTAAAAGCAGTCTCCAGCCATGCCTACTTTTTGTGACCAACAGAGGGTTCATCCTCCAGCCTCTCTCTGGGGTGTTGTCCTGCCTTGTTCTTGGCTCACAGGGACTGCATTTATTTTGGTGATAGCAGCATGCAGGGCTGTAGAGCTATTTGTGACTCATGGAGTTATCTGGACTTTATTCAAAGGCTGCTGGAACACAATCCTGAGTAACGTGTTTTAGGGGATCCTGCCTGAGCAGGGAGGTTGGACAAGATAACCTCCAGTGGTCCCTTCCAACCATAACTGTTGTGTGATTATGTGACTTTCCACCTCTATAACTGAAATAGACCATGACCCATATGTGTCTCTAGGAAGACAAATCACCCTTCTTTGGTGGGATTACTCATCTCATCTCCTCCAGTGCACGCTTTGTCCTCTGTGCTCTGGTGCCTGTGAAAACGTGGCTGGAGCAGGGGTGCCCAGCTCACTGCCATCACCCAGACCAAAAGCCAAATGTTGTATTTCCAATGCTCCTTGATCTCATCTTGCTGGGACCTGGCTCGGACCTGCTGAGCCTGATGTGGTGACTTTGTATTGTTTCCTCCATGAGTTCATCTGCTTCCCAAACCACGTGCAAGGCTGGTGTCTACACCACTGTCCTGCAGTGATAAGTGATCTGTGCTGTGCACAGCAGCTCCTCTTTCCTTCTTTCTTTCTTTCTTTCTATCTATCTATCTAATCTATCTATCTATCTATCTATCTATCTATCACTTCCTATCTCTATCTATCACTTCCTCAGCTGCATCCGTTCTTCAGTCCAGTGGGACATGGCTGCTACCTCTGGGCTTTCCCACCTTTCTCATGCTCTCCCCTTTCAGCTCCCATGGAGAAAAGGGAATCTCTAAGCATGGACCCAGAGAGCAATACAGATCACTTTGCTCTGTGTTTGGGGCCCCTGTGCTGCAGTCCATGCTGTGGTGCAGGCAGCCAAGCCCTGTCTTTGAAGGTACTACAGTGCCTCTGAAAAACACGTCTGGAATGGAGAAGTGAGAGTTCTTCACATCAAACAGCCACACTGCAAATCTGCATGTTTTGGTGCAGTCTGTGCCACCTGGGAGCAGCCACAGGGGTGGGATCTCCATGGGACAATTTTATTTTAGCCTGTGCAGGCAGTGGGAGTCCATGTAGCCAGAGGGTGAGGAAGTGAGGCTGTGCTTCAGAGAGGGTGAAACCTTGGCAGAGCTCCCACCTTCTTCAAAAGGGGTCTGTGTGGTCTGCTGCTTAAAATGATTTTAATGCAAGTCAACATTAGCCTGTTCCACATTGCGTGGAGCAAGGAGGGAGTAAAAAGAGAATGGTTTGACATGGTTCTTTTAGCCTTCTGATTCTCAAATTTTGGTGCAGAGTGAGGAAACTTCTGCTAATAGCAACCCTCAGGGTAAAACCTTTTAGAAATATTCCTGGTAGATTTTTAGCCAATTAAACTAAACCAGAGAACCCCCGCCCCTATATTCAGCAGTTACACTTAATGAAGGGTATCTCTCAGGTGTCATTTCATCCTTCATGTCACCCAAAAATTAGAGAGAGAAAAAAATATCAAAATTGATGCAAACCAGTGTAATCTGAGAGATTAGAGCTGTGAGGGTCTGTGACCTGCAATAAATCAGAGTGCAAAGCAAACAATGCTCTGTGTGTAAGGAACACTGATGAACATATAAGGGGATGGGGAAGAAGAGTGCATCAAGCATTACCTGCTGATGCAGACACCCACCAGGCTTGCTCGTGTAGTGGTTTGTGCACACACTGACTGGGCTCAATGGTTTTGCCCCCAGCTGCTGTCTCAGAGGAAATCTTCATGCTGCCTCTGCCAAAGCCTGGTGGACAAAAACTTGTGGAGGAATGATGCATGGTCAGTGTGAGAGCAAAGAATGTTATATTGTCTTCTACTTGTTCTATCTGCACCTGAATGTTAATTTTTGCTTTCTCTTCAAGGGAAGCTGCTAAATGCAAATTACCTCTCCACCACCAGAGAAGCTGATAAGGTGATGATAAAAAATATACAGAATAAATGATGCCAAGCACTGCATTATTCTAGAGAGAGCAGGGGAAGGCAGAGGGCACTGTAAATATCCTTTATGTACATTCCTATGTAATCCCAGTGGTGTAGTGCAGGAGAGGGCACAGAGCCTTGGGGTCACCCAGGCATTTATATAAAATAAGATGCAGCAGTGTGTGTTAGAGCTAAGCCATAATTAAACACCCCCAGGTAGTTTAAATGAGACGTGCACATTTAGAAAATAGTTTTTAGCGGATCATATCGTCATCTGACTGGCAGAGAAAACAAACAGCTGTGGCATGTACTTCCCAGCACTGTTTGCACAATGAGCATCAAGGGGGTGTTGGCTGTGGGTCCAGAAGAGTGTTGTGCTTGTGCAAGGATGTCAGAGGGTTTCAAGCTGGTGCCTTCCACTCACCTTTGTGTCCTGGTGGGTGTAACTCACCCCATGCTCTCCCTCCACCAGGGCAGGGGGACAGAGAGCAGCTGGGGCTGTGGTCCGGAGCACCTTCACTCACCAGCCACGTTCCTCTCCTGATGGGGGTTGGCACTTGGCAAAGAGCAGCCAAAGCCTGGAACCTGAAGCTGCTCTCACTGTCATGGCAAGGATGCTGGAGCTGATGGTTGAGGTGCAACTGCCTGATGGAGGTCAGGGCTTGGCGATTGTGAGCGACTGAACCAGGGTGTTTTTAGAAAGCAACTGTCCCATCAGCTGGGAGTTCACCCCTCATGAGTGGGGCTATTGAATTGAAAAGGCAAATGTGTTAGCTTGAATCTCCAGAAAGGTGGTTTCCTCAAGGCTGAGCCACTGGAGACCGTTGGAGCCAGACTTTGTTATGGCAATGACAGGATTTGCACATGGTTACCACCCATCAGGTGTGAAGAAGAAACTTCCAGCTGAAGGAGCAGCTGCCTTCCTGCCCAGCCTGTCAAAGCTGTTAAATTGCTCCAGCTTAATCACAGGGAACTCCTTGAGCATTTCCAAGGAGAGTATCTGATGAGAATGTGCATAAAGCTCTGGAATTCAATTACAAGCCAAAACGAGGAATGAAAAGTTTACCTACAGCACTATAAGCTCCTGGTAAGACTCAAAATGGTTAAACACCTTGTGGAAGTGCTGGCAGCCTGTTCCAAACATATCGAAGCCTGCCTTTTTGCTCCATCAAGGAGCAAGAGACAAGCCCTGTTGGTGCCCATCCCCTGTGCACTACCGGGGTGCTGACCTGCTGGGAACTCACAGAGTTTGGGACAATAGGCTTTGGCAGGGTTATGCTCATTGTTTTTACAGCCTTGAAGAAATGAGCAATTCCTCTGGAGGATCATTGTGTTTCCTCATCCAGTCTTCTGCAGAGCCCCTGCAATAGAAACCTGCAGAACAAGAGGCACCCCCTGGTGTCACCTGGCCTCTCGTTCTGCAGCTTTCTGCTGCAGGGACTCTGCAGAAGGTGGGATGGGGAAAATGCTGGATCTGTCCAGCAGTCAGCTGCCTGATGTGGCAGCAGTACCCTTGGTGCTGGGGGAGCATCGTCCTTGCCTGCGGAGACAGGAGGGAAAAAAGCCTCGGTTCCCAGCGGCAGCGCTGGAGATGCCGGCCAGAGTTAGGACTGGCTTGATGGCTCCTGATGGGAGCAGGACAGGAGCCTGGAGGTGGTTTAACTGTGCCTCTGCCATCGCCATGGTGGTTTCTTTGTGTTCTTGGGGGTGTTGTGAATTAAGGGGCACTGTTAGGATGCCAGGTGGGGTGGTCTGGTGAGCTCATTGCATTGCAGCCCTGTGGCTGCAGGGGATGTGCCTTCCTGCATTGGAGCTTTGCTTCAATATTTACAGAACACATTGACACACGTTTAAAAAGCTTCAGGTGGAATAAGCAAGACCAAACACTGCTGTGGGAATGTCACCATGTCCCTTTTTAGAGACAGTGTGGGGGGCTGGCTGTGGGGCACAGAGCTCTTTTGGCAGGACAGTGGTTTGAAGGGAAGCTGAGCCTGTAACAATGGATGAGCTTTTGCATAGGGCAGAGGTGGGAGATACGGAAGGGAAGGGATGCTCAGGTCTGTGGTAGTAGAGTGAAACATGAAGCAAAGACCCAGCTTGAAAGGCTTTGTAAGAGATGTCCCAAGGAAGGCAAAGACCAGTTTGGGATAGAAAGTGAACCAGCTTGGGTTCTACCAAGGAGTCTTTAGAGCTATAACAGTGCACCCTGACTGGGAATAGCCCTGTCCTGCCCAAGGGGGTTATCCAAAGGAACCCTTAGAGCCACCTTGCAATAACTCCTTGGTCCCAAAACACTTGGTCCCAGCATAATCATTGTCACGATTATTCCGTGCTGTGAAAGCTTGATTTTCCTAGGCATAAAGCAGACAGATGAGTAAAGGGTGGTGTCAGCTAAACACTTCCAAAAGCTGTTATGGATATTTTAATGTCACTGTGGACTTGTTTTTCAGCTTTCTCTAAAAACCAGTTTGGGGTGCATACAGATGCACAGTGTTGAGCTTGGTGTCTCTTCAGAGGGGGAAAGGGACCAGAGCATCACTTTGCTATTCATTTCCAAGGGCAGGATGTACAAACAATATCAATATTTATTAAACAGCTTTGTTTATCCCAGGTTTGTAACAAAGAAAGTGACTTAGATTGTGGTGTTTGTCCTCTTTTCAGTGTCCTACTCCTCACCTGGGTTTGCAGGTTTTTCTTAATGCATATATTATTTGCCTATTTTGAAGACAACTGTATCCCGAATATCTTAAAAAGGGAAAGTGGCGCTTGGTTTTTGGTTGCCTCAGTGATTATATAATTTCTGCTTTTAAGAGTCCCTGTCTGTGATAGACAGCAGCTCTCACTACCCAGGCTTACAACAGAAGCTTTGTTGTCTGATTTTGCCCTTCCACTCTTCCTTCCTTCCCCTCAGCTGCTTTAAATAAACAGGGAAGTTTTAAGTTCAATGAGACCAGTAAATTTACAAAATCTACTCTGATGAATGGCTTATTTTTTTCACTTCAGCTTAAATCTGATTTCAAGTGACATAAAGAAGAAGAAAAATATTCAAAAACCCCCAAAGCCCACTTACAGCATCGTGAAAGCGCCCAGCCAGCAGTTTCCACAGCAGCAGCTTTGCTGGAGGCTGTTTGCTGTGCCCCTTGCTGATGGGCACATGAAGAGTGCAGAGAGGGATTTCTAGACATCTCCTGCACTACAGAGGTGAGAATTTAGGTATTTACTCTTTTTTAAAGATGCAGAAGGTCACTCCCATGCATGGGGACTCTGCCACTGCTTGTTGCATCCTTACACAAGACAGAAACACACTGTAAGGCACGGTGCTGCTGCCTCTGGAAGATCAGGACTGTTACCAGCTGCTCCCTTTAAATTAATTTTCCCAAAGTCAGTCACAACATGAGCAGAGCGATGATCCTGATGACACTTCCCGAACAATTAGCACCGGGAGCGAGGAGCACCAGAGGACTCATGCCATGTTCTGTGCTGCATGTCTTCAGTATAAATAGCCTGGCTGGAGGATCTTTTGCCCAAAATTATGATGAAAGGGTGATTTAATGTTAATTCAACCTGTCAGTTGTGTTTGAAACCAGGGACACCAGAGCTTTCTGCTCTGCTTTGATCAGGAGCACTGGACTGATTAAACTAAACATCGGGCAACAGGAGGGTTGTTCATNGACACCAGAGCTTTCTGCTCTGCTTTGATCAGGAGCACTGCACTGATTTAAACATCAGGCTAACAGGAGGTGGCTGGTGGGCACAAGGGCTCGTGGGGTGGGCAGTGTTGGGCAGGTAACTCCTACATACTTCACAAACTGCCTGCTGTGTCCTCATGAGTGAGGAGAGGCCATGCTCGGCACGTGTGGATACAGCCAGGATAAGGAGCACTGCTTTGGAACTGTGAGTGACCTTGTGATGAGGCACCAAAGGAGACCACAGGGCTGTCCCATCAGGAAAGGTCCAGGATGACCCACCAGCCAGGTGGGTTGAAAGTGGTCAGCAACAGCCTGGCTCTGGCTGTAACTGCTGACAAACCCAGTGGTGCCTGTGGTTTGCTGAGCTTGATCTGCAGGTGCTTTGCAGGCAGCCACAGTGACCTGCTGCTGGTCCCAGAGGAACTGCGTTTGCAAGAGGACACTTGGCCATCTCAGATCTCATTCCTGCACGGCCTTCCACAGGCAGAAGTCTGTGGAAAGGATGTAAAGCCCTTGGGATGGAAAATACTATTTACAGTGCCAGGAGTTCGCTGAGTCCTTGGCAGAGGTATGGTCCTTACTACATAAGAATTAGCATCCAGCCAAAATGACTCAGACTAAAACTCCTTCAGAAAGTCCCTTAGTGGATGGTTTTATACTTGTTCCCTTTCTGTGTTTTGACCAGATGTGGGCCAGTGGAAGGAGAGAGGAAAAAGTGTGTAAACTAGGGGGAACATCACTGTGCCCAAGGCAATGTGCTGAACAAACTTCAGAGGAGGCACTGAGAAAAGTGCCAAAAGTTGCACGGGCAGAGATCCACAGTGATTTGTGTTAATTAGCTAATGAGCAGTCTGTTGGAGACACCCAGACTTACAGACCCCTCAGCCTTTACCTCATAGAAAGACCAGTTGCAGTGCTGAGGTCAAGAGTCAGGGTCCACCCTAAGTGGTGGCAGCATGTGAAGTACTTAGAGAAAGATCCCAAAGACTGAAAAATACTGATAGCAAAGGCTGGTGGAAAGGCAGCCCTCACCTGCTTGCAAGGCCTGTGGAGTTTTTGCTTGAGTCACTCTAGTGGGGAGGACATGTTTGAATGTGGAAATTGGCTGTGGTGTGTTGGAGCTCAACTCTTCCCATCAATGGGGGCTCCTGGCTCATGCTTTTGAGGCATCTGCTCCCTCCAGCTCATCTTTTCAACTTTAATAAGAGATGTGCATGTGCTTCCCCTTCCCCCCAGTGCGTTACATTTTCAGATCAATTTTAAAAGTAACCTCTTTAATATTGAATTATTCCTGATCTCTATTGTCACTTCTAGCTGATTAGTTTAAGGACTGTGCTTGGTTTGTTTAATAACCTCTTGACACTAAACAAACAATCCTGAAAAGGGAACAATTTGCAAAACAGAAGGAAAACAAATAACCTACAAGGGCATCCTCTTCAAAATAGAAAGACTGATTACATTAAAATGGCAAAATAATTCCGGACATTAAAAGAATGTATATAGATACTGGCTTATCTATATTCAAGGAAGATTTGAAAACACCGCAAAGTTAAAGTTTTCATTAGCAGTACAGTGAAATCTCTCAATTAGAATTCCTGAAGCATATTAAATGGTATTTAGTTTCTAACTCAATGCATCATTTTCTGTTAAATAATTGATCGTGGTGCAGAGATTGTGTTTGTGTAGTTTAAGAAAGCGATTAGACCAAAGAACATTTGGTAGGAAAGTTGCATTGATAACTGCGACACCACTCCAGCCGTGCTCCGGAGGTGCTCTCACAGCAGGGCTGGCCACTGAGCTGGGCAGGTGTTGGGCCTCAAGGGACTTGGGGCAATAAAAGCTGTACTGGACCACAAGGAACTTGTCTTGAACACGGTGAGGAGAGCCTGGTGCCTTCAGGGACCGAAACTGCCCAGGGACAAGACGCGGATGGGAGGCGGGAGAACCCCTCACCCCAAAACCACACTGAGGAACAGAGCAGAGGGTAAAACACTGAAACTCCAGAGATGCTGAGAGAAGACCTAGTAAGGAGCAATAGGAGTCCTGGCAAAGGCCAGGTGTAATGAGGTTAGCCTGGAAGACAAAACCATCACTAGGCTTTGGCACCTCTGTGACCAGTGCCTGAACCTCAGGGTTGTTATTTTTCTGTGTGACATTAATTTACCCTCAACCCACTTGGTGCCTGCACTAGAGGAATACTGTGATGTTACACCTCTCTGTTGCCACAACACAAAAGACTCTGTCTTCAGAGGTGTGCACTTAAATAATATTTGAAATGCTTCTTTCAGCCTATCCCTCAGCTGTGTTTGGACTAGGAAGGGTTTAATTTTCCTTTGTGGCTCTGCCATGACTGGCATGGTGCAATTGCAGCCACATGGAAGGTTCTGGTGGAATTCCCGTTTGTCTGAGGTTAAACCCAAGGTTTCTGTTGTGCCTTTTATGTGGACAGGTCTCCTTGGAAACTTGCTGCCTAGGTGAGCAAAGCCATCTTCTGGGCTGCCCAAACACCACCCAGTTCTTCAGGGCTTCACCCCATTTTACGAGGTATTTAGGCTGATTGAATGGCACAACACAAAGCCCATAATGTCTAACCACCAAGACTTTGGGTAGCTTCTCCCCCCGCTCAAGTTTTTAATTTTGATTTGCTTATATTCTTTAATGAGATGCAATTACAGTTTCAGTGTAGTAGGTAGGAGGCTTTATATTTGTACTGCTTTGTAGTAAAGACATAATTACTGCGTTTATGAATCAAATCCCTTTATGTATCATAAATACTTATTAAAACAGCCACTGGCAATTTTACCTCAACATGTTTCTTCATGAAGTAGGATTTATTGCCTACATAAAAATGCCAGTCTTCCCTGGATCTCCCTCCCCTGCAATTGCTTGGCTTGCAGAATCCCCGTGCCTGGTTCAGAGTGGTTCAGAAGGTGAGACATCCTGCAAAGCACTTAAATAGCTGTGTGCGTGCGTGCACAGCTCGCGTGCCCTGGAGACACCTGGGTGATTACTGTTTGTGCTCCAGTGGTATCTCCTGCCTGTCTTGCTCAGAGTGCTGGGAGCAGACAGTAGTAGATGTCATCTTTATCTCGGCCAGGTTTGGGGCTGGCTTGGCTGTAGCCTCTGCTGTACCACCTCAGCCATAGCAGAAGTGTTTGCCCAGTTTGTTCTGTGCACTGAGCAGGGATAAGTGGATTGATGCTTCAGAGGAAATGTCTCCATAAGTCTTTAAATTCTTCAGTTTTGTGCAGAAAGGTGGGTTTCATGCAACTGAAGAAAGTTTCCCTTCAAATACAATTTTTTTTTCAAATTCAAGTGTTGTTTCACATTCTGTTCTTCTTAACCTCTGACTGGTTAAGTGGAGTGTCTGCCCCATCTTTAGGGGGAAAAAAAACTGGGGTGGGAGGTGGGAACACACAGAGTAGGAATCTGGGAAAGACTTGAACATGGTGAATTGTTTGACACTTCAGAGGCTGCTGTCAGAATGAAGATTTGATTCATGGACTATTCATACTGTAGGAAAGGCAGCTTTGATTTCTACAGACAAGGGTTTAGAGTCCCAAACAGTTTAAAAGGAAGGTTGGCAAGGCAAAATCCTGCAAGGTGTTGCCAGGAAGTTCATGCCAGATTAACCTGATTTGTGGCTCCTTGGCTAAGCTAACAAACACCCTCAACATAAGGGCAGTAAATCTCCTCCCTGAAAATGTAGTCTTGAGAAAGTACTTTACAAGAAGTCATTGGAGAAACTAGAAAAGTTGTTTCTCAACAGATGAACTAATAAAGTTGATAGGGAATTCATTTACAGCCAGACAGCAGCAAGCAAGGAACTTAATAAATATTTTTCTCAAAGGTAGGTCTTGGGACAGATTTTCTTTAAGGACATAAGAACATTTATTTAATGGCCCAAAAAGCCAACATTTAATTTATTTCATTAGCCATTGAGACACATTGAGGAGATCTGGTCAGTGGAGAGCAGAATCGCAGTGTTTTTTTTGTTTTGTTTTGTTTGTTTGTTGGTTTTGGGTGTTTTTTCTGAGAAGCAGCAGAAATGGAATGAAATGTTGTGAGAAGTGCAAGGTCCTGTGTTTGGACACTAGAGAACATGCTGGGAGCTTGTGGTACACACTGGGGTCTGGGAGCTAGTGGGGACAGCCACCCTCCTTGGTCCAGTTATCAAAAAGGCAGCAGTAACCTAAGGATGGCACAGACTTTCCCTAGATACAGTAAAATGAGGTATCATTACCAGCACACAAGGTCTGTACAAATCCTTGCCTGGAATACTGCATATGTGGGTCACACATCCTCAAGAAAGATGAATTTACCCTGGAATTCAGAGAAAGACTGATAGAAAGAGAGCAGAGGGGAGAGCTTATCCTGCAGAGGAGGCTGGGAGTGCTCAGTGGGCAGGGACAGGAGTTCCTGTCTTTGGGTGCTCTCTCTGACAAAGACACGAGGGTGCAGAATGAACCGAGTTAGAGGACAACGCTGAGTAAGAAAAAAAGATGGATTTAACATCAGATAACTATACATGAAGAATGAGAGGGGCCCCTACCAGCAAAAGAGCTAGGTCAGGACGTGAAAGGACGTGGGGAAGGGCACAAAGAGCTCCTGGCTTACCAGCGGGTCGTGTAACACATCTAATAGCAGGGGACAGTAATCCTGGGTATCCCTTTGGTCATCAAGTCACTCTTAATGAGCCCCTTTATGCTCAGTCCTTCACGAGCCAACACATGCAATTTAGGCGCACTGTGAAGGTCCTAACGTGCCTGCCCTAATTTATCCGATGGCTGTTATTCCTTTTTCATCAATAAGGAATAATGACACAATGAGGCCCTGTAGCTGGATCATTAATTAGAAGAGTTTTCACCTTTCAATTAACAAAAGCAAAACAAATGTCTCCTGGATCCTTTTGCTGCAGTCCCGGGGGAAGGGAAAGGCAATCACCCCACACGGGTAGGGCAGCAGGGGAGTTTCATTGAGCAACAAGAGGTGCCGTCTCCGGAGCTGATGGATTGGCCCAGGAAGCTCGTTTAACCTGATATCTATCTTCAAGACTAATCAGGCGCGATGAATAAAAAAGAAGGCGTCAAGCTCCTTAGTAAGAGAAGGCTGGCGGCTGATAAACAGATAATTACACAAAGCAAAGCTGTCACAACAATAAATGTGTTTTAGCAAGAAGTGACCTCACGGTGTGGGAAGCACAGAAGAGTTGAAACCTCACCATCATCCAGGAGTGAGGGGAATGAAGGCAGATTTACCACATGGCAAATGGCGCTGGCGTTTGTCACAGGAGATGTGCCGAATCTCTGGACACTGCTTCGGCAAGCCCCAGTGCAGCCGGTAGGTGGTTGTTGCTCAGGCGTTTGATTTGCAGTTTGTTTTTTCTGGTTTGAGGGTGAAGGGACCTTGAAGATCATCTCATTCTTTCATGGGCAGGGATACCACCTGCTAGATCATACTGCTCAGGGCCCCTTCCAACTTGTCCTTGAACACTTCCAGGCGTGGGGCCTCCAAAACTCCTCCGGGCAACCTGGGCCATTGAAAATTTCTTCCTCATATTTAGTCTAAAACTTTCTCCCCTTGACCTAACACTGTTGGCCTGTGTAAAAAGCTGCTCTCCCTTTTTATAACAGCCCCCTTTAGGTACTGGAAGATGTTCTAAGGTCTGCCCGCTGAGCACACCAGCTCTCTCAGCCTGTCTGCAGCAGAGGTGGTCCAGCCCACTGGGCATCCCCATGGCCTCCTCTGGCTCCAGTNCAGCGCCGGGAGCCGCACCCAGCCCAGCTGTCCGCTCCCCTCCTCTCTCCGCAGGGTGGCAATGCTGCCTTCGGCTCCGGAGCCCGGCCCGCCGCCGCTCGCAGCCACCGCGGAGCCGCCGCAGCCCCGGCCGGGGCTCCCTGCGCTCCCCGAGCCGCGGGGACAGCCCTGGGGACAGCGACACGGGGGCAAGAGGGGCTGCTGGCCCAGCCTGGCACCTCCGGTGCCTTTTCAGCGTCATGGGGTGCTCCTCGCCCATATCTGCGCCTTGGGGTGGCTTTTGGTCCCGTCCCTGGCCGTGCTCCCCTCTCTCAGTGCCCATCTCCGCGGGGCTCCGCCAGCGCACACCGGGTGGAAGATGTCCATAGCTGGCATGTCTCTGGGGCAGTCCAAGACCTGTGCAAAACCCTCAGCACACACTTGGAGGGCAGCAAGATACTGGTGTTTAATTGGGCTCTGTAAGTATGTGTGTGGCTCTAATTCCAGGTCCTCTCCTGCAGAAGCTGCCGAGTGGCAACAGAAGGAGCTGCTGAATAGCAGACATTAAGTAGATAAATAATAAAATTGCGATGTAAAGGCAAGCACTGGAAAGGCAGGTTCTAAGAAGAGGAGCAGCTCGGGGAAATAATTGGAATGAATTCCTCTGAAGCAGCTGCAACCATTTGTTTATTACAAACCACGTATCTCCGCACGCATAAGAGGATGATGTGGCCAAGCACCAGCTCACACCACTCCCATGGCCGAAGGTGAAGCCCTAAGACAGGCAGAAGCCCTTTGTGAGCTGAGCAGAGCACTCTCCCCTGATGAACAGCGGGAGCCCATGCGAGTGAGCGGGGCTGGGACCCCACAGTGCTCCTGTCCTCATGACTCGGGAGCAGCTGTGCCCTGGGAAGGCATCCCCCAGGGTGTTCTTTTTTATAACTGGATATTTGCAATATGCCAGCCCAAACAGCAGAGGCAGGTGTTGTATTTTAAGGCATGCAGGGGGCTGAGTAAGTTGTGTACATAATTGTTCTCAAGACTGAAGTAAAAATTCAACCCCATCTCTATTTCTGCCACAACAGGAGAGCCCAGATATGTCCTCTAACGATGTCATGTGTCAGAATTTCTTAATGACACTTTCCCCTCTGATTTCTGTTTAATTTGCCCCCTCTCCTTCTGAAGATCACTCTCTTTTACATCCCTCCAAATAAAGAGCGTTTAGTTAGCGGGGAAGAAAAGATTGCCATTGAAGAACTAAGAAAAGCACTGGATTAATTCTCCGCCTGCAGCTAAACTGAGAGTTCATCTCCTAATAGGCCATTTCAAAGCAGTTAGATTTACTCTTTTAGACTAACCATACTGTCTGAACAATATTTTATGCCTGTGTTAAAATATAATAGGCTAGAGAGACAACTCAAATGTCAAGAGTAGATAGTGCTGTCAAAGTAATTTGTCTTGGGTAATAGATAGAGTGACATGACTTTGAAACATTCTGAGAAAGAAATCATTCTACATTTGAATGGATTGTTTCTTTCCCTTTAAAAAGCCAACACTGTGTTATTTAAATTGTGTCTATCAGGAAGTCTTTATTTTCTGTGAAAATAACATTGGTATTTCCAGTGATGGGGACATGGCACAATGGGACTTTGCAGTGTATGACAGGGGAATTAGGCAATGCCAGCACGATGCTCCCAGAGCATCCTCAGACCACCCCTCATGGAACCTTGGATACTTGGGGGAGTTTGGGAGTGGATTAAAAAATTAAACCCAGTGCTCAGGGAGGCAGCAACAGTGCAACTGAGTTCAGGGGAGATGCCATCCAGCCAAGGTGTTTCGAGGTCCCCTAAAGAGTGTGAGTGACACTGGCAGTTTTTCNCGCTGAGCACACCAGCTCTCTCAGCCAGTGTCTGCAGCAGAGGTGGTCCAGCCCACTGGGCATCCCCATGGCCTCCTCTGGCTCCAGTCCAACACATCCATGTCTTTCCTGGGCTCAGCACCCCAGACCTGGATGCAGTGCTCTGAGTGGGTGTATCATGGGACCTGGCAAACTCTGGAGTCATTGCACAGACCCGGCTGGGACAGCTGCAAAGGGCAAAGCTGCCGCAGTGCACCTCTCCCGGGAGCTGTCAGACTCCTGCTTTCACCCCGTGCTCTTCCTCAGGAGCACGGGAAAGCCTCGGCGGCCTCAGTGGGTGTCCCTTTGGGCATCCTCCGGGGAAATGCAAGCCAGGGGAGGCAGAGGCTGCTGGAGCTGGGGGGCGAGGGGCTGCCTGCACGTTTGGGAGCTGTGCTCTCCGCAGGGACAGAGCCCGGCGCTCCCGGCCTGGGGGAGCGCTCCGGGCTCCAG
>VXBC01001842.1:651696-717780 GCA_013399945.1 Ploceus nigricollis | reverse complement strand
ACACTTTCCCCTCTGATTTCTGTTTAATTTGCCCCCTCTCCTTCTGAAGATCACTCTCTTTTACATCCCTCCAAATAAAGAGCGTTTAGTTAGCGGGGAAGAAAAGATTGCCATTGAAGAACTAAGAAAAGCACTGGATTAATTCTCCGCCTGCAGCTAAACTGAGAGTTCATCTCCTAATAGGCCATTTCAAAGCAGTTAGATTTACTCTTTTAGACTAACCATACTGTCTGAACAATATTTTATGCCTGTGTTAAAATATAATAGGCTAGAGAGACAACTCAAATGTCAAGAGTAGATAGTGCTGTCAAAGTAATTTGTCTTGGGTAATAGATAGAGTGACATGACTTTGAAACATTCTGAGAAAGAAATCATTCTACATTTGAATGGATTGTTTCTTTCCCTTTAAAAAAGCCAACACTGTGTTATTTAAATCGTGTCTATCAGGAAGTCTTTATTTTCTGTGAAAATAACATTGGTATTTCCAGTGATGGGGACATGGCACAATGGGACTTTGCAGTGTATGACAGGGGAATTAGGCAATGCCAGCACGATGCTCCCAGAGCATCCTCAGACCACCCCTCATGGAACCTTGGATACTTGGGGGAGTTTGGGAGTGGATTAAAAAATTAAACCCAGTGCTCAGGGAGGCAGCAACAGTGCAACTGAGTTCAGGGGAGATGCCATCCAGCCAAGGTGTTTCGAGGTCCCCTAAAGAGTGTGAGTGACACTGGCAGTTTTTCTTCTCCAGCATTAACCATTTAGATCAAAAATGCTAATAAATTGCAGGGGTAATTGTTTGTCACAGGTCTCCCCACAGCAGAAATGTTATTCTTACTGCTTATAGATTTTTAAAGCTTTCATCAACTTCCTCATAGGCAGTCAGTGAATACATTTATACTTAAGGGATATGGACAACCTGTTATCTAGTCTTGTCATTTGTCCAAATGTTCTGGAAGAAAGGCATAACTTAGTTCTTTGCTAAGAAAGTCTGTGTGAGGACTTAGAAAAAGTCAGAAAAGTCTTAAGAGAATTCACTGTCTTGTATTAAAAAGATAAAAAGGAAGTTTGTAGGGTCTTATTTAGCAGAATACAGAGTAAGTAAGATTTTCAGTGTTTATTTAGTCCCTTCACACCACTGTGCCAGGTAAAAGAATGATTGAGAAAGGAGCCAAGAACATTTATGTTCCCTTTAAAATCTATTTCCACTGCAGGAATAAATATAACCAGTTAGCACAGCTGACAATCACTTTTTTTGGCATCTTCCCTAGTGCTTCATTGTGCCCTCCTGGGCTCATGCTGAGCTGTCTCAAGGCTGAGGGGGTTCTGCTGGGGCAAGGGTAGGGTCAGGATATTATCCATCCATGGGGTTGGGGATTGGTCCTGCCCTGGGATCAGAGTCTGGGGCCATCTCAGTCATGCCCAGGATGGGAAACCTCCTTAAAGGCACATAAGAGCCTGCAGGTCATAACAAAATAATCACATGACGTGTAAACACTTCCTTCACCAGGAAAAGAGGCATCTCATTTGGAAATGGGCCCACACAAACTCAGTGTTGAATGTTATAGAAAAGCACTTGTCATTGCAACTCTGCCTGGTGGCAGCATGGTGTTTGGATGGGGACCAGCTTCCCCAGGCAGGGAGGTGTCCACAGGGCTCAGCTCCCATCCATTGATGCCTCCCCCTTGGCAAAGTGTTTGCCAAGCATCCAACACTAACAGCACATTTTATTCCCCACCTCCCACACACCCAGGTGTAAATGACCACCAAAAACCATGGGGCTGTGGCAATAAATGGCCTCATTTGAAGGTTTCCCAGGAACTTTCCACAGAGATGTAGACAGGCAGTGCTGACATCCTTGTTTTGTGGAGGAGCAGATGAAGCCTGGAGAAAGACTTGCCCTGCTGGATTTAGAGGCAGTCTGTGGAAACAAGGTGTAGGTGTAGCTAGGGAGTCTCATGTTTTAGTGACAGCACTGACACTTGTGGGCAAAATGTCCCTTTTCAATTGCTATTTTACTGTCACTTGCAGTCATTTCTATTCAAGGCACGTTATTAGCAAATCTTTGGGGAACCCCTTGAGATTTTTGGTTGATAACTAAAAGAAACTCCTTTATGTTCGTAATGATAAAACAAAGCATCAAGTCATTCGAGTTGATTTTACCCAAGACATTTCCTGAATTATTGCTCTTTCACAGCTGTCATGGGCTTGAAGCTTTCAAAAGCCCATTTTGTTTCTGCTCGTAGCCCTTTCATCGTCAAAGGCTGGTGCTGTACCCCTGGGTTTGCTTGTGCAGCTCAAAGAGGAGCGAGCGATGCAGCTCCTCAAAGTTAAACAAAAATTCCTCACGGTTAATGAACTTGTCTAATTTTATGCAGAAAATGCTAGCATCTTTCCTTTTAAAACTCACTCCAAATTCCAGGTTGATACCAATGGGGATAGTTTAAAAAGCATCTCAGACTTGCATGCAACTCCCTTTGACTTTCAGCCAGACCTATACACTCTTACACACTTTCAGGGGGGAAGATTTTCAGCTGTCAAAGTCTTTTAGGCAGCATCACAAACCCACCTGGCTTCTCTTCAGCACTGTGGCCAGCCAGGAAAAATCAATGACTCTCTACTTAGCTGTGTAAATCCAATTTACTGTAATTACCCATGTAAGAAAACGATACAGCTCTACTTTAAGGTTCTCCAAAGCTGCTTTATGATCTTCCTGCAGTATTTTATCAATGTTGTACTATTTTTTTCCCCCCACACCTTGAGCAGTGAGTGAATAAGAAACTAAAAAACCAGCAAATAGCCCATATACAAAAAGATAAATAATGTTCCTAAAATGATTAAATTTGTCTGCAGGTGAGTGTATAGAAATGCTCTTGCCTAGTCTGAAATCAAGTTGACCTAAATTATACAGTATAGATTATTGCATTTAGAATAATAATGGTGTGCTGGATATAGTGGAGTGATTTTAAACCAAGGGCGTATAGCCTTTGCTGAGATCCAGATGGGTTTCTTAATCTGATTTATGATGCAAAATTTAGGTCAGGTGGATTGATTCCTAATAGAGATATAATGAATCAAAATTTCTAGAATGGCTTTATTTTGCACAGAGGTGTCAACATGCTGTACTTCTCTATTTGTGCACTTGGCGTGTAATGATTCTCTTGCAAAAATCATAATCCATCAAGTCTTCCATTCAAGAATATCAATCAGTGCCAGGAACAAGACTATTTTAGCCAGGAGTTCTCAGTCATTTTGTTTTCCTTTTCATGAACACATAAGGTGCTATTTAAATTGTGCTTTGACATGTAATCATTAAATGTTTGAAAATGTCTCATTCTGTTTTTGTTGCCTCATCCATTTGTTTATACTGGGTCCCTGTTTTGCCATTGTTCCTGGGGTTTTTAGCATACAATACCCATATTGTTGCCTTTAATAGCTGGAGGCAGAGCCATCTTAGTTTTCTGAAAAGAAATTTGGTTTTAGTATTAGAAGGCTAAAATTAAAATTAATTATATATTGGTTCCTGCTTTAGCAGAAATTAAAACAAAGCATTCCAAACCTTCCTCTTAACATACCTATCTTTGACATAACAAGCCAACATCAAGATAATCATCATAAAACTTGTGATGTAAACATGAATGTAGATCTATGGGAGCTTCTTGCTAAGATTTATGTCCTATGTGTTTTCCTGTGTTATACATTTTTTTTTTTTTGGGGCAGAGTGAAAACAAAGTTACATGTTTGGGCCACTGCAATTTCTAACCTTCTGACAGTGTTCATCTTGCTGGCAGCTTTCTGGCTACATGTGAGGATCTGATACCAGGGTTTGTGTTGGAAATACAGCAAATCCCTTACACTCAATAGCAGTTCTGGGCAGGGCTGGGTGTGACGAGGTATAGTTACATGCTATAAGTAGATGTACAGACATGGCATTATTTATTAGGGTTGGAATTAATTACTATAAACAATAACAGATACTTCTTTCTATTTTTGCTGAAATGTGAAATGTGAAGCCAAGACAACAGGCTGGTGTAGCAAGGAGCTATGGAGTCACCCATGGAGAAGCAAAGCCTTCCCTAAAGAGCAGGACGAAGCATCCACATTATTTTTTTATTTGGTCATTGAGTTATGAAAATCAATTTAAAAGAATACTAAGGTGGGGACGTCTAGAAAGCATGTTGAACTGGGGTCTGGGAATGGCACTAATACTTACTGTGCTTCTGAGAGTGTGCTGCTGTTAAAAAAAACCCCACTAATGGTATGGCAAAGGTTGTTCACATGCTCGTTTCAGCCAAAATTCAGCTCAGTGGCGTGATCACTAATGTCCTGCTTCAGCCTCCACAGGCTACTGCCATCAGCCTCTTCCCTGAAGCATCCTCTGGCATTACACAGATGGTCAGGGACTAAGTGAGGGCTGGAGGTGAACTTCATATCTCTTCTCCCTGCGTGAGAAAATTGCTGTTTGCAGAATGATTAGAGACCCTGGGGTACAGGAGAGCCCCGTCTCCATTTCCCTGTGTGGAATCATGGATGGAAGTGCAGCTTTCCCCACTGTACCCTGCCATTTAAACAGGCTGAAAACAATGGGCTGCTGTACCAAGTGCTATTTGCCACGCTGGATGCAGGCAGCTATGGGTGGCTTCTAAACTGTTTCTATCTTTATTGCAACCCCCCACACAAATCAGACTGCCCAGCCTTGCCAACATGCTCAGACCTATCCCCCTCCAGCACGTGGCAGGCTGAGATGCTGCTCGCCTCCAGCCTTCCTGCAGATCATTGTTTTCCCCCCCACCCCATCTCTTGTAATTCTGGTGTGTAACTGAGAAAATTATACCTCGTTTCTTCCTTGGTGTAAATTGATGCAGCTGCCTTGGAGTCGGAGGGGCTGTGCCAGATTGTACCAGCCGTGAGCTTGGCTGGGAGCCAGCGCTTGGCACAAACTTGCTGAAAGCTGTGTACAAACAAGGCTTGTCACTATGTATGTTATTGCCCTTTTGTTTAGGATATAAATATGTCCCATATATGCCAGCAAGCCTCTCATTTGCTATTTCAATGGAGAATCCTGTAAAACAGCTGTCATGCTGTCTCCTGTCAAATCAGTTACAGATGCATGTGTCCTTTCCCATAATAAACAGGTATGAAATTGTCTTTATGCACTGCGCCAGCCCTTGTCACCAGGAATGCAAACGAGGGAAGCTTGGAAAAAAGAATAGCCCTGAAACCTGGTGCTCTGATGGAGCACCATGAAAGTTACTCAGACCTCTTCAAAGAGACTTACAAGCAGAAAATTTTGGGGCGTGAAGTAATGAACTAATGCTGATGAATGTAGAAAAATGGGGTGAAGTCCTTGCTAGTCCACAAGGTTGCTTTTCTACACTAGTTGTAGGTGCACAGTGACAAAGCAGCCCTTGTCCTGGCCCAGGCTGGAGTGGAACACTGGGGAATGCTCCTTCCTGCATCCAGCAAGATGCAGCGTGCTTTGAGAATAACTGCTTGGGCAAGAGTGTTCCACTCTGTAGTGGAAGGAAAGGAGATGGGCAGAATTTCAGTGTTATGTCTTTTATGACTCCTGGACCCATGTAGTATATTGTTATTGTGATGGGTGGCTGCTAATTTTGGACTGTTTCTGTCAGTGGGTGACTTTGTGTGAGAACAGGCCACCAGACCTCCAGCTCTGAGGAACACCAAGTATGCTGGTATTCAAGGGACCCAAAACATGTTGACGTCCTTGACAGAAAATTGTGCCCCACCCTGTCCTCGCCACAGGCCAGTATCAGTTTGGAAAGACCTGAGCAAACATGGGTCATGTGTCTGAGTGCCCAGCTGTTCCCTCACCCGAGTTTGATAAAAAACCCCAACATGCCATATGTCAAAAGCCACTCAAGCACTGACTTGCTCTTACACTCTGTGCTACCCATGGGAGAGCTGGTCTTCAATACAAATGGGAAATTAAGCTCAGTTTATGATTTCTGAACCCTTTTGCCTCTCCATTTAAATCCTACCTTGTACACCAAGTGTTTTGTGGCAAACCTTCTGTTTTTGATGAAGTGCTTTTTTCCCAGTGGCTGACATTGGTCCTTCACATGAATTAAGTCAGATTGTGAAAATCTCCCATGCACAAATAGGGATAATGAGGCAGATTTGCAGAGATGAGGATCTGGCCATACATTTTATTCACATTTTCTTAGGCCATGTCTCTGAGGTGGATAATCATGAAGCTGACAGCACCAAATAAATTGCCAATTAGCTATTAGTATCTTGTTTCATGCAATAACAGTCAAATCTGCTTACATCTGACAGCAGCGTGCGAAGGTCTGGGAAGTTTGGGGTATCCATGAGGGATATTTTTTTGCAAAGACTCAGTAGGTCAAAACTAAGTAGTTGGGGTCACACACTGACAGCTGGGCTGAGGAGCCTCTCAAGACAAGGCTTGAATGCTGACATTGTTCTTCACACTGAGCATGAGGAGAGCAATGTCTTACAGCTTAGAGATTCTGCAGCTGTGAATTACCCATCTCCTCCCCACTTCAGCAATGTGCTGTTAAAATCAAAAGACTCTTATGAAATTGTGTTTGCACCTGAGCCAAGGATGTTGAAACTGTGATGTACTACCAGGACCATTGGTCATAGAGCAATTAGTGAAGCGCTCCTGGGCATGGCTTACCACATGCAAGTCAAACCTCTGAGACAGAATTTTAAGCAGGGATGCTGAAAACACAAGTCCAAGGAGAAGCCAGAGCAAGAATGATTGTTTTGGAGAGTATTTCTAAGATTTGTTATAGGAAAATATAGGTTTGAAGACATTTTATTGAGGACCGAAATGTCACTGGGTATCACAGAATACAGAATGGTTTGGGTTGGAAGGGACCTTAAGGATCATCCAGTTCCAACCCCCCTGTCCTGGGGAGGGACACTTTCCACTAGTCCAGGTTGTTCAAAGCCCCATCCAACCTTGCCTTGAACATTTCAGGGATGAGGCATCCCCAGCTTCTCTGGGAAATATGATCCAGTGCCTCACCACCATCACAGCAAAGAATTTCTCCCTGGTATCTAACCTAAACCTGCCCCCTTTCAGTTTAAAGCCATGCCCCCCTGTCCTATCACGACAAGGCCTTATAAATAACCCCCTCACCAATTTTCTTGTAGTCTGTTTGGGTACTGAAAGTTGCTCTAAGTTCTCCCTTAAACCTTCTCTTCTGCAGGCTGAACAACCCCAACTCTCCCAGCCTGTCTCCATAGCAGAGATGCTCCAGCTCTTTGAGCATCTTTGGGGTCTTCTCTGGACTCACTCCAGCAGGTCCACATCCTTTCTGTGCTGAACAAGAGGTGTTTTGTTTTGGACTCCAGTGAATGATGGTTTTAAAGAAGTTGTTACAACTCTTTACTGAGGTGTATGGTGGGTTAGATGTGGCCTCACAAAATCAGTGGGTGTTGATCTATTGGTGTGGCTGACCAGAAGGGTGCTGGTTGCTGGACAGACCAGGGGCTTAAGCTGTACAGGGAGGAGAAACTACTGTCCCTGGCCACTCTCCTTCCTGCTGGCACTGGGCAGAGGTGTGTCCCACTTTGTCCCCAGTAGCTCAGGTGATGTGGTTGTCTTTCCTTACCTGCTTCATGTTGGCAGAGACGCTCACAAGAGCCCAACCCTGCTGCTGGATTTTTGCTGCCCACTTCAGACAGACCTTTGGCAAAGGCACATGGTTGTTGTTGATAACATCCTACTCCACTGCAGTTAGCTCTGCCCTCTTAATTTTACTTTTGTGAGGTCACTTTACCACTCCTTATTACAGCCAACCAAGGCATCATGCCCATCAAACTCGCTTTTGCTAGGCAGGCCAGACTTGATCTAATAGGCATGGGTTGAAGGTGTTAGCCTGATATATTCATTTTGACACTCCACACTAATCCAGGAGACTCTTAGTGCAGGACTTTGGAGAGAGCATTGTCAAAATGACACAGCTCTTGCCAAGGAAGGCTGCAAGCTCTGAAATCCCCAAATTATAGCCAGGAAGTCCGTGGTGATACCTGCTGACATTTTGTACAACTGCAGACAAAAATAGCTGTCCTGGTAGAGGAGGACAGGGGAGTTGGTCAGGACTTGCAGCTGAAGGGCAAAGGCAGCAGAAATAAAATAAAAGGTCTTCAGACCATGGAGCTTCCACCCTCCTTTGGGATGCTTTGCATGTTGGTGGTGGAGAAACAGAGTGTCTCAGCACTTCTTCGTACAGTTGGGTGAGGACAGACATCTGTTAGGAGCAGCCAGTGCCTCATGATGCCAGGAAAAATGTTCTTGTGCCTTCTGCAAGGACATGGCTGGGACAAGGGCTGCCTGGCAGGTCCATGCTGCACCTTCTGATCCCTTCTTGATCCTCCTCTCTCAGGGGACCCCTGGTCTGTGTGGCAGCTCGGGGCATGTCCTGGCACCCACACTGAGCAGCGTGCCCTGCTGCTGGGGCACCACAGTGTTACAGCTCTCAGCAATATTGAAACAACTCAAATTGAACAGGTTTAGTTGCTGCTCTCAGGGTGTTGTTTGCTGCTTTGCTTTTGCTTGGAGGTTGCTGAGGGTCAGAGGGCTTTGGAGGGGGAATGGTTTGGTTTCACCAGACTCGTGTCTAAGCTGATGGGGGACTGGCTGCCTTTTTCTAAAGAGTGCAGCAGAACAA
Organism: Ploceus nigricollis; assembly: GCA_013399945.1. NCBI lineage: Eukaryota > Metazoa > Chordata > Aves > Passeriformes > Ploceidae > Ploceus > Ploceus nigricollis. The sequence continues at coordinate 709,114 of VXBC01001842.1, read as the reverse complement.
AGCCCCTGAGCATCACTGTTGATGAAGCAACTGGGCTCAAAATGATGCTCTGGATGTGTAATACCCCAGGAGGTGGTAGCACATCTCTGAAGGGATCATGATTGCCTCCGCTGAAGTAGTGTATTGAAGTTTATTTGACTAACATGCAGATTTAATATTTTTATAACTTTCCCCGAGATTCTTTCCCTTCCTCTGAAGTATTGCAGTGGGTGAGGTAAGGTCCAAGCAGTTCAGCTGAGCTCTTCTGAGCCTTGTAGAGGGCTGAATGCCCAGTGTTCTAGAGCCCTGGCTCCTCTCCCTCCTGAGCCCTGCTGCCAGGGCAGATCCACCTGCTCCTCACAACTCTTTGGGGAAGGACAGTGCTCCCAAGGACCAGTGGTAAAGGGGTGGTGCCATCCCTTCTGGACCATCCTTGCTGTCATTCCATATTTATATCACAGCTCCACACAGCTTTACCCTTGCACTTCTTCTCCCTCTGCTTCTCTTCAGGTTTGCTCATCTGCAAACTTCAGTCCAGAGAATGTTGGCAGCTCGCGGTCCAGTGTTGCTCTCCCAAATCACAGTCACAGCCTGCCTTTCGACATATCCCAGTGGATGTCTGGTTGCCAGCTCAAGCCCTTGGCATCCACGCTGTGCCTATGCCCTACGAGCAGTTTCTGTGCAGCAGCTACAGGCAACCACCTCTCCATCACCCTCCGGTGTTACATCTTTCCTCCAGCTTCCCCTGCACCCACCTCTCCTCCTCACCAGACAAATGCAGCTTGGTGAGCCACCATGGAGTTTCATTTTCAGTTGTCAGTGGCCATCTCTTCCCTTCTGTAAATCTCCCTGTTCCTTCAGTAGCTCCTTCTTCAGATGGCCCCACTCCAAAATAATCACTTGATGGTGACCCAAGGTCATGGAATCATGGAATCATTAACATTGGAGAAGACCTCTAAATCACCAAGTCCAACCATTAACCTCACACTGCCATCACTGAGTGCTTCAGCCCTTGCTCTCACCCTGGTTATCTGGAGCTGTCTCTGGTCTTGTGCTGGAAATCTCTTTCTAGTCAGTGCTTGCTAAGAGTCTGGCATGGGAGACTCCTCATTTCTGAGCTAAAACTAACACATCAAACTACAGCTTTGATTACAAGTGTAAAAATACCCCTCCTCTGCCCCAAGAGCAAAGGGTTGGTCTGCACGTTTCCCAGCAGGTGAAAGGGGGTAAAATCGTCCTTTTTTGCGCAATTTGGGGTGTGTGAGTGCAGGAGAGGAGCTGCTGAGCACCAGGATGTCCCTTCCAACTGCTGCCAGGTTTGCTCTCAGGCTTGGGAAGCTCCAGCAGGGCAGGTCCATACCTGCACCTCACCCCCAGAGTGAACAGAGGGGATTTAATCCATCACTGGCTGGGCTGAGGAAAGAAGAGGAATTCAGGGAAGGAATCAGAAGGCAAAACAGCTTCCAAAACATGTTTTGGAAATTTTCAGGATTTTGATGCTCCTTTTAAGAGTATTTTCATTTTGTGCAGACTGCTAGGATAGGATAATTAGCTAACTAGCTAAACATAATGTGTAAGCCTTTTTTTCATCTTTATGCCAACTTTATTTTTAAACTGCCTCCCCTCTAGCCAAAAATCCAGCTGTTTCTCAAAATCATGTTGTGATTAATCTTGGTCCTCATTGTAATCAAGAACAAAAATCCCCTTCATTACACTGTGGCCAAGGTTTCTGCTAAGAGGATTTTGGTCAATGTTTTTTCAAATTGCACATTTAAATAAACATGAGTTTTTATTTTAAAAAGCAATTTGGGCAAAAAAGTAATCCTATTTAAAATATTATTTCTGTAGATGTACCATTTACAAAATCCTTTGTGGAAGGATCATTCTTAATTAAAAAAAAAAATAAAATCATTCTGATTTAAACAAAAGGGCCTGGAGAGAAACTGGAATTTTACTGCAAATGTTTTATATAAAAGCAAAGACTTGCCCTCACCAAATGCTTCCAAACTTAAACAAAGCAAGCTCAAAATTCAGCACAAAAATAGGTTTTTGCTCCTGTTTGTTTTGTCTCTCTTTCTGGTTGATTTATTACCCTGGGCACCCCGCAGCACCATCTGAGCAGCCTTTCATTACTCTCCTCCTTTCTTTCGGACATGATGAAACTTTCTGGCTCCTTGCTGTCCTCCCAGCAGTGATGAACACGGAGCAGGCGCCCAGCTCTGCTGCCAAACACCCACCTTCAACGCTTGTGCTCGCCCTCATTGCTCTCATCCTGCTTCTGCCAGCAATTTGGGTTGCACTGGTGTGTGCCTGGGAGGATGGGAGATGGCCAGGAGGAAAAAAATAATTAAAGGCAATTAATTAAGTCAATTAAACAATTAAAAATTAGTCCATGCACCAGGCCTTTCCTTCTGCTTGCACACCAGTTTATTAAAAAAAAAAAAAAGAGAGGGCTTCTAGGTGCAGTGGCCACTGAAGCTTGGAGTTGTTTGAGTCCTGGGTGAGCCCAGCCTGCTTTTAATCATGTATGTATGTGGTATTCACCCCAGCTGGTGATTTCCACCTTCATTTTTCACCTCTCACCCAGGAGTTGCAGACTTAGAGTCCAAGGTAGTCTATTATGTCATTCTAGAACACCAAACCCCATGGTTTTTGGCTTTTTGTCCAGCTTCATGGTGATTGTTTTGTCCTATCTTGTCAGTTCAAAGCTGCTGGAGCTGGCACCAAGGTGTGCCCAGGCAGGGCAGATGTGTTTGCTGAGCCTTGGGGGTGAGCTCTGGGTGGGGGACAGCTGGGGGTGGCATCACCTACTGACAATTATCTCGTGTGGAAAATTAGAAATACAGGCTCAGGTGTATTTGTGTGAGCACACTCCTGATGTCTGGATGGGTCCTTCATGAGACCTGCCATAGGTGTTCCAGCCTGGAAGTGCCACAGCTCATGAAACCTAAGGCCTTTCCCAGTTTTTCCTTTGTGGCAGCCTGGTTTTGCCAATGGCTCAGTACAGTTGATTCTCCCGTTAATGAGGCTATAATTAGGAAGGGCTAATTGGGAAATGTTTTTTCCAGTCCATCAAACAGATCTTAAGCATTGTCCCATCCAGCAGTGGAGGTTACAAATTTGGTTTAATTTGCATTTTTTGGTGCGTTTTAAAAAAAATTTTATGGTGGCAGTCCCACGTCAGACACCACAAAATGCCCACAGCCATGATGTCTGCCCATGTCTGCCAGAGGAGACCCTGGGCAAGGCAGAGGCAGACACGGGGGGCTGGCTGCAGAGGAGATTCTGCAGCCAAACCCTCATCATAGGCTGAGTCACCATGAGGTGCTGAGACACTGGCAAAGAGAGCAGCTAATCCAAAAAGCCTGGAAACGTGAGCTCAGCAGACTGCACAGGTTCAGAAACACAGATTAAAAATCTCTCTCCCAGAAGAACATTCCCCCTGTGTGTGTTTTCTGGAGGCAGGATGGCATCTAACCTGATTTTGGAATGCTTTGTTTTGGCAATATGAGGTCTCATTTCCACCATCAGCAGCCAACATTTGAATATGCAAATTATAGGGTATAAATTAAATTAGTATTGTGGAGTTCAAAAGCATGTATTGGCTATTGCATCATCTAATACTGAGATTTTGCAAGCTATGGAGTGATCCAGACAACTGAGTCCATGCAAAGGCTGTGTTTTTGTAGCCTGAAGTGACCCAACCAGCACTTTTTCTAATCCAGCCCAGTGTCACTGAAATTATGAGAGTGTGTGTGGCTTGAAAAAATTAAAACCTACACGTGAAACCAACAAACTGCAACCCCAGCTTCATGCTTCTGCTGATTCCAGTGGAGCCAACAGCGTCTTTCATCCATCAGGAGGGACACAGAGAAGGGTAAGGGATGACCAAGGGCATGCAAGAATTTCCAAATGACAAACACTAAACAGATTGGGACTTTTCCTCTTGGGAAATAAATGACTCTGAGGGAGATGAGCTAGAAGCTGTGATACCTTGAAGGTGATGGATGGAGTGACCAGGGGATTATTCACTGTGTTGTTGAGCACAAGTATTCACTGGTGAGCAGCAGATTCAAAGGAAACACAAAAAAATGCTTCCTTAGTGCTTCCTCACCTGATACCCAATTACACCGAGCCCCTGTCTGCCTCCATGGAAACTTTTGTGTCTCAGGTGATCAGTCAAGTATTTTTTCTGTTGTTTTCAGAGTGAATAGAAGGAGCTGCTCTATAACAGGAGAGGTCTGGGGTCGACAAGAACATGTTACATAATGAGTACTTAAAAATACTTAAGCCACCAAAATCTTCATCTTCTGGCCGTGCCCCTCACTAATCTGTAAATCCAAAAAGAAGGTGGGCAGCTCTAGCACACCAGAAAGCAGCAACACCTGGTACCTTTCACCGTGTCACTCGCCAGTCTGGAGCAATCAGTCAACTGCTTAATAAGCAAAACACTGGAAACCTTTGGAGGTATTTTTCTTTGTTGTTATGAAAAGGTGACACACACAGCTAAGCAGCACTGGCTCGCGTCATGCTGCTTTATATGAATGCACATAACCACCTGCGACCTGCCAGCCCCTCGTTTGTCAACGGGGAGCAATCATTCAGCCACTTAGCAGTTGCCAGGAGAAATGCTCTGAAGCTTTCCAGCTGAAAATTAAAGAACAGCACCTTGGTGAGTGATTGCAATTCCCTGACAAAGCATCCTGGAATCTTAAAAAAAAGCTGTGGATTTTTTGTATATATCTGTAAATAATCGTCGGTTGGTTTCTTCCATTTCTCAGCAAGCCGGGTTAATTCTTTAATTAATGGTCATTAGGGATTTAGAAGACAAATGAGTCATTCATTAGCTCGGTGTCCAAACTAATGAGCAATAAATGCTTATGAAAGACATGATTTATTTAGCATTCAGAATCGGTGTCATTATGTGGTACCTGATGAAGATGCTAAGAAGCAAGGCTGACCCGTGCCTTGCAGCCTGCTCTGTGGGACCACACAGATGCTGAGTTTGGGAGCTCCCAGGAAGTCTGCAGCCTTCCTATTACTAACAAGGTTTAGCTTAGACAGCTGGGACTAAGTTTTCTCCTAATGTGTGGTGTTTTCCTAGAGGCTGAGTCCAGGAGGATGGGTCCTGCCTGTGTCAGGTCACATATCTGAGATCTTCAGTGCACATATGGCACTACCATGGGCTGTGTGTCCTTGTCCCAAAGTCCCAGAATTTTTGGACTTTGGTACTGTCCAGACAAGCAACCCAACATCTGAGAAGAGAGCCTGGCTGTGCTGCTGCCCCCATTACTGTTCTGTTTTGTCTGTGATCTTTTCAAGAAGGCTTTCCACCCACCCAGCCTTTCTTTCCCACACTTGAGAGGAGGAGTTGTAACAGCACAGAACAAAGCTAACACACCAAAAAGTCAGAAGTAGTGAGAAAAAAGAATCACAGAAGTGCATCAGTTGCAGCTGATCCTGATAAAAATTTATTCTGCATCCTTTGTGATGCAAGGCAGGAGACACGAGCTGGGTGGCTGCTGCACATACCACAGGGTCAGGAGTAGTAACACTAGCAGGTTGTGAAGGCAGGTAAAGCTGGATTGCAGATGGCCCTAGTCACCAGTTCAGGCTTATAAAACCTGTGGAGGGTGGTTCTCCCCCAGCAGGAGAGGATCTGTGGTCAGGGTGCAGTATGTGTCATGGGTGCTTATTTGGAAAAGAAGCTCCTGACTTGGTGTGTGCTGGTGCTTAGGAATGAACCTCATGGAGTTGCTCTCAGGTGGCTTCTCTGGCCCCAGGCAGACATTTTGTGGGCCACACAGATCAACTCCTTTTCATAGAAAAGAAAATATCATCAACTCCCTTGGTGTCTGGTTGGGTAAGTGTCTGTGCATCTGCCCCGTGACACTTTCACTGCTCTCCTTCTAAGTTCTGAAAGCCAGGCTTTTAATGAAGACATTTTAAAAGATAGATGTCATTGAAGTGTGCTGAAGGAGACAATTAAAATATCTGAAAATTAATTCAAAATAAAAGGAACTCTTCAGATGTGTGAGTTTTGGCCCAGGGGTCACCAGGGCCACAACTAATTACTGCAGAGACCAGAGGCAAGACCAAGGTGAGTTCATTTTGCTCCTCAACAAGGTCCACTGTATCCCTGATGAGAACAGGGAGTCCCCAGGCATGTGCTGCACATCACTGGTGCTGCCCAGGGCTGGGAATGGAGATGGGAAATAACCTCACCTCATCTTTGTAGCACTACCACACCTGTGAGGGGTTTGGAGTTGTTGCCAGCAGAAACAAGGTAGACAGGTGACATCTGTGTCACCTCTGTAAGGCTGTCTGCAGCCCCCAGCAGGGTTTGGGGGATCTGGTGTGGACAGGAATTTGTGGCTGCCCATTTGCTTTCATTTGCCTGGGCACAGCAGGCACAGAGTGGCCTCTCCAAACTCCAGTGTCTCGAGAAGGATCATTGAAGAAGCCAAAGGTCCTTCTGGCTTGGTCATGTCAAATCTCAGCTTCTGGAGACTCAGATCATTGGGTCATACCTGGCAAAGTACTGCATGTGTGGGATAGAGTGATTTGTCCCTGCAGACATGCTTTAACCAGCTGATGAGCTGTGCTGGGCTCTCTGAGCTGGCCATTCCCTCTTCAGAGGTGTTGAGTTAATCTTGTCTGGCATGGTGGAGCTGCTCAGATCTCATCCAGGAGCAAACAACCTGACATTTAAATAAGATAACCAATTTGTGCCATTGTGAAACATCAGCACAGTTCAATTTATGCCATTTAAGAAAGGCATTTATTGTTTCCTTCAATAAGCAGCAGTAGCAGAGGTAATGCATTCTCCCTTGCTGTTTTTTGAAGGAGTTTGTAGCCCTCCTTAATGTGTGACCTTCAAGCTCCACAGAAAACTTACAAATGAAAAGCTCCTGTGAGTAATCCTGTTTGTAGTCAATATAGCTGAGTTCTGCAGGGGTTGGGTATAAGTTTCTCACCTCAGAATAGCAGGTAATAAACTAAGGGTGGGTTTTTTAGCTTTTAATGAATGGATTATTTGACATTCAAAAATCCTCCCTTAAGCCTAGACTCTGAATTACACTATTGCAAGAAATGTTTTTAATTTAATTAAAGAGTGGCTCTTAAAGACTTGGCTCTGGCCATGGTGGGTGCCTTTTGTCACAAAGCCAGACCTTGGTGATGCTGTTTACCTGTGAGGTTACATGGGAGGGGGAAACCCAGTGTGCAGCGTGGGCTGCAACGCCCGTGTCCTTTGCAAATGCTTCTCATTAATTTACCAATGAATGCGAAAGTGGGGGGAGAATGGGCATTTTTCATGTCTTCCTGCTGCTTCAGTCAACTCTCCCTGTAAGAAAATCTCTTTCTTGGCGGCTTGTAGAAGTTCATGAAAAATAAGTGTCAGAAAAGTAAGTTTTACAGCAGGGGCTGCAGCTACTCAGTCTTGGCAGGTGACCTCCAAGGGCATGTGGGCCTGGGGCTCAGCAGGACATTTGCCCCCCACAGCCCTGGGTGAGCACTCAGACAAGGCCAGGCTGCTGGGGTGATCAGCACAGATAATTAAGGAGGTGTCCAGGTCCCTTGGTGATTAAAGAGGATTTCTGTATTTGCCTGCCAGAGCATTGATTCCAAGCCTTGGCCTCTCTCTGGACTAAAGGGCTAGCAGATCTATTGCTTTTCATGTGTTTTTTTAATATGGGTGGGGGGGATTGTGAGCTGACCTGGCCTGCTCACTCTGCAATATGAGAGTGCAAAAAAACCTCTTTATTTCCTTTAGGAAACAGTCATTGCAACTTTATCTTTAGCATCCACATAGTCAAAGCAGCTGGGGGCAGATGAATCCTGGCAGGGGAATGGGTCTCCTTGATGGGTTTACCGAGGTGCTCCCCTGAAAACTGGGACTGATTTGGCTGAGTTATGAGCCTTGGAGAGCTACAATTTATTCATGGGTTGAGTATGACTGTACACCCATCCAGAGGAAAGGCTGGCTGCCCTATGCCCGTGTGGGGGCTGAGGGAGACTCTTACAGGGACATGACTCATCACTCACAGAGCTTCCAAAATCTCTGTGTCAGTCAAGTTGTGGCTGCAGCCTGGTGCACTGACCTGCCTATAAAGGGATGAAGCCAATTCAGCCTTCCCTTTGTTTTGGAGAGACCAGGCTTCAATTGCAAGGAAATAACTTTTTCCCATTAAACCACAGATGTAAATAATTTTCATCCTTCTATTTACATTTATATATTAGGAGTACTTTTCATCTCTCACCTGATCACTAGACCTGCTGTCCCTGGTGCACAGTCATAAAATATGAGCAAACCTTGAGCCCTTGGCAGAAAATGGGAGTGCTGAAACAGCCTGAGCCATGAAGCAACTCCTAAAGGCTGAGGTTGCCTCATTTGTGTTCAGCATTTAAGGCTAAGCTTCAGAACATTTTGAAAGATGCTTTTCAGGATGCTTTCTTGGGGGTTCTGGAGCACAGAGAGCAAAATGTGCTTCTGCAACGTGGCCCAGAGCAAGATCTCTGTCTGCTGCATATTTCTTGGGCCAGGACTGATTTCAGAGTCCTTTAATGCTTGTTCTAGTTCAGTGGTTAGGAGGTAGGAGGACAGGACACAGGCCAAGAACAGGTTGGGTTATTGATCTGTGATGGGCAAGATGTGATAGATCATTTTGATCTATCCTTAAAACCAACCCAACAATCCAATGAAGCAAACAAAACCAAACATGCAAAATGGTGCCCCTCAGCAGTGGCTAAACCAGCAGTCTCACTGCTCAGGGTGTGCTGTATCAGTTTTGTATTGGGGAAGAAAAGTGATTGGTATATTTTTGTTGTTTTCAGAATGTTTCGTTTGGTTAAAATCTGGTCAATCTGAACAGCCTGACTCCAGAGTTCAAAGTCAACCCATTTTGAAAAGGGAGGTGAGAATAGAAAATTATCAGATTGATTCCTGAGTGCATTGAAATGTTTTAATATCTTAAATTTAAGCAAACACTTGCTTTAATGTTTCTATAGTTGAAGGTATAAACCCCTATGTACAAATTTTTTGAATTGCCAGGACAAAAAAAACACCCCACTGCATTGCCCAAAAATTAATTTTTCCTCGAGCTGCCATTGCTGTCAGTATTTTCCACCCTGCCAACAAGCAAATAAGTATTCTCCCCTCTAGGCAAAGACAGCAAGATGCCTCAAAGGTTTTTATTAAAACTTCGAGTCAAAGTAGTTTTCAAAGTCGCAGAAGGTCTTTATTTATGGAAAATTCAAGTCAAGAGAAAATTCAAGTTTTTGGAGGATGAGAGAAAATATGGCAATTTGGAAAAAGACCTTTCAAGTTTCAAAAGTGGTCTCTTTTTAATAAACACCAGGTAAAGAGCCACCAAAAAAAAAAAATCCCCAAATAACCCAAAAACCACCAAAAAACAAAACAAGAGAAAACAGTACAAAGCAAGGGCTGTATTTCAAGGCCTGCCAAGGCAGATACAGCTTCAAGGCTTTGCCTTTGCTTCCTGAAGGGTTTTCCCACCTGTTCTGCTTTTTGCAGAAGCTGCTTCAATGGGCTTTGGCCAGCCCAAAATATAGTTTGTGGAGGAAGATCAGGCTTAGGTGCTTGTACTCCCACCATGGCTCCAGAATCACCTCCTCCTTTAAATGGAGTCTCCTGGAACCTGGGAGGTCCCACCTGTGGGTGAGTTTGTGCCTCATGCTGCCGTTTTTTGGGAAAGTTTCATGGGAAAGCCAGTTCCCCTCTTTCAGTGTCTGTTAACTTCAGGAATCCAGGCTTCCTCCTGCCTCAGACAGGTGAATAGCTGGCTTTAATTTTGTTTGTATCTCATATATAAATTAAATGTGCCATGGATAGGCAAGAAGTGGTAAACCCAGCACTTTCAGAGGATGAATTGGGACCGTATTCCTGTGCCAAGAGGACCACCCTGGCAATAAAGATATTTTAATTGTGTCACAGGCATCCAGGGGCAATCACAAAGCTTGGGGCAGGTCTTCTCTCTTATTTGGGGTGAAATAGCCCAGCTTCTGTCTGTGGGATCAGCAGGGCTCTTGGGGTGCTGAGATCATGTGAATACCCCACAGTGCGTTGCAGTCGCTGCAATGGCACCAGGAGGATGCCAGTGCTAAATAAATATGACATCTTTCAAAGAAACGGAGGATTCGTGCCTTTATGCTGGGTATTTCCAACATGCCTGCAGTGAAATTGGTCATGGGTCCCAAGGCAAGGGGAGCATGTCATAAAGTCTCAGCCTTGTGGGCAGCAGGATTTGGCCCTAAGAGTTTGGAAGCAGTGTCAAGGCTCATTAATGTCAGTGGTACTGGGTCAGGGTGTCCTGGGGCACGCTCCCACTGAGGGCAGGAATACCTCCCAGAGCAGCACTGCTCACAGTCCTCAGTGGAGGTCTTCTCTGTGTTAAGATGTCAGGCCAGAAGGAAGCTCATGTTTGGTCAAAGTTCAGCCAAAATATTCTTGGTACAGGTAAAACTTAAGTAAAAATTAATTTAGGCATTACCTGCTTAAAACTTGCACAAGGCAAAAACCCGGTCAATATTAACCAATGGGTAGGTGTTAATTAGTGTCTTGCTTCTCAAGCCAAACACCATCAAGTTGGTAAACCACTTTTAACCTCACTTCCAGGTAAATTATGTTTAGTTGCCCTTTTACCTGCTGTGCCTTGGATATAAATGAGCAGCAGCTCCCGGCAGACTCCAGCGAAAGGTTAGAGCCGCGCACAGCATCCGGGATGAACGCTCGGGATCTTCTCCGTGCAGACAGCGCGGCAGCAAAGAACACTTGGCTTTGATTAATTGGGACAAATCCTACTTTTATGGGAGTCCGAAAGGCACAGGGGCAAAAGCAGTTGTTAATCACCGTGTCTGCAGCTCGGTGTTGTGCAGTCCGGCCTGGGAAATATTGTTATGGCATCAATATGCATCTCTGGGATGGATGAGGCGTAATCCGTGTGGTGCTTAAAGATACGCAGGAGAAACTGAGAGAGTAACAAGGGGCCAGACCCTCATTTAAAATCTTTTCAGGCTGTGGATTGTCAAAATATCTCGGAAGGATTTTGGCAGCTTTGTCACTTTCCCTCCCCTGGTGCTCAGCTGTTATTTAATTATTAACGTGCGTGGCTCGGGGTTGTCTCGGCAGGTGGAGGAAAAGTCTCTGTTAAAAGTGATGGGAGTAGACTTGAAAATCTCAGCCTCGTGGTTGTTGTGTAGGACCTTTTGGAACAGTCTGAGAAGATAAAATGTCATGAAAAGCTGGATCCAAAGTCTGTCAAAGTTGGTGAAGTATTTCCATCACTTTGGTTAGCTCCAGGCTGATCCCCAAGAGTAGTGATGAAAGAGGGGAGTGGAGAGATGTGGGAGCAATCCCAGCCAGCCTCCACTCCTGTGGATCATGTTCATTGCCCAACACTGCCCTACTAATTGCAGATTTGCCTTCATGCTTTTTGCCCCACTCTGGGGGACTCGCTGGCCCCTGTGTCCGCTCCAGCAGTGTTACAGACCCCTTCCCAAGCCACAGCCTCCAGCCAAAGGCTGCCCCTTGCCAGAGACTTCTCCTGCTGCAGCAATGCCTCTCAGGCTGTGACTTTTAATGACGTTTTGATGCTAGCAGGAGCAGCAGTGTATGGATTCACACCAGCCAAAGAGCTGTGTCTTCCATCACTGAGGGAATGGGAAAGACTTTTTTCAGCAGAAGATTCATCTGCCTTCAGAAGTGCCAGCAAATTCTTATTAGTGCAGACAAGATCTGGGGAGAGGTTCCCTCCCTGGATGACATTTTTGGCAGTTCTCTGAATATTTTCCCCTTCTGTGATGAACATGGCATTGGAGATGTCTCGACCATCAGCATTTCAAACAGAAATCTCTCTCATTGTGATTGGCACATTTTAAAATCATCTGTAAAACATTTTCCCCTCTAATTTTGGAAGCAAAACTGCTGAGGCAATTAAGTCCCCCCATTTAGCTTTTCTAGGAGGTTTCTGTTTTATCTTAGTCTCAGCAGAAGGTGCCATATTCCAACAAACAAGGCAGAAGGAGCTCGTTAGGTGTGTTTGTGCACCGGGCAAGGTATTTGTTAGAAAAAGCAGTTTATGCTTCTAAGGATAACAGAGATGCATCTGTGCATTCATTCAGCAGCAGCATAAGCATGCACCTCACGTGCAGTAATGCTGGCAATTGAGCAGTAAGGGAAGGATAGCAGACCCCAGGGGAAACTCCCCAAAATTTTACATTTATGCCTTATTATTAGTCTTTTCACTTGCCAGCCTTTTCTTCACACTGATGTAGCAAGGGTAAAAAAAAATCCCCAACAAACCAACTCAGGAGAACACTGCAAAATTTCCTGCTCTTCCTTTAATTTCAAAACAATGTCCTCATTGTGTTTACATCTGTACTCAGTGAAATACATTGCCAGTTTTCCAGTATTCCCTGCCAATCTGTTACTAATCCCCCTTCTCGTGTTTTCCCAATGACAGATGGTCACCATTGACAAAGTTTCTAGAAATTAGCTGGGATGCTCAGAAGTGCTTATTGGCAGGGTGGGTACAGGGATATTAGGATGAAATTGGTTTTAGTGTGGCACAAACACAGAACTGGTTGGGCTGAACTCCTTTTTTTGGCAACTTCTGCCTGGGATAGATAAGGCTGCTTTCCTCACTGTTGGGACCTCCTCTAAATTACTGTAGATTGATGATATGCAAACTTGGTAAAACCTTTAACACTCACCTTCTCTAGAAATGGTAATATTTTTGCTTTTAGTTTTGGTAAGAAAACACAAAAAAATTGCATTTTGGCTCAATCTCAAGTTTTTGGGTTTCATTTAAGCTCACAAAAAGAGTCCCTTACTGCTCCAGTTCTCATATCTGCTGTGCCAAGATTTTTTAGACTTGATATTGTTGGAAAAGACACCAAGTTTAAATTTTTTAATATAAATTTAGTCAGGAGTTTTGTTTGCCTTTGCCCCAGGGCGAAAGGAATTTTAAGTTTCTTTTCAAAGGACTGTTTCATCACTCAAGGTGTGATGAGCTTAACATCTCAACAGACTGGGAGTAGCATAGAAGATACACAAAAAATAGGGACAATCAGCTCCAAACGTCACCCCTGGCATGGTCAGAGACGCCTGGTCTGGGAAAAGAGAGATGAGAGAGCCAAGAATGAGAACTTAATTAGCATGGAAGGCGAAGAGATCGATAACCAATAGGAAACCAAAAACTGAGAACTGTAACTTGGGACCAATGAACATTGAACCAACGAGTTTCTGTGGGTTTTGACTCTATAAGTATCTGAAAAATCTGGTAAAATTCATGTGTCATTTAATGATTTTCTCTGCACAACCCAGGCTTTGTGTGGGTGAAATGATTTCTGTTGCACATCCTGGCCAGAATAAAGCAATGCCTTGATTCTCTAACACTAAAAATGTTGTTGGAGGGTTTTTGTTTTTCCCGTCGTTTCGGTCACAATATGAACTTTCTTTTTTCCTCGAATTTGACTTGGTTGTGGTTACAAATACTTCTGAAGCCCAAACTCTAATTTCTAATCCCTAACTCCCTGAAAATATCCCTTTGTTTTCATAATCATGTGGGATTTTGATGTTCTGTTGGAGGTTCCCTGCATTTCTGCTCTTTCCTATGGGGTCAGTTTAGACTTTCTTTTCCTCTGACCATTTTGAAAGCTGGATGTTCCTCTCATCTTTGAACTTCTCTACTTTCCATCCAGGTACTGCTCATATCACCTGCCAGGTAACCCTCTCAGCAACCCTCAAAGGGCAGATGGGATGGCTCAGACCCAATATTTACATTTAACCAGACCCGTATTACATTTAACTTATTCCAGTTTACCTGAAATGCTGCTGCCAGGACAAACACTCTTCTGCTGCATCAAGAACACAAAAGAAGAAAAGTGTCTGAGCTCCTTTCAGCTATATGCACTTAATCTGTGCTTTTAATGGAGAAGAACTCTGTAACATTCTTTGATTTGCAGCCCTTTTTCCCTTGACAGCTACTGCAATAACTTGGGTGGTCCTCTTTCAGGCTACTCATTCCTCCTGATTTTAGAGAGAATTGTAATGCTCAGGCTTGCTAAAAATTACTCAGTAAGGGATTTTACATGTTCACCTCATTCAGGAAAAATAACTGTGGGTATAAGTGGTTTTGACCTCACAGAGGTCAAACAGAGTTGAGTTTATTTACACCAGCTGAGCACCTGACTGAGCCTATCCAAACCTGACAGTGATCTCTTCCTTTCTCAGCTGTGATTAAAATATTTTCTGTCTTAACCAACCTTAAAGGCCTTAGAGGCCTGCTCTCTGCTCCATACCTCAATGTGTCAGCTGGGCTAACATTGCACTAGTTGTTTGTCATGCAAGACAAATGAGTTTGGGTTTCTTTCAATTCAACAAGACTTTTGCTTATTAACAGTATCAGTGTTTTCAAATACTGCCAGCTACCACGGTCTTGTTTGAAAAAGGTTGAGTATTTGGAAACTAAATGGCAGAAATATGAACAGAGCAGTACATACAGGTCTGAAAACAGATTAAGAGTTAAAGCCTTTGAAACAGTACATAAGTTTTCCTCCTTAATGTGAAAATTATGGCTATCATCTGGTTTGTAAATTCATATCAGATGAACATCTTGGAACAGTTAGAGCTAAAGAGCAGAAGATGTACAACTGAATAGAAGGGAAAAACTTAAACTATCCTCTAAAAATAAGGGAAGGGATTAAAAAATACTTCATTAGATAGGGAAGGGATGCACAAATACCTCATTAGATTGGCTGGGGTACTCGATGTTAGCTGGGGAGCAAGCCCTTCTACATTGGAGGAGTTTCTGATCTCCAAATGTCATCACCACAATATAAGAAAGATATTAAACTGTTAGAGAGTATCTAAAGGAGGGCAACAAGGATGGTGAAGGGCCTTGAGGGGAAGCCATACATGGAGCAGCTGAGGTCACTTGGTCTGTTCAGCCTAGAGAGGAGGAGACTGAGGGGAGATCTCATTGCAGTCTACAAGAGAGCGTTGTGAGGGAAAGAGGAGGGGCAGACACTGATCTCTGCTTTGTGGTGACCAGTGACTGGACCTGAGGGAACGACATGAAACTGTGTCAGAGGGGCTTAGGCTGGATAGTAGGAAAAGGCTCTTCTCCCAGAAGGTGCTTGGGTTCTGGAAGCACCAAGCCTGCCAGAACTGAAGAAGCAGTTGGATAATGCTCTCAGGCACATGGTATGATCCTTGGGGTGGTCCTGTGCAGGGCCAGCAGATGGACTTCGATGAGCCTTCTGGATCTGTTCCAACTCAGGATATTCTATGATTCTATGAAATATGTCTCTTTAACGTAATTTGGATGAAAGCTCTACACAACTCACTTCTGTGCTTATACCTCAACAAAATTTTAGCTTTCCGACTTTGCATTTCTGTTGCCAGAACCCATTTCATCACTTCGCATTAACTGAAGGAATCAGGATCCTTGAGAGCTTAATGGCACAGAGAAGAAGGATGGCTTGGGACTACATCCATCATAACAGGGCAAGCAGCAATAATTAGGGTTAAACTGCAGAAGTGTCAAGGTGGGAGAAAGCTGGAACCAGAGGTGTTGATGAAATGCTGTTGTCGGCAGTTTTATAATGCCTTTGTGGCATGTGATTGAAAATTACTGCGCTTTCTAATAATCAGTGCAGCTCGGTTTAAAATGCCGTGTTTAAATAACCATTTTGGAAAGAGTCCCTACTGTTTTCTGCACTACTTCAGGATTCCTAGCCTTAGGCATGCTTTTCCTGGCTGCCCAGGCATTTGAGGAAGGACTCACTATTCCTGTCGGGTCTCTCACCTTCCTCCTGGCCAGCACACACAACCCACCATCAAGCCCAAGAGTAGATTCACCAGGAGCTAAGCAATGTTTTACAGAGCTGGGCAAAATTAAAAAAAAAAAATCAAAATAGGGCTGAATTATCAGCAAAAACAAATCCATGTATTTCCCCAGTTATCAACAGAGTGATGTTGATTTATACCAGCTGCAGATGTGACCTAGGTCACAACTCTCTGCTTCATCTCCCGTGCTGGGTGATGCTTGGAGGCCTTTTGCTGAAGCCTCATGGCTCAGGACCCCTCACTGAGCTGGGCCCCACATGTTTACTGAGGACTGTACATTTTACCCTCACATCCTCAGTGTGCTGAGCCTGTCCCACGGGGTCACAGCACGTCTCCCCCCAGCAGGTCACAACTGACGTGCTGGCCAGTAATGGGAAGTGGCACTGTGCATCTGGGAGCAACAAAAGGGAAATGTTGAAAAAGTGACTTTTTCACATTTCCCAGTCTACGATGTGTAAAGTCAGAGTGTGCCAGAACACTGTGTCCAGAAAAGAGCTGCTCCTGCCCTCTTCATGCCAGCTTGCACCAGGGGACTCAAAAAGGCTTCTAAAGCAAATAAACTGGAAGCAGGGGACTTCGTCAATCTTAATCTTACTGTTTGGAAGTAAAAACAAAGGGGAAGCAAAGGGTGTTCTTCCTTCTCTCATTTACCCCTTAACCACAGCCAGATCCATTTATAGTCTTGTGCAGCTCTTTCAGTCTGGTTGAAATAAGTGGATTTTCAGAGACAGGGTATTTCCCTTCCCTGCAGCATTGCTGTAGGAGTCTGTCCCTGCTTGTTACTGGAGAAATTTTATAGCCCTGCAAGTTGAGTCAACAGTCTTTACCCAAGTGTGGAAAAAAACACCCTTGTTCTTTTAGCCCTGGGATCCTCATCTCTCAGCCCTGGGTAATTTGGATTAGTTGTTACTCATGCAAACAGTGCCACTTTAGTTTAGTTTGATCTCATTTCCACCCAGAAAAGAGTTTGAGGGCCTCAGAAGAGAGAGCTGAGAGCCTTCTACTCCCAACGAGTTCCTTCTATCGCTACTCTATGAAGTCAAATATCTCCTTTAAATTCAGAGAGACTGCAAAAGCAGAGTGTTCATGTGAGCCACACTATTATGGCAAAAACCTTCCAGAGATACCCTTTCAGATGCTGAGCAGAAGTAAAACTATCAAGGTCACCTCTGGTTTGATCTTGGCATGTGCTGCACATTCCTCATTTCTCTAAACTCTGGCAAGGGCATTAGCATCCCTTTAGAGGTGTGCTGCTTGCTTGGAACGGTAAGCAGCTCTTCCAAAACCTGGTCGTGGCCTTGTCCCTGCCAGGTGAAATTAATTGTGTTAAGGAAAATTTATTTTATCTCTTAAGCCTTGTCTGAGCAGACTTCAGGAAAAAGCACTGGGTGGCTCAAGGACCTGAGCTGGCTCCTGGTGTCCCAGCACAGGTTAGGAGTGGAGTGCCTGGGAGAGAGCTGGCACATTAATTACTAAGGCAAGAATGTGGTGCTTCTTTAAGGAATACCATGCTTTCTCTGCTTTCAGAAAACTTTCAGCCAAGGTGAGGCACCTTCCTAGAAAACAAGCTGTATTTTCAAAATGATGTAGAAATCCCTGGGGGAGTTTTCTGCCCTGCACCATGCAGAAGATCAGATGGGATTATTGCAGTGATCCCGCTGGCCTCAACATCTGTGGAAGTTTGCTGCAGCTCCTTTGAATAGTTACTCTGCTTAGTAGAAGGTGACTTATTTTTTTTTCCTGTTGGCATGTCATCAGAGGAAATCAGACTAATTGTGTATTTATCTAGAATTACAGTTATGAATCTGCTCTAATAAGGCAGTAATTCATATCTTGAGTGATTTATGGCCTGAGCCTGAAAGCCCTCTGAATCCTTTGACTCCACTGGGATTTCCTGAGGCAAGGTCATTGCAGAATTGTGCTTCCTTTTGCTGCTGGTACTCTGATGGTGTGGGACCAGCACCTTCACAGCTCCACTTATTTGTTAGCATTTATAGAAATCATCACAAGCAGACCCAGAATAAATGCAATTTGTATACTATTTTCTTATCCACCTTATTTAACAGCTCCCAAAGTCCTCTCCTGCCATCCTCTGCTGGGGTACTTAGGTGATTTGGGAGGAGTTTTAGGAGGCAATTCTTCTTCACTCTGGAACTTCTGCGGTTAAAATTCATTTAGCTCCAGCAAAGGAGAGTAAAAAAGAGCGTTTATAGTCCCTGTGAAGTAATTTAACCTAGGGCTCAAAAGACAAAGACTGCCGTTGAATAACAATGTTTATTTAGCATTTTAGCATTTAAATCTTTCTCTGTTTGGATGTGTCTTTCTTTTTGAACTGGAAGCATAAGTTTCACTGTTTGCCTGCAAAACGCTTTTTTTTTCATCTCACACTGAATCCCCTGAAAATCCTCAAATATTCCTGTAAATCTCAAAGATACTAAGGAGTTAGCCCCCCTTCCTCCCCATTTAGACCTTTGAAGGCTGGTGTGACTAGAATGATTTTGGAGTTATAGTTCAGAGTCGGAATAAAAAATGAAGGGAAGCATTTTGCAATACCATAGCTTGTACAATAACTAATTACTTATAGATTTTAGGTCACATTTGAAAAAGACAAATACTGAAATAAATGGATAATCACTTGGAGCTACCATTAACAGTTTGTTTAAGCACTTTGGGTTAAAATCAGCTCGGTGTCACAGCGGAGCAGCTGCCTGCACCAGTGCATGGTTGTGCCAGCACCTGTGAGAGCCAAAGTGGCTCCTTTGCAGGATCAGAAACTCTTGGAGCTCGGGCTTGTGCACTGCCCTGGGTGCTTGGCTGGGCCTTGGCTGGACCATGCTGGTGGGAAGAGTTAACCAAGCAAAACCTGACCAGTTCTGACACCAAGTGAGACAGAAAAAAAAGTCTTAGGGTTTTGAGGCCAGATGCTGCCCTCCACTGTGATGTTTAACAGGAAAAACGAGGAAATGTGCTGGCAGATTTGTGGTGATGTGATCTAAAACATCAGAAGGCTTCAGAAGAGAGGGATGAAAATAACAATTAGTGATCTATATATGATGTGATGAGTTTAAGCTTTAGATGTAGCCTGCATGTGTATTAAAGTTGTTACCTGTCTGTCATATGAATGTAATGCAGAAAATGAATTCCTTTATTGCATATTTTAATGATGTCTTAAACACATTAAATTGCATTTCTTACCTCTGCAGCTGGAATCATCAGTAATTTTGCTAAGGAGGTGTGTTATGATGCATTCAGCATAAACTTCAGGCTTTTGAAACCTGGGGAACTGGCTTTTAGCTGGTAAACCTTTTGCTCTTCAGCTTCTCTCCCTTCTCATGGGGCTTGAGATGGAAAACCTCACTTCATTTGCTTCCCTGTGAATTTTGGAAAATCCTTCTAGCCACACACATATCCCACAGTGTCTGGCTGTTCCCCATTCCCTCAGAGATGACGGAAAGCTCAGTTTTCTCCCCCAAAGGAGAAAACTCTCAGCTTGGCACCAGAAATGTTGGCACTATGAAATGTTCATCTTCTTGGAAAGTTAGTGTCAGATACATTGGAAATGCTGTTTTAGGGCTCCAGGAGAGATTTGTGTCCTCAAGGGTCTTTGCTAACTTACCTCATAAATAGATGTGAGCCAGCAAGATGGGACAAAACTACCCAAAAGACCCAAATTCATCCCAAACATCTTCAGATCACGAGGAACAGACAGGGACGGGGATGGGAGCATCTGGAAATAACATCATTCCTAAGGGAAAGTGTTCCATTTTAATTAATTGTATCCCTTTTATCCATGACAGTGTAATTGCATTTTGCTTAACTAAGTCTTTTTAATTGGTGCTGGGCATGAATGATAAGCCAAGCTGTACCACTCCTTGTTAGCTGTCACAGGGCAGTGCAGGATGGTTGGGAGACTTTGAAGCTGGGCTGGAACAACTGGAGCCGGGCATTTGGGAGGGAGGCAGTGTGGCCCCACAAGCCAACCTACAAATCTCAGGGCCACCCTTTCTGTAGATGCAGGAGGATTTTTTGTTGCTCACCAGCCATCCCATGGTGACTTGTGGCACTCTTCCTGCCCCAGTGGACCTTCTCTTAGACTGGAGAAGTGAACATGTGGGGCACGAGTGCCCTCCAAACCTGCTGCATAGGGTTCCCAGTGCTGAGCTTCAGGCTCCAAGTGCCACTGCTGGGACTTGTGTCCTGCCCCCACAGGGGTGAGGCTGGGGATGAGCTGTGCAGCTGTCCCTCCTCTGTCCCTCCAAGGGGACACCTCTGCCATGCTGGCAAAATCTAAGGGTTTGCCTTAAAAACTGTGTTTCTAGCAATTAAGGAGTGGGGAGCAAGACCTGTACAAGTGTAACAGTTGCCCAGCAGTCTCTCACAAACCATCAGGCACAAGAAGCTGCATCACAAAGACCTAAAACCATCTGCTCTTATTTTGCAAAATCCCTTTCTTGGATGACTGGTTGAGCCCTGCTGCAGCTACTGAGGACTGAAACCACCACAGCCTGCCTCATTCCCTCAAACCAAGCACCCCACTCTCAGGTTTTTGTCTCACTGTATGTGCTGTCAGCTGTTCCACAGGATAAAACACATTTTAGTCCTTCCCTATGACACAGGTGGGACATCATGGGCACCCTCTGGATGCATTGCCAGGCCTTTGTGGCTGCCACTGCCCTCCTACTCCTGGGATCATAGAATCATGGAATGATTTGAGTTGGAAAGGACCTTAAAGGTCATCTAGTTTCAAATCCCTGAGCAGGGACATCTTTTACTAGACCAGGTTGTTCAAAGCCCCATGCAATATGGCCTTGAACACTTTCAGGGATGGGGCGTCCACGGCAGTTGTGGCAGCCTGTGCCAGTGCCTCACCACCCTCACAGTAAAGAATTTCTCCCTGATGTATAATCTACACCTACTCTCTTTTAGTTTAAAGCGATTCCCCCTTGTCCTATCACTACATGCCCTTGACAAAAATCCCTCTCCAGCTCTCCTGCAGGTATTTGGAAGGTGCTCTCTTCTCGAGACTGAACAGCCCTGGCTCACTCAGCCTGTCTCGCCAGGAGAGGTGCTCCAGCCCTCTGAGCATCTTCGCAGCCCCTCTGGCCTCGCTCCAGCAGGCCGATATCCTCCTGTGCCGGGTCTCCAGGCGGGAGCGGAGCACGGAGGGACGCGCAGGATGCCCGGTTCTACGGGGGAGAAGGAGCGGGGTGGCGGGGCAGGGGCAGCCGCCGGGCCCGTGCCGCGGGTGTCCCGCAGCGGCTTCGCGGAGCGGCGGCGGCCCTTGAGCTCCCCTTAGTGCCGGGAGGGAGCAGCTGAGACAAGCGGCTCCGCGCCGGGGATGGGCAGGATGCGGGAGGAGGCTGCTGGCTCCCGGGCGGTGCCCGCAGGTCCCACCGCAATGGTGGCATCCCGGCAGGATGTGTCCAGCGCTTGTCCTTGCAGGGACTTGTCCTTTATTTATTGAACGTAAATTGCATCAATCGCATGGGATCCAGGAAAGCCCCGTTCGATATTTTCTCCCTAATATCTACAGGTGTGTGTGTATAATTTTATTTCTTTATCTGCTCAAGCATTTATTTGTTTATTTATTTATTTATTTATTTATTTATCTATCTATTTATTTATATTTCACACCAATTGATAGCTTATTCATGCTTTGCTATATTTTTTATTTGTCATCGTTTTGCTTTACTGGAGCATCTAATTTCTAGAGGCATGGAAAGCTTAGCTTTATACACCAGATAAGAAAGGGGTATTGCTCCTGGAGACAGCTTAGGAAATGCTGACAGAGAAGGCAAGGGACTTAGCTAAGGTCAAAAACAAGTGCTGTGCTAAATGAGGGTAATATGGCACTTAGATCCCAGGCACTTATTTTTGCACTTCAATGGGTGGCCAGCATAGTTTCTGAACAATATTTATATTTGCATGCCTGAGAGATCATCTGGTGATTTCTGAGTATCTGCTCGCTTGGGTGTATGCACTTCTCTGGGGGTTTTAAGCTCAGGTTCACAACTATAGCATGATGAAGACGGACTATCCAGCTCAGCTGCAGTAAGTGCAGGTTTCTGCACACTGACCCTGTTCTCTTACTGCACTAAGCAAACGTGGACCATCTCCTCCCCTGTGGACTTAGATGTCACACACCTGTGAGCTCCTGCAGGTAAGCTGATGTCAGGTAGCTGGAAAAGCTGTGAGCTGGCTCACATGCCTGAGCTCCTATTGTTTTGTGACAGCTGGGATGTTTCAGGTTACCTGTGGGTCTTGCAACTGTTATTGGTTTGTGAAAAATTCAATTTTCTTTGTCAATATTTCTATGACCTGGTAAAGAGGCACAGAAGCACAGCCTGATGAAACTGAGTTTGCATCATGAAGAAGAGCTCCACGGAGAGCAGAGGCAGCAGCAGCTCCCAGGACAGACTCGGTGTCCCATCAAGCACACTCCACCCCAACATCCTCATTGTGGCTGCAGTTATTTGAGCCCCAGCTGCGCTTGCTACAGTCCGTAATTGAACTTTCACTCCCTGTGCAACTTACATCATCAAGCCAAATTTGTCCGGTACCTTTGGAAGATTAAACAAACAAACAGACAAAAAACTGTTGGATGGGAGAAAGAGGAATGTGCCTTTTTTCCTAAAGAGAGCCCTGTGGGCAGTGGGCGTATGTTGGGTTGTGTGGTTGGCTTGTTGGAAATCAAGCATTTGGGCACAGTTCAAGCAGCACTTGTCATGCAGCTGCCTCATCCCAAGAGGAACGAGGAGATCACTGGCTGCTGGGGTAGGTGACCTTGCTGTGGTGCTTTCTGTGTGTGTGTAACCACCCGTGCCAGGTCTGGAGAGGTGTGAAGCTGTTGTGGACTCACCTGGCGCGGCTGTGAAGAAAGAGACCGCTCGGTTGAACCCCAGCATTCGGCAGACGACGCTGGCCTCGCGGGTGGACCAGCCATCATCACAGATTGTTCCCCAGGACCCTTCGTGGAAGATTTCCACACGGCCCCTCCTGTCTCCTCCCACGATCCGTATAAAATTACTGAGGCCAGCTGAGAATTCAGAGGAGAAGAAAATAACCCTATGGGTCATACAGGCATAAGGAAAAACACACTGACAGACAGGAGCAGTGACTACCAAACCAGAGGGATGTTCCCATCTCCAAGGTGGGACAGAGGTGTACTGGTAGCTCAAATCCAAACAGTTCAAGAGTCCCCCTGCATTTGGAGACACCAGGCTACAGCTCAGAGCACAGACTCCTTGGCTCTGTTAGCTGTGCTGTGGGTTAACCAGCATGAGCAGAGGGGTATTTTGGTCCTGATTTCAGGTAGCTCTGATACCAGAAGGCAAGTGAGAGAAGAAGTAAAAGTCCAGTACCTTGTCCTTTTTCACCTTTGCTCCCTTTTGGTCCTGAGGAACCTGTTTCAAATTAGAATAGCAAACATTTGACAGTTGCTTGTGAAAAAATCTGGTTATTATCTAGTTCTGAATACTTGTGTGAGTTAGAGATGTCCAGATTCCTCCCCTTGTAGAAAATGAACACCCTGAAGTGACCAAGGGTATGTAAAAGAAACATAGCAGGAAAAGTAGGATAACATACGGCAAAATATTCCCAATGTGCCACCCAAGAAAAGGGCCATTTTCAAAATCCCATATATTCATCCACTTGTGGGAAATGTATCTCATTCCCACTGTTACCTGTAAAATTACATCTCTGATAGACTTCAGGATCTCCAGAAGCAGGCATGGTATCTCTCAAAGTACTTGCAGGAAGACCTACATCCTGGGATTTGATCTCCAGGAAGAGCAGAAAGGTGCTCTCAGCAGTCCTCCACATTTCTGTGGACCATCTTGGTCTTGAGGGCAGGGGTGTTTGAAAAAACCCAGTGAGCTCTTTCCCCCAAAGCTACCTCCAGAAAGCACTCATTGCTGTCTCCTTCTGGGGACCAGGAGGTGAGATGCACCCAGAGCATAGAGCCAGCCCAGTTACACTTCTTCCATCTTCCAGATGCAAACCACTGTTACCGGAGTGCATGGAGAAGCCCCATACAGAGTCTAGTTTATTTTATTTCTGAGGATTCTTCTACTATTCTGTGTCAACAATTAAAAGAAAAAAGCATCTGGAGCACTATTTGCTTCCCATGGGCTGTTGTAACAACTATTTGTTTTTTTCTTTCTTTTTTTTTTACTACAGGTCTTATGTTTTTTTGAAACATTCTGTGATTGGAAGGGAGGGGGCTTAAGGATGGAGAGTGGCTGTAGTGTTGGCCCTTCTGAACAACTTTTGTTTCCTACAGTTAGCAAGGTGTAGTTAAACAGCCTCCCTGTTCGGTGTTTCCAATGGCTTCCCCATTGCGTGTTCCTGAGTGCCGTGTTTGCATGGGATTTATCCCAGGCACAGGGTGTCTCTGATGCCTCTGAACAAAGCAAATAGGAACGTGGGTCGTTCCAGTGTTCTGTGAAATCAGGGATTTGAGAAAATCTAATGCCCCTGTGTACTTGCATGTCTTTTAACACACCTCCCAGGGTGTACAATTGACACCCTGCACATTCCTGTGCTAGGAAGGCTGATCTGCAGTCCCAAACCCAAATGTGCCATCAGCTCCACAGACCCTGTGGCAAAGAGCCTTACCAGACAATCCAGTCTCTCCCTTGGCTCCTTTTAGTCCTGGTTCTCCTTTCAGACCCTTAGTGCCATAATCCCCCTTGGCTCCTTTTTGACCAACTGGGCCTGGGCTGCCTGAGTGGAAAGCAAAAAGTCATTGCCTTTGTCCCTGTCCAGGGAAAGGACATGACAAACATTTCACTTTGATGCAGAACAGTGGAATGTGGCACCTAAAGTTCTTTGTATCATCATCTTTGTATCAGAATAAATCATGCTGTAAGAGTTTACCTGTTGGGCCCTGGTCTCCCTTTGCTCCCTTTTGCCCTGGAGGTCCTAAGATCATAAAAACAAACAAACAAACAAACATTTATAAGACCGATGTTTATACATTTATAAAAGCTTATGCAAAGCAGTATTTACAATTGATTTTAACTCATCTAGTTTTGGTGTCTACACTGTAAGCATCTATTTCTGAATCAGGTGTCTTATTTCAGATCATGCTCAGTGCAGACCACGTCAAACAAGAAAATACAGGCAGTGGAGAAACATCTTCTCCTGAAGTTCATCTTAAACTGCTTCTTTGTTTGTGCATTTTCAATTTATACAAGAATTCAGGCACCATCACCCCTCACAGATATTACAGATGACAGAAACAACCCTCTGGTGAGTAGTCAGCCCACAGCAGCCTGGCAGAGCCCCAGGAGTGCCATAGCATCTTGGGATGCACTGGGGGGTCCAAGAAGAAGACTCAAGAGGTCTCCTCTTGGTGGTGTAGTTCCCTTTCTGGTGTGTTTTTGACCCAAAACCTGTTTTATTCTCCTTTACCTGCTATTCCTTGCTCTCCCTGTACACCTTTGAGTCCAGCAATGCCTTGTGCTCCTAAAATCAAAAAGAAATCAGTAAGGGTGAGCCCAACACACAAAGTGATGCCAGAGTAGGAGGTCAATGAGTAATAGGTTTGAGCAGGGCTGTACCTGGGCTACCTTTGGGGCCCTGGTCCCCCTTCTCCCCTTTCTGACCAGGTCTGCCTTCAAGGCCAGGACTTCCAGGAGGCCCAAGTTGTCCAGTTGCACCTTGAGGTTGAGTGAAAGCAGCACAATAAGAAATGTCACACAACACATGAAGGAGATAAAAAGACAGCTCAATCACCAGCCCTTGCACACTGAGTTGAGCCTGTGAAGGCAAAACAAACACTGGCTGCCTCCAAATTGCAATCCTGGCAGTGCTAATCTTAGCAGTGCAGTGAGGGATGATCTGGAGTGAAAGGCTGCATGGAACTAGGTCCTGGTTGACTGCCAGCCTTCAAATGCACAAGTTCTTCCCAAAAGAGCAGCCAATTTCTGCCCTTGTGTGTGCACAGGTGTCAGGAAGGAGGCCACGGCCCTTCTTTCCCTCTCAGCCTCCTGCACAGTGAGTGGGGCCCAGAGGAGACATCCAAGGCTGCTGCGTGATTTTGGATGACATTGAAATGTTGGCATGGTTTCTTCATCTAATCATCATCTTCTCTTACCCATGCTGGGATCTAGACCAGCTGCAGCTTTCCTTGTCATGAAACACCACATTAAAGAGATCAGTCGTATGCCTCTACAAGCAATTGCACCTTCTGTACAGCACAGCTTACCTGTCTCTCCTTTCGGCCCAGGAGGTCCAGGCTGCCCCGGGCTACCTGCAACAACACCCTGGCATCAGTGCAGACCAGGCTTAGCCCAGCCCCTCCGTGGGGTGGCCCTGCCACACTGTGTCCTCTGCACTTACCCTCGTGACCTGGCACTCCTGGGAATCCACGGTCTCCCTTAGGACCCACATATCCTGGGAACCCAGTGTCTCCCTTCCTGCCCATGTCACCTTTCTGTCCTTGGGGACCTGTAAAACAGCACAGCACACATGTGTAAATTCAAAACAAACAGATTTGTTGTCTCTGCAGCCTGTGGAGCACCTCTGTCTGGCCACACCAGTGACAAGGTTTGGCCTCACACCTGCATTTGCCATTCAGTGACATTGTCACCATAAAGCTGGAGGAGGACAGAGCTGGCCTGTCTGATCCACCTCTGGCTCTGCCAGCCTCTCTAGCCAGATGTTTGTCTGGCCTGCTGCTAAAGGCTTGCAGTGGTGCCATGACACCTCTCCAATCTATTCCCCAAGCTGTCCCTCCTACTGGAATGTTTTCTCCTCTAGTTAAATATCCCTTACTGCAGTCTGAATGTTTCCCTTCTGCTAGACACAGTGGAGATACAGGACAGCACATTCCACTCCTGTTCTTCCAGAGAGTTCTGTCATCTCCCCTTAACCTTGTCTTCTCTGAACAGGTGATCAGCATGCTCCAAAAGAGCTGAATTACTTGAAAGTGCCTCATTTCAAGACTTCTTCATCTTTCTGCTCTAGAATTATCCCAAAGTCCTTCCCTACAATCACTCTTCTCTTGTGGAGCATCTTGTGCTAATGAGAGCATTGGGGCATTCAGGATCTGATGGAAGATCTGAGGAAGCTCTTATCAACCTGTCCAGCTGTCCTCCCTGCTCTGCACCACACACATCCCCTGCCTTCTTTTCCTCTCCTGCTTTCAGCCCATGTGAGACCACTGAGTAGCAGCTATCCATAATGCATGCTACGAGGGAGAAACACATTGCATAACTCTTCTACTTCGGGTGTACAAAGCCAGGCTTATGGAAGATGCTCATAAAGCTCTCAGAAAGAGGTTCCACTGAAATGAGGATTAACATCCACATGCTTGTGCATATAAATTATATTGTATTATTTTATACCATGGAAATCCTACTGCAAACATCACTGCTTTAATCTAGGGTAGGCCGATAATTGAATATCTGTGGCTTTCATTAGACAAAGGTCACTCTGTAAAGAGACTTCCGTGGTGCAGAATCAACATTTTGCATGACCCCTTCCTCCAGCCCTCCTTTGGGAGATTTGTTGAAGTATGACATGAAATTAAACCCCTTCAGATCAGGTCAAGTGTCCTGTTTATCCAGCTCCCTCAATGACTGGCAAACCACTCTCAGGGCCGCTTGGATTTTTATGAGTACTGACCTATGAAAACTTCTTCTGGTGTTTTCTGTAGAATGAGTTTAAAAAGAAATACGTGTGAGAACACAAAAATTGTTAAGATAGTGAAGAAGTCTTACCTGCAAGCCCCATCTCTCCTTTTTCTCCTTTCACTCCTGGACCACCACTTGGGCCAGCAGGACCAGGAGCTCCTTTGCTCCCCTTCTCACCCTGGGGTCCATGTGCACCTGCAAGGACAACACCATTGTTCTGATACTTCCTGGGGTGCCATGTGTAGTCAGTGCCAGCAGCAGGACACCCACAACAGCCGTGAGCATGAGCCAAGCTCCACACTCTGTGCACTTGAGAGTGGTGCTTGGTGACAGTGGGAAATTGGCCCACTGTGACTGTTGCACACTGACTTTTAAAATAAGATTTTTTTTTTCCAGCTAAGTTTTGCTTTTGCTCACATTAGCTTTACATAGGCTTATTTCCTTCAACTCCAATGACATTCTTACTCACACCTTGGCTGAGGACAAGATTGCTCATAAAATCATCCATAAAGCCACTTTATGTTCATCCACAGAAATAATTCAGGTGTCAAAAAAGCCTTACCTTGGTCTCCCTTTGTCCCTGGTGGTCCCTGTAACCCTGGGATGTAAAATACATATATCAGCTGACACACATCATCTATTCACAGTAATGGCTAAGAAGAAGAGACAAATTTTTTAATCACCCTTTGCTCACACAATTTCAGTCACCAGTGAGGCCAATCTTCAGTTGGCAGTGACCAGAACAACCACTTGAATAAAGTCCTTGGAGCTCAGCTGAGTGCTCAGCTGGGCAGGGGCCAGCTTGTCTTCCTGCCAAGCCCAGCTCATGGGGACCATTGGGGAGATCTTTCATGAAAATGCACTGAACGATTGGGCTCTGATGTGTAATAACACTGCTTGGCAGGAGGTGCTGTTTCAACCTAGTAAGTGCAGCCAGGAACATATGAAAACACAATTTTTTTATTTTTTTCCTTCAGAAAATCTCATCAGTGTAGCCAAGAAGTAGGGATGGATGAGTTACAGACCTGACCTAAGAAGGGCTGCATCTTAGATCATCATCACAGGATCATAGAAACTGTTGCCTGGCCCAGCCTCTGCTCAAAGTGGAGCCAGCGTTAGACCAGGACCTGCTGTGTCCTCACAGTCTGGAGATACTGACCTCCTGTGGCAGGGGTAGTTCTGCCCAAACCCTGAGGTACCCAGGGCAGCAGCTTGTGCATGGCTGTGGAGGGCAGAACTTGCACCCAGCTCATTCCTGAGTCTGTGCCAGTGTTTTCCTAGGGACAGGGTGGGCATCGACCTCTGTGGGAGCACTTGGGCTAACCAAGGCTCCTGGAGGATCAGTGAAAAGCCTCACAGGCTTTACACCTGCTTTTTATAGCAGGTCTTCTCATGACCAGGGTGTTGGGTGTCTGCACACTGGGTACGGTCTGGGTCTGGAGACTGAAATCCCAAATCCTCACTTAAG
Source organism: Ploceus nigricollis (assembly GCA_013399945.1). Taxonomy (NCBI): domain Eukaryota; kingdom Metazoa; phylum Chordata; class Aves; order Passeriformes; family Ploceidae; genus Ploceus; species Ploceus nigricollis. The sequence continues at coordinate 680,157 of VXBC01001842.1, read as the reverse complement.
GTCTCTTAGATGAAATAAAGAAGAAGAGGAAAAGAGCAGAAGTTGTGGCTCATTTACCACCATACCTGGTAGACCAGGATCTCCTTTGCGTCCAGGAGGCCCTGAAATAAATATTTAATGGATATTTTTCAGTAGTCAGCAGTTGGTGAGGAACACAGCAGTAGGGGATTGAGGTGTGGGCTGGAGACACAACCCTTTTGGAGGGCACTTAGAGTCCAAATCTACAAGTCTCAGGAGGGAAGATGAGCCCAGAGCCGCATGTGCAGCTGCAAGGGGACCTGGGGGTTTGCACAGGGCAGTGCTCCAGCTCCTGTAGGTGCTCCCTAGTCTGGTGTTGACTCCCACCTGGGGCATGGGACATAACTAACTGACAGGAAGATTAAATCTTGCCCTAGTTATTGGATCATCTAAACTGGGTTTTCAGCCCTGCTAGTGATGCAGAGGAGCCAGGTCTCCCCACTGCAGAGCCAGCATGGAGAGCCATACCTGCAACCAGGGTGATGTTGCTCATCCTCATCATCAGGTTTGCATTGTTGCTTTTAATTATGGTGATTTCCTCTTCTAAGCTTCTCCTCCAGTTTTCTTCATGTCTCATGAGAAAGTCCTTCCAAGTAGAGCTTCTCGACAAGGCCAGATGGTTGGCAGGGTAGCTCTGCAGAATCTCTTCTGTATAGGAGGCATTTTGCTCTTGAAGTTTCAGTATCTGTCTCTGCATCTTAAATACTGAGGAAACAAAAAGCCCATGCAATGAATGTTCGCTGCCCGATCTGGCTGGGAAATGGGTGTTTGGCAGAGCAGTTCCTCAGCACCTGGGGGGGACACCGGGGGATAAAGACCACCCCTGTTTGACCCGGGGAGGTGGTTTTTATGTGCCAGTCCTTGCTGCAGCCAGGAGTGCAGCTGGGAGTGCTTTTGCAAATGCAAAGCACACACACACAGGGTGGGGGAATTGTTCCCTGCAGCCGCTGCTTTGCGGAGGAGCCTCTCTGCTCCCTCGGAGGTTTCAGAGCTGTGTGCTCATTCCCGCTTGCCCGTGCCCCCAGGAGCACCCAGCAGGGCTCTCTTTTGTTGCCAAGCCCATGGCGAGGTTGTAGCGTTACCTTTGTACATCAGCAGCCCCTGGCCGGCCGTCAGCAGCAGCAGGTAGATGCTGAGGGCTATCCTAGCACAGCATGTGGATGGCTTTTTTTGGCTCCGAGGCTCTAAAAACCAAGAGAAGAAGGGTAGACACTCTCCCACATTTCTCCCCTACGAGCTCTGCTTGCTTCCAGCCTTTCCAGGCTTGGCCACAGTGCTTTCCAGCGGTGTGGAGCTGCAAGGTCCCTCTGTGAGAGTGCTCGATCCTGCCAGCAAGGCAGGCTGCCTTCCTCTGCCCCAGGCTTTGCACTGCAGTCTGCTTGGCCATCTTTTCCTTAGCCAATTTAACCAGCTCAGTTCCATCAAGACTTAATCCAGCCTACAACAGTGTGAGTGTGGTGGTTTCCCCCTTTCTGCATCAATAAACTCCCTGTTCCCATTGCTTTTAGCTGTCCCAGGCTGCCATTCGGAGGGCGGCTCAAAACAATTCCTTCTCCATCCAGAGCACTGCATATGTGTGATTCCAACAGTGATGCATGTATGCATCAAAATAAATGAAAAATCAATAATAAACTGAACTGCAGAACAAATTGAAACAAGTCATAAGATGTAAAATCAATCATTACCAGCAAGTGTAAAAGAAATAAATGGCTTTGCTGAATTTTGGCCTTCAGGGAGAAAAAAAGTATTTCAGAAGCATTGGTAACTATGTCAGACATTCAGTAAGTTACTCTCAACTGAGGTTTTTCTTTTTTTTCAAAATAATGTAATCAGGAGTTTAAAGTCTTAATTTTAAAAGAGTACAGTATTTTAATTGGTTTTAAGATAGAATGGCTTAGTCAGCAATGAAGCTTTTATATTCAGCTAAAAATTCATAAACTTACATTTTTCTATTGAGTCTGGTGATTTTAGTATCTTAACTATTATGCATGAAAGTCTTACTCAAGAAAATTAGACATTTTCTAAGACAGGAAAATAACGAATTTTTTCTGATGCTCAGCATCAGCTTTTGGCTAGAAAGGGTAGTTTAACATACTTCTACTTTTACATGGCAGTTAATTTACTAGCAAAATCACTGCAAAAAGCATTTAATATGCAATATTTCATTTTTATGTGTTGTTTTATACCAGATAAAATCCATATAAATCCATTGAATAAAAGGAAATCTTACCACTTATCTGAAAGGTTGTGGTAGCAGGTGAGGCAAACCCAATCTTTTCTGAAATACTGAAAGAGTTCATATCACTCGAATTTCCATCTTCCCCGTATTTGTCTGTAATTTTCATGACAAATTTCTTGTGGTTATCCTAAAGCCTTGGACAATAAAGAACTGGAGGTACTTCCTCTCTGCCTCCTGATTTGATATGCTTTCTGATATACATTTCCTATCTGCTCAGCTTTTATAGACTGCTGAGAACTCTGATGTGGTAATTTGAACAGTTCCTCAAAAAATCCCTCAGCTAAGATGCTGAGCTGCTCTCATGTGCTCAATTGGAGTCCAGGGAGCCTTGGGCAGGATTCTGAAAGATCTTCAACCTGGAGTTATTCAGCATCTCTGCTGAATTGTGGTGGAGTTAGGCATGAGATGGACATTTTGTTTCTAACACAAGTAAATCTCCTCAGGTAGCCAAGAAGATTCCATGTTCAATGTTAGCTTGGCAACCACTCTCCTGGGAGGGGAGGCTGAGGGCTTTGTCACAGTGAAACACACAGCAAGGTGTGCACTTGGTACACCAAGGTGACACCTCAGTGATTGTGCATGACTCAAGTGCAAGGAGGGAAAGGATCAGGAGGAGCTGTAAAGACAAGTGAATGATGGTGGGATGGGGGATGCTGAAACCCAGATGGGTTTGGGATGATATGGAGAAGAGGCACTTGCAGTCTCCTTGATAAGGTCTCTCCAGCTCCTGCTTCCTCCCTGATGAGTTTTTCACACTCGTGGACCTAATTCCTACTTCTTCACAATTTCTTTGCCCTCATCCTGCCAAACTCCCCCCTGGCATTTGGCATTCTGACATCTCCATTTGCCTTGGGTTTGATTTTGCTTTTGCAGAGAAAAGTGACTCACCCAGGCCCCCAGGCAGGAGCTGTTGGTAGGAGCTGGGCAAAGCCCTCCTCATCCACGCTGCCACCACCAGGTCCTGCCCTCTCCGAGGTGCAAGGCAGTCACTGTCACACCGCTTGGTCCTGGGCTGCAGGTCTGTGTCCATCCCTGGGGCTGCTGGGTCCTCACTGCTTTGCTTGGCCATGGAATGAAGCGTGGCAAAGCTTCAGGGAGGGGTGAGCTGGAGATGCACACCCTGACAGTGCAGAGTGAAGCCCTCTGTTCTGCACCTGACGTACAAATCTCTGAAAACCTTAAATCACAAACACGTGGGGATTTTTGAATCCACTTCTGTGTTCTCCTTTCAAATGCGCTCGTGCAGCTGTGAATGCTGTGACCTGGTTTGTCCCCAGGAGGGAGGAAGAGGAATCCTCCATTTTTAAACATTCTGCTACACTCTGTGTAGGAATTGGGATCATTTGCTTCCTTGTGAATGTCTCAGATATCCCCTTGAGTTAGGGAGGCTCTAGAGGTTACCACCAATCAGCTGAGCCACAGTAAATGCCTGTGTATCCTCTCCCATCACACCATCACTTCCTCACAGGAGTAAGGGCTCATATCCAGCCCATTTCTGATGGTTCTGGTGGTTCAGCTGACCGCTCTGCACAAGTCTGGAGCTGTCTACTCTTGCTGGGTGATGAGCTGGAAATGGCTGTGCTTGTGCTGCCAAGTGGATGTTTATAGGGATGGATGTGATTCAGGTGCATGCAGAGAGCAGAATTACAGCAGAGAGGCTTTTAATAATACTTCTAGTCAAATCCATTTTATTTCCAAGTATTAAAAATAAGCTGGCAGATATAGTTCTCAAAAGCCTGCCTAAAGACAAAATATCCTATGAGATCTTTGTGCCGTCCTTCGCTGAGAAAGGAGCTCAGGGATAAGTTTTCACGTGATTCATGGTCATGCTGTGGCCATGCCACTCTCAGTGGCCCACTTGGCATGGGTGTAAAAACAGGGGTAGATTCCATTAATTTGACAGCCCTGAACTGCAGTGCTTCAGGTTTTGAAGTCCAGTCCTCCACTTTTGGGGGGAAAGTCATGAACTGCAGCTGCCTACCCAGCTGGTCAAACCTTCATATCTATTTGCTGCAGCCTCATGCAGCTCTGCAAGCTGCCACATTCTCATTGCTCAGTTGTGCATTTAGCTGCCTGGGAGGCTGTGGTGCATTTCTATCTCAATGTCAGCCTCTGCAAACAGGCAGCAGATTTCCCAGTGCACGTGGTGCCGAGGGTCTGGGCCACGCCCTGGTGCCAGAGACCGTGTCCCAACATGCTGGCTCAGCCTTTGTGTGTGCTCCCGTCCTGCTTTCTGCTGTCTTTCATTTCTCACTATACCATCACTGACTGCAGCAATAGGTTGACGCTGATTTTGCAATCAGGAAAGAAAAAAAGAAAAGAAACTGCTGATTCAGTGCAGTCTCCCTAGGCTGATGTTTTGCTGAAGCAATGGGGTTATTTATAGAATAACAGATTCCAGCACATTAAGGGACACGTACGCTGGGCCATCAGCCTTACCCTTCGGGCTGTCTGTGAGAAAGCCCTGGTCCCTCTCCTCCTGCTGCTCATCCTGCCTCCCCTGACATGTTCTGCTGACACTCGAGGAAGAGCTTGTAGTCCTCCAGCTCATCCCTTTCCTTCCTGCATTCATACAGATGGTGCTCCTCATGTTCTTACTCTAAATGGGCACCAACACGTGAACCAAGTTTTATAAACTGACCACAGCTGCCTCAAAGTCACGGGCCTGGGGGAACTGCTGGTGGTGGGAAAAGGAAGCACCCTGGAAGTGGCTGGTGGAGCAAAAAAGTCCCTGGCCATACCCACTACCTTTCTCATCTTCCATCCCTGTTGTCCTCTGCAGGCATTTGCCACCACCAAGAGCTCATGGCAAAGCAAAGGGATGCAACACCAAACTCCAGCCTGGCAACTAAACACATCAACAGCCTCCCAGCAGTGATTCTGCCAGGGAGCTTGGGCAGACATCAGCCTCCTCAGGATAGCCATTTATCCTGACAGAACTGAAGTTGTGGTTCTTTAAAGACTATTTTTTCCCCATGTGAGGAGATATCCTAGCTCGGAGGTGTTTCTCCGTTTACCCACAAGATGTAATTTTTCCAGACTCATCTATTTGATTGCAGACTGCCTTAGGTATAAATATGCAGCATTCAGGAGGCTTTCATTCTTCTCCAAGGAAGTGTATGGCATAAACAGGCCCAGTATTGGACAGGTTGGTGCAGGAACCTCCACCATTTCTGCTGTTGCCTCTATACTGAAGTGAGGGTTGCAGCCAGGAAAGGTGACAGTCTACCCCTTATCCTAATACCTACACCCACCTTTCTGCAGATGGGCTTCAAAACACCCAAAAGTAATCCTGCCACAGACCACACTGCTCTCCCACAGAAAAAAGCAAGTAGCTGTGTCTTGACCTGTGACACATCCCATACATGTCCACCACAAAGCCAGCAATGACCAGAGCTGTACAATTGCCTCATCACAACCTTGCTAGTAGACTAACTTGGTTCCTTTTTTCCCCCTATTTTACCTGATTTTTCAGTCTTTTGTCTTTTTGCAATGAACAAGTTTGATGAATTTTGACATACCAGTTCTTGTGGTGGGTTTACTCCAGCCATCAGCCAAACAGCCACCCAAATGTTGTCTCAGTCCTCTTTTGCAAAGGATGGGGTGAAAATGGAAGGTGAGAAGACTTGTGAGTTGATATAATGACAGTTTAATAGGGACAGCAAAAGATGCACTTGCAAGCAAAGCAGAAAGAGGAACTCATTCTCTACTTCCCATCAGCAGGCAGATCGGCAACTGCTTTTGGGAATGAGGGCCTCAGCACGCATGATGGCTTTTTGGGCTGACAAATACACAAACCACAAACACCTCCCCTTCCTCCTTCCTCCCCTGAACTTCCAATCTCTGAGTTTGACATTGTACAGTGCAGAACATCCCTGGGGTCGGTTTGGGTCACAGTCCTGGCTGTGTCCCTTCCCAATCTCTTGCCCAGCCCCAGCCTGCTCCCAGGCTCAGTTTTGTACAAGCTCTGCTCACAAACAATCCATCCGTGTTAGCAACACTGGCTTAGCCCCAGACCCGAGGCACAGCACCATTCTGTGTTGGGCTGCTGTGGAGAATGACACCTCCACCCCTGCCAGACCCAGCAGAGCTCTCAGTGTGACAGTGTTTGTGCTAAAATGCCTTGTTCTCCCCGAGGAAGGAGCGAGGACTTTGATGCCTGTGGACATCAGGAGGCACTGCTGAATGCAGGAGATGCCAAGGCAGATTGTGGGTGATCTGCCCACCTGTAGATCATGGAGGTACCAGATCTGGGATCTCCCTTGTGAGTGTCCCACGGACTGCCCAGCTCAGCCCTGGTCAACATCTCCTGAAAAAGTGTATCCAGCTCTAAGGGCAAGAAATGGTGCATTAAATGGAGATTTTCTGTGCAGAAGAGAGGCTGAGGCCAACACACAAGTTCTAATTCCAGGGCATTAAAACAAACCTTGAGTCTGGACCCATATGGAAGCAGAGGCCTTGTTGTGAAGCTCCCCACATCCCTGCATACCCAGCCCTGTGCTCGGGGGGTCTGGCTGCTGCCGTAGCACCTGGGCACTTCTGGGACTGTGGAGAAGCACTTGTGCTAAAGCAATAAAACCCCCAGCACTGCCTGGCTGACATTTCTCCTTTCTAGCTTGATGTGTTGCTTGGCTTTGTTGTAAAGATTGAAAACAGATTTTCTTTCCCTTCTATGAGTTATGTTAATTTGTGTTTCATCAGAACTTGCCTCTTCTCCTCCTTTCCTTTTTTTTCCCCCTTTAGGCTGGATCCAGCTGCACCATGAATTCAAGGAACCACCTGCAAAATATTTTAATGACTTCAACCTGCTCTTTGAGGTGAATTAATACCAGGGCAGCCTCTGCAGCACAGTGAAATAGTCAGGCTTGGCTAAGCAGGCCACCCTCAAAGCCGAAAAATATGTTCTGCAAGGCTGATGTGCCTGACAGGCAAGTTTGTTTTCAAGGTCTTCGTGCAACATCTTCCTCCTCACCTCAAAGGAGAGGTCCCTTATTCAGGTAAGAGCTGATCCCAAGGACTGGATGAAACAGGAGGGTTAATGAGACTAAGATTAAGGACTAAGAAACAGGAGGGATAATGAGACATCAAAAAACCAGTCACATGGAGAGTGGGTTAGATCTGTTAATGGTCTGCTACAAACAGCACAATTAGTGCCGAAGGGAGGCATCTCCCAGGGCTCACTCTGCATTTAGCAGCTCAGTTCTGTAGGGAGAGATCAGCTGCTCCCTAAGGCTCCTCTTTTCTGGAATGCTTTGGTTCATCACATGCTTTCCACAAGGCCAGAAAGATTTCTCTAAGCACAGCTCACAGTGTAGCCAGATTCCCACCTTCCTCCATCTCCTGGGCTTTTAAAATTCAAGGTTCATTTTTAATTTGCTAAGCAGCTATTAACCATATTAAATGATGCTGCAGTTGCTGTTGTGATCCTTTCTGCACCACAACCCAACCAGGCAAGGAGGTCCTTAACTTGCCCTGATGTTTTTTTCAGGAAAGTCTCTGGGATTATGTGAGGCTCAGGGTCATTGTATTTTTAGATATTAAACTAGTCAGGTAGTCAGCACATTGTTCAGAAGGACATTCTTAAAGAGGTTTATTACTGAGTATTGTCCTTGCACTGGGGCACATCCCAATTAATTGCCTGCACATCAATGTGTTGCTCTGGATTTATCTCAGGGTAAACAATTAAGGAGCTGATACTTGGCCTTCCACTAAAGGACTCCACGGGATGGTTTGTCTCTGATAAGCTTTCTGGCACAAATTCCCATGTCCTGAATGCTACTGGCAAACACTTCAGCTTGAAAATCCATTAACCTGTAACCACCCCATGCCCCTTATTCACTGAATGTGGAGAGCAAACATGTGTGTGAGCAGCTTTATACACAGACTTGAAACCATCCCTGACAGCATATTTCCATACAGAACTAACTCAAAGCAACTGTCCTGTAAAACATGTGTGCAGTGCTAGGAGTTAAAGCTCAGACCCTGAAAATGCTCCAGCCTCCTCTCTCTCCAGGCTCCTTCCCTGCCTCTCAGTTTTCTGCTGTCCCTAGAGAGCAACAGCCATTGCTGCTGTTCAAATCGTCTCCTGTAATTGCTGTGGTGACACTGGGTGCTTCAGAGACCTAAGTCATGACTTTTCCCCTAGAGTTTCCTTCCTTCATCTCCTGCCCTCTGTTGTGATGTCCCTTTGCTGTCCTCTTGTACATCTTCCCTGGGTACTTGACAGCGTAGCTCCTGTCTGCTCGGCACAGCTCTGCAAAAAGCCTCGATTCCCTTTTGGTGACTCCCCTGCTTGCCTGTGGCAGCCTCGTGTGCCTGAGCTTGCTCAATCTCCTGCTAGAAAGTGATAAGCTCGGGTGTGAAACTTCCAGCATCAGCACATGGGGGGAAAGCAACAGAAAAGGAAAAGGTGCCTTTGCTGGGAGCTTCATTGCCACCCTCCAAGGCACAGCACCCACCAGAAACCACAGTCAGTTTGCAATCACTGCATTGCTCCCCACAGGTCTCACCTTTAGAATCGCAGGGGTTGTTTCCCCTTAACTAGGGCCAATAACGGATTGCTGCTTCTCCATTATGGTCTTTAGCAATGATAACTGATTCTTAATTAATTCTTTTCATTCTCCACTATTTCTCAGCATGAAGGTGTTTGTCTCAGGAGGTGTCTCAGGGAAAGGGAACAAGAAACTGGTGAAAAATGGCAGGAGTGGGTTGGAGCACCCATCAGGGAGGAGCAGAGTCCCTCATCAATGTTGAGGGCCTGGGAATGGGTTGGTGTCTCTGGGACCAGGTGTAAGGCTTGATCCTGTCCAGTCCTACTACATCACCCATGTGTTAGGGCTGGAGTGTGTGTGAAGCCTTTGGACTCACCCTGTGCTTGAAAGGCAAGTGTCATTGCTGCTTCTTTCCCATGCAGAAACAAAAAAAAAGCCCTGGTTCAATGCTTTCCTTGGAGCATCTCCCAAAGTGGGATAGTGCTAGTAGCAGGAGTGACTTAAGATGGTATAAAAAGAGCAAAAATAATTACTTTTTGTTTTCATGCTTTCAGATGTTTTATTTATTTTTAAGAAACTGAGTGCAAGTGTCCAGATGCCTGGAGAACTACACGATGCTCAGATCTTGCCAGTGGCTAAATTGCCTGAGGTGTGGGCAGGTTTTTCTAGGGAAAAAAGTAATTTTGTACTGACCTTCGGGCTCTCTGCCTCTTTCCATAATCAACACACACCTTATTTTGGGAGCTAGCTGGGAATTCCCTTCCTCCTGCTACACTGGCAATGACAGATCAAGCACAGCTGAATTGCTTTGATCGCTTTGATGAATAAAACTAGAATTTGCCCCACAGCCTTGACTCTTGCCTAATTCCAACCTCTTGTATTGAACTGTTTTTTTTTTCCTTTTTTCTTTTTTTTTTCTTCACCAAAATAACTGGAAGCAGTGAGCCTCTAGGATTCTCACATTTGAGTAAGGCTGGAGCCTTCAACACCATTAATTCAGGAGTACTGCTATTCTCACATGCCCAAGAGTGCTTGAGCAGAGTTTTGACAGAAAGCTGACAGAAACCAGGCTCTTCTCAGTGATGCCAAGCAATAGGACAAGAGGCAGCAGGCAGAAACTGATGCTCAGGAAGTTTCACCTGACTGTGAGGAAAAGGTTAACTGTGCAGGTGACCATGCACTGGAACGGGTGTGGAATCTCCCTCACTGCAGATATTCCAGAACCATCTGGATGCAATCCTGTGCCATGTGCTCTGGGATGAATGACCCTGCTTGAGAAAGGAGGCTGGACCTGATGAATGGCTGTGGTGCCTTCCAACCTGCCCCATTCTGTGATTCTGTGAAATGTTTGTATGGCACAGCCCCTGTGTGTCCCCTGGTTGAATACAGAGGTGGTAATCACCAAAAAAAAAAAGTATGGTTCTTAATAAATTCCCTCTGTTCTAACCACCAGGCAATCTGGCAGAAGGCACGATTTAAGTTAAACCAAACATTGAAACCACACATGTATATGTACTTTAAAATAAAGAGGAGAGGAAAGGGAGAAATCAGTTAGAAATAGGCTTTCATTTTGGTCAAATATTTAACTCTAGCTCAATAAAATAGTAATATTGGCTTGCTGTTATTTGACTTTATTAATGACTTGGATATCTTTAGTTCAATACAGCATTCTTGATGGCATTGAGAAATTCTATGTGAAAGCCGCTGATTTACATTCACAGTTGTGTTCAAATGAGCTGAGCTGGTGAAAATGCCCACACCATAGGGTGATTACCCTTCCCAAGGTGTGTGCAGATTTAGGGCCTCACTCAGAAGGTGTTGGCTTAAACCAGCTGCTTTTGGGATGTCATCTGGCTTCAGGCCAGGCAGGACCAGGGAAAGTCATGAGAGGACCTTCAGTCATGGTGATGGAGCAGAGCATTTCTGTGTCTGCTGTTGCTCACTGGGGCAGGGGAGCTGGAGAACACTGGCTAGCACAGCCCTGGAGCTGTGATGGTCCCCAAAGCCTCCCTCAAAGCCACCTCCTCAATAGTGTTGGGGCCACAGAAGGACAGGACTGGTGCCTCAGATGCCCTTTCATTCTGGGTGATGCTCTGGCAGAAGCACTGGCTGACTCCCCAGCCACGTCCTGGGGCTGGAATCCAGGGGCCAGGAGTGTGCATGGGCCTTGCTGTGTTTGCCAGCACTGGAGTGGCAAAGGTGGATAAGGGAGGTCAGCCCGTCCAGAGGGATGCTAAGCCAGGCAGCCTGGCCCCTGCTCCTCTCCCAGCCACATCTGAAAGGCTTTTGCAGAGACCTTGTGATTGAGGCTTCAATACTCTCTCCTTGCCAAAAATATTAGAAAGGCATGATAAGAAATTAGAGCTACAGGTGTCAATAAACTTTGTGACAATTGCAGTGGATTTCTGGCTTTCCTAATTTATTTAATCAAGCTGCACCAAGCAAGCAAGCTGGTAAGCAGCTTTCCCTGCACTGTAAGTGCATAGCTGAGTGAATTGGACCAAGGTGCCACATGTTAATCATTATGGGGTTTTGTCTGCACAACATCAGTCTTGCACAGATCTTATGAAATCATACCTTTCCCATTAAGTGCAATTTGAATTGAAAGGGAATTCAGATTGACTTGGCATGAGCTTTTGTACAGGGCTAAGGTAACCTGGGAGAGATGGCCCTTCTTTAGGTAATGGAAAAAAAATTGACCTGACTTCTCTTCTGTGGTGCATTGAAAAGTCTCTGCCTAAGGAGTGTGGATTGATGGAGAGGTCTGAGGTGGGAAGAATATTAAAAAAGATGTCAACATGCCAATAAATGTGCATGCCAGAAATAAATGCATTATATGTTAGTCCATCAGAACAAGCTAAAGAAAGGTGTTATTTTAGGGAGAGAGACAGTCTGGTAGCTCACATCATTAAGGAAAAAAAAATTATCAAAGCAAAAACGAGCTCAAATTTCCAACTGTCATCTCACCTTCAGAGTTCATTCCCTCAAGCAGTCAAGGGCTGGATATTTGATGGATCAGATCCAGAGGGGATCTCAAAGCTGCAGAGACTCTAGGATGTACATTTTTCTTTAACTGCCCATTGCTTTCCCTCCATAGGTTACCTGAAGCTCGGGATCAGAAGTGGCCTTTGAGGATCTGTCTCAAAATAGTTCCCCAGACCAAAAAGAAGACTAGCAAAACCCTAAAGCAAAATGAAAAGAAAGTGGATCAAGGTCATAGATTTCATTCTCCAGCTTGAGCGCGTGATAGATCCAGACTAATGACAAGCAGATGGAAACTTAGGCACTGGTGTAAGTTGGCTGCCTTTTGCAATAGCAGTAGGGCTTAGTCTATAGTGCAGCTTGTTTCTGGTGGAGGCAAGCTGGCTGGGGAGAGAAAATCATTTCACCTCCTCACAGAAAGCTGAGCCAAGAAAACTTTTGTTTTAGGTAGTGTTTTGTTAGCCTAGCAACGTTGTTGGTAGAGATGATACAGTTCTGCTGGCAGGAAAACCATCAATTGGTCCATGCAAAGGCCTGGTGTGATGTCTCCAGTAGCATGGTCTTACCAGGAGGTGATTTATCATGCCAACAAGCTCTTCCTTGGTGGTCTGCATGGGGACCCTGAAGCTGGGAGTCAGCCTGAGCAGCTGGAGGCAGGAGGAGGGAAAACCCACAGTGTCCTTGTCTCAGCTCTGACCCCTGGTACCAACACAGGAAGTGGGGAAAGAGATGGGGTCTTTTGTCTGGTTTGTCATAGATAAAGCCCTCAGCAAGGATAAGTCCTAATGCTTTTTGGCATGTGAATAATATCCCTGGAAAGCTCTCTAGTAGTGACCCATCAAGGGAGGGGGACAACAATCAGCAGCTTGTGGTCACTGTTGTTTTGTGTAGCCTACACTCAAAGCTCAAGTTCTCAGTGTACCAATAAGGGCCTTTGACATTCATTTGTCACACAGCAAAAAAAAAAAAATTAAAAGGAGAAATATTTTAAAAAGCCCATGTGGAGATATCTCCTGTCCTAAGAAATAAAAACGTCCCTGTCCTGTGGCAGTGCCCCAGGCTGGCAGCAAGCTCACATTACTCAATTATGATATGTTGCACACACCAAATAGCAGGGGACAAGCCCCCTCCTTTATTCTCACAGTCTGGCGTGGCTGTGTCTGCCTTGCAGCTGTTCAGAGCACATATATCAACATGTCTCAGCATCCCAGCACAAGCAGAGGTGCTGGAGGTGCAACCCTGGAGAGAGAAGCTGCAATGAGGAGGACCTAATTTTACCCTTAGCAGTGCAAAATTGTCTTCTTCCCTTCACAGGCTGATTTCCTTCTCTTTAAGTCCAAGTTTGGTTATAGTTCTTTGTAAGGTGTTTCCTCTAAAAGCATCAGCTGCCCTTTTTTCTCCACTGCAGCTCTTCCCTGTAGCCATCCTGCAGCAGTGCAGGGAGGACCAGCTGCTGTATTACCAGCAGCAGGACTCTGTGGATATTGAGGGGAAAAATGCTGGAAAACGTCAACACCTCTGAGAAATCTGGTCTTGTGCATCCCAGGCACACAATTCTGTTCTCCTGCATTTATTTTTCCCAGTGAAAGGCCCAATTATACGTCCCATCTCTGTCCTGGGTGGAGGACAGAGCAGAAAATCTCAAAATACAAAATAATATATAAAATTCAATTATTTTTATAAAATACAAAGTATTTGGGGGAGAAAAAGTAGTGTCTTCTACAGACTGCTGAATCATGCAGTGCTGCAGGGAAGAGCCCAGGAATGTGCCTCCCAAGGCTGTGGTACCCAGAGTCATGGTTGTGCCAGGCAGACCCAGGGAAGATGCAGGTCTGGAGCACCTGGATAAAAACTCAGCTGGGGAGCCCAGAAATGAGAGTTTGCCAGCGTTCCTCCTGGCTTTGATTAAGCTTATTGTCATTTTGGTCAATTCCCACTCCCCTTCCCTCCCTCTCTCTGTCTTTTTGCCCTGAAAGTCTGTTTAGCAGATTGTTCCCAGCTCTCGAAGATCAAATTTTAATTAAAGTCATTCAGTGGTTTTGAATGACTAATGACCTCTTATCAGGTATTGTGCTGCAAATAACAGGAGAACGACCTTCCCTCCCACTCTTCATTAATATACTTATTTTTTTATACTGCCTGCCCTGCCAAGACTCTTCTTGTCTCAAAATAACATGAGAATTGAAAACCTCCTTGAAATACATTTTAGTTCAGTGCAAAGGCCACAAAGAGGCCCATGGATTAAAATGCACCTCTAGGCCATCTTGAAAAATCTGGCTATGAACAGATAGAGCTTATAACCCAATTTTCTGCAAAGAAAATGCAAGTCCTGTTGGATTTCTAACACCAAGATCTGTCTCATGGGAATTCCTGTCCATCACTGGATGACAAGTATCAGATGCTGACCAGGTAAGTGGGGCTCAGGTTTGGGTATCCCTCAGTCCTCCATGGATAATAATAAGGCAATAGGAGAAAAACATTTCTACTAGAGCTTCAGAAAGGACAAGGACTTGGGATGAAAACACATCAGTAAAAATTCCAATTTGTTTATATTCCTAGCTTTTTCCTTGTTTAGCTGCTGAAGGTTTTGATACAGGACAGAAGCCTCTGTGATCACTGTCGTGAGCCCCTGAGCCTCATGTGAGGAGGAAAAAGAGTTGAGATGAGCAGAGGCCATTGGTGTGGCCTTTGCTAAAGTGTTGGGATCTGTCAGAAAAATGATACTGAGAAGTAAGAAGAAGAAGAAAACTCCAGAAAACACAGTTTCTTTTCCCAGCGTCAGTTCTCTTTTTGAGGTGTGGGGTGGGTGTGCTACCTCCGGGTAAGTGGCTCTGAGCTGCTTGGCAGCACTTTGCTGCTGGGAGCAATTAAACCTTGTATTCCTCCTGTGCTCCTTTGCTCCTTCTCATCCATCAGTGCTGGAGATGGAAGTTTTATGAAGCTTTGGTGAGTATCTGAGGGCTGAGCTGGGAGCACAGGACATCTCTGCCAGGCTCCCAGAGCAGCAGCTGCTCTGCAATGATGTTTCCCTGGGGAAGTTCATCACACAGGTTTCCAAATCTGCAGGCACATGAAGACCCCCCTAGTACAAATTTGCAGTGCTATGATGATAAGAAATTAAAATAAACTGATAGGATTATCAAACAATTTTTTTGTCTTTTTGAAACTGTCTCATAAACAAAAAACAAAACCAAAACCAGGTGAGTTCACTGCGTAACTCCTCCCCTACAAATGACTCTCTCTAAACACCAGTGACAGCTTTTGGCCATAGGTGACAACTTGGGCTTGTTTTCAAATATTTGCTTTGATGCAAAATCTTCAGACTTGCCATTTTGCAACCTTTTTGTCAAACTCAGACACAGGCACGTTATAGTAATAATAGGCATGTTAAAACCAGACATTTTTCAAAGCACTGGCCAGAGCAGTCTCTAACTGTGGCTTAGCTCTGTCCCACTCTGTCTGAGCTGAAGGAGAGCTGAACTTGCCATTGTTTTTCACCAGCTTTATATCTCTTTCTCTATGAAATGCTCAGCCTGATTGTGTACACACAGCAGCTATGCTGCAATTTGCTCTGGGTTTGTGGCTTGAAGCTGTGGCTTTTTCCTGGTGCCCCTCCAGCCCAGGGTGGGACACCTCAACAGAGAGGATGGAAACATCCAGGGGCTCAGATTTTCCCTACTTGAAGCCACAAAGACAAGGTGGACCTGGCCATGTTTGACACAGGGGTATGGTGGACATTTTAGTGAAAATGATGATTTTTTGAGCAGTGTTTGTGCTGCAGGGGTGGTGCTTACACTCACCCACCTGCTGGTGCTGCCTGGACACAGCGAGGAAGCTCAGCAAAACCACCCTGTGCCCTCTGGTTTCTTGGTCAGCCCAGCTGCAAGGAAGCTCCACCAATTCCTGTTCTGCTTTGTGCCAGTGGGCTGTGCTGACACATTTCCATTATTGATTCTCTGTACATTTGACAATAAAACATCCACATGGCAGCTCTAAGCAAGGGAGCAATAACTGAGCTTCCATAATAATGACACGATCACTGCAGTGGCCACTACACAGACAGGTTTATTCTGCCCTCAGCATCTGATCAAGCCAGAAGCAAAGTCCTACGTCT
The DNA here is from genome assembly GCA_013399945.1 of Ploceus nigricollis. NCBI lineage: Eukaryota > Metazoa > Chordata > Aves > Passeriformes > Ploceidae > Ploceus > Ploceus nigricollis. Next base: position 664,313 of record VXBC01001842.1, on the reverse strand, counting down.
CCTATCAGGTTTCCTCAGAGATTTGCTCACAGTGGGATAGCCCCAGGGCTGGAGAAAAACAAACTGTTTGGGTCTGCACAAGCCCCAGGTCACTGGGAGTGGTGAGCTGCAGCACCGTGGCCACTCATGGCAACACCTTGGGAAGGACAAGACCTCCCAGGGGTGGGAATCCTTTCAGACAGGTGGAGCTAGGTCTGCCCAAGCTCCACAACCTGAGCAGGATTGAGGGTGTCCTTTCTTTGGATGAGCTCATGAGATCCCCTCCTGAGCAGAAATTTCAGCTGAAAAAGCACCTTTGATTTTTCTGATCTGTATGAATTGCCTGGGATAGCTTTACAGCAGCGTAGCAAAGAAATTCCAGCTCCTGCCAATGGCATTAATTCCATCCATGACTGTAGTGTTTCATACCACACAAGTGAGAGAAAGACTAGAGAGATAAAGAATAAACTGCAGCACACAATGCTTCATGTGGGGATGGACAGCCCCAGAGATAAAATAGCCACAGATGAGCACCTTCATCTCCTCAGCTATGTGGAGATAAAATTGAATGTAGAACTGAATTTCTTCCTTGCTGTTTGAGTGTAACTTTTCTGTTATGCCCCAAAAAATAAAACCCCCAAATCTATGGACACTTTGTCCCTGTGAAAATATTCATGACCTTTCCTCATTCATCCAGTTCACTTGTTCTTGCTGTGGCCAAGCTGTAACTCCACTTGCTTCCTCTAAGCAGAGCACTGCCTTCCTCTTCTGTCAAATATCAGCTACCAGCTCTTCGTTTGGGTTAAAAATGGCCAGGGACAGCAGTAAATTATTGCAGAACTCTTTCTTTTCTTGAGGGCTTCAGCCTGTGAACCTGTGGACAACGTCCTAGAGTCCCTGAAAGACAACAAAACAAAGATAGTGAGTGGTCAGAAGATTGAAACACCCACCTCTCACTAGGAGCTGTGGGAAGAAAACCTACTTATTTAGAAGAACAAATCCTGTAATAAGCCCTATTCAGCCCAGTTCAGCCCCTCCTTTGACTGCAGTGTGTGAGTGAACACGTTGGCTTAAATGGTCTAAAGCCCTACTTAGCCCACTGTCCTGCTTGAGGATTGCCAAAAAAGTGAATGCCTAGGAAAGAGCAGAAAAAAGAGATATAAGAACATATTCATGATGTTTCCCAATAATTTTCTGAGCCTACAGTCATTCTCGGCTCAGAGATTCCCTGAAATGACTGGATGTTACCTCCAGGTATTTGCTGTTTCTTGGTATATTTCTTTCTTTCAATGAACTCATGCTGGCATTTGCCATCTACTTTCTCTGACCAAGCAGTCCCAGCCCAGGGTGCTGCTGTCCCCATGACTCTGGGGTGCCCAGCTGCTCCATGAAGCCTGATTTGAGGGGCTGTTTTCACTGTTCCTGACCTTGCTTTAATACTGAAATTAAATCAGTTGGTTAAGCAGGGCTGTGGGTTCATGTTTACCCACACATCTTTTCTGAGGTGTCCAAGGTTGCTGCTGAACTGAGGCTTTAGAAAAGGCCATGCCCCATGTTGTGCAAAGTCCCTGCAAGCTTCACTAAGACATGATCAAGACTTAGGGCTTTCCCCCACCCACTCCTAGTCCAGCAAGAGGCAGCTCTGTACAGAGATAAAACACTTCAGACAAAACCTGGGACTGCTCCTGCAGGCAGAGGGACAAGGAGCCAGGAGGTTCAGAGCAGAGGGGGCTCCTGGGAATCAAAATGGGAAAGGCTTAGGGCAATGTAGGAGCTAATAGAATTCAATTAAGAGGCTGAGACACCTCTAATGGTGTCAGAAAATCTTCAAGAACCACATCTAGATGGGTGATGACTGGGGAAAACTCTCCCCAGACACAGAGAATCTCTCTGCCAAGCTTCATCCTTGGGGATATAAAAGCAAGACCAGCAGGAGGAAAATGTTGAAAGCACAAAAGCAAAAAGTATTGGTCTGGGAGGCTCTGAAGATTATTCCTGATGTATGTTTACACTATTAGCTCTTAAAACTCAGAGACTTCCAGCCCTCCATGGATAACCTGTCCTAATGTGTAATTACCTTTGCAGTTAGAAAGGATATATTTTTCTCCCAAATGCCTCCCAAGAAGCTCTGTTGCTAAATGTTCAGCTCATTCCTTTTTGTCCTCCCCTTGGTAGCTATGGAGAGCAACTGAGTGCTACCCTCTTCACAATAACCTCTTGCATATTTGAAAACTATAATCAAGATCCCAGTTCTCTTTTCTAGTCAATCAAATACTTTGTTAACTCCAAGAAGAATCACAGCTATTGTTTGCCCATATTCATTATGCCAGATGCCCCAGTCCCAGCTGGTGGGAAGGATCACTCTCACCCAGGCTGAAAAGTTCAGGAGCCTGTGGGATGCAGGCAGAGCAGGATGGCAGGTGCTGTCAGCAGAACTCACAGGCACAGCCCTGAGCCTGCCACACTTCTGCTGGCACCCCTAGCAGTGGGAGTTTTGGAGCAGGAAGAGGTGGTCAATGTGCAGGAGGGAAACGCCTCTGTGCTGCCCACTGACCGCACTCTGCCCTGCAAGGCCAGGCTCTGAAACTTGTCTTTTAAAGTTTTTCAGGAGCCATCATCCACTGCCTCTGTGCAGGAGTTGCTCTTAGTGTGGCATCTGCCTCTGGAAAACAAGCAATACTGAGTGGGAGCACAGAGTTTTTCAGCCCAGCTGAGTCTCTAGAGGAAGAGGCTCCCTTAATTACTTGAAATCCATCACTGTTCTTTGACGGTGGTGTCACCTTGCTCTTGCATGGAAAAAAAAAAAAAAAAAGAGGCACATCAGATTTCCCCTCTCTCCACAGCATTGCTCTGTCTTGCAGGCTCACCCCAGCCTCAGGAGCAGCCTCGGTGCTGGCTCTCCAGGTGATAGAAAAGACTCTGGGGACCCCACAACCAAACCACACTTGCACCAACATTTTCTAAAACATTTAATGCTGGATTATGTAGGAGATACAATGGGGAGTAACTTGCTGGGACATGAAGCAAGCTCTGCAGGGCTAAGTATACCTTGCTTAATATTGGCTTTTGGCTGTTAGAAACCTCACCTTAGACAGAGATGGATGTGATTAGCCCGGCCCGGAGCCGCTGCCATTCAGCATTGCAGCATCCCCACCTTGTGGTGCGCGCCGGAGCCTCTCCGCGGGCTGCGGGGACACCCGGCCACCGGCTGCGCTGTGAGCATCCACTGCAGGAGATACACAGGCGTGTGCTCTGCCTCTTCGTCTAGACAGGCGCTGAAAGGTATGGTAAAAGTCCTGGATCGATGGGGAAAGGTTTCTTCAAGGTTTGTTGTTTGGGTTGTTTTTGTTTTTGTTTTTGTTTTTGGTTTTTTTTTTTTGTTTGTTTGTTTTTTGTGTGTTGTTGCTTAAATCTTTCCTTCTGGAAAGACGAAACTTTAGGTTCAGATACCTAAATATCTACCACTGAAATTCAAAATATCACTATAGACTTCACAGAGGTGTTACACAGCTAGGCAGTACCTTCTCCTTTGCTGCTTAGGCAAGAAAGGGTCTCAGAGGTGATGTGGGCTTTACTGAGAGCATATTTTGCAAGCAAAAGAAATATAGCCATTTGTGAATCATCAGTTAGTGCTGTGACTAGATACTGGCCTTCAGGAAAAAACCAAATATTTCCAAATCACAGTGATTGCCAATTGGCTCTGTGAAATAATCCATCATCTGTAGTATCTCACATCTGGAGAGGTGGTGGATGTCCCGTGCCTGGAAACATTCAAGGTCAAGTTGGATTGGGCTCTGAGCAATCTGATCTAGTTGAAGATGTCCCTGCTCATTGCAGGGGTGTTGGACTAGATGACCTTTAAAAGGTCCTTTCCAACTCAAATGGTTCTGTGATTCTATGATCTCCTTTTAGGGGTAACAACTCAGAGTAAACTCACTTTTTTGTCAAAGACCTGGATATTCTTCAGTCTCTGAGAGCATCTGCCTGAGGATAACTTGAACCCGACCTCTTCATTCCCAGGTCCAATGCTGTGGCTTCCCTGGCACGTGCCCCATGACCAAAGGGACAGAAAATGCTCAGCACCTCCTGGCAGAGGGGGAAAATGGGCAAGGTGGAAACATGGATGGGAACGCAGCATCTTCCTACCCTGTGTTATGGTGAAGAAACTTCAGGCCTTTTTTCTTTGGGGAAAGGTGATACAATATTGTATCTTGCAGAAAAAAAAAATTCTGCACACACTGCCTATAACAGATCCAGGTAGATGCCTGGTACCCCAGGGCTGCATTTTCTACAGTGCTCTCCAGCACTCTCCACGCAAGAGGAACAATTTATAAAAGTATAAACCCATGGGTGACTTTGACTAGCTCAGAGTCTCTTTTCTCCTGCACTTCTTCCTCGTGTGCCAGGGAGTGAAGACTGTACACATCTGCTGAAAGGAGGAGCTGATAGCTGGAAGGAGCAGGAGGCGACCTCCTCCCTTCCAGCTCCCTTCTGTGGCAAAGAGATGATGATCCGCAGGGTCTCTCTTAAAAAGCTCTTCTCCAGCCTTGCTCACTTTGCAACCTGCTGATGAGTTAATGTGAAACAGAGCCCTGGAAAATGCCGGGAGCGAGAGCAGCAAAGCATCCCGGGGGTGTGGGGTGGATAAATCACGGCCACGCCGGCCGTGAGGGCAGTTGCCGGGCTGCGGAGCCATAAAGGCTGCGCTCGCTCCATCCGCCCCAGCCGCTCGCCGGGCTGCTCCGGAGCTGCTTGACAGAGCTCTGCCTTACAAGCCCGCTCTTCAAAGCATTCCTGTCTTTACTGTCGAATGCACCAAATGTCTCCCACAGCTGTTTAGTTGGTTTGTGAGCCTTGTTAAGTGCCGGGTTTATCATAGCTTTCCCAAGGAATGCGCGCTCCCAACAAGTAGCTGAAAGATATTATCTGGTTCAGCCAGCTGAGGAGCTCAGGCTCCTTGAAGACTAGCTGAGAGTGTACAACTAATTTCTTTATTGGACAGTTGATATGTTTAATTGAACTTGAGTGTTCTTTGGTCTATATTCTGCTGAGAAGAGAGTTTGGGGAGAGGGTCTCAGCAGCATCACCCTCATAATGGTGGAAAAGCACCAAGTATTGCTTGGGAAGCTATTCAGGTAGTCATAGTTTTTCAAACATACAGCCTTTAATCAGTATGTTTATACTTATACTACCATAAAGAAATAGCCACCACCTAAGTCTTGTCCACCTGCAGCTGGCAGAGCCTCTGCCCAGACTGACCTAATATTACCTGCAGCTTACATCCTCTCAATAGAATAAGCCACAAAAATATTCCTTCAGTGGCCAAGGCTGCATCCATACCAGGATTGGTTTTCCCATCAGAGCAGTATCCAGCCATGCCCACCCTTGCAGGTCAAGCCCTGGGATTTGTACCCTAACACACTTCCCTGTGGATTGAACCTTGCCCAAGCTACTGGATATTAAAATTCCCTCAACAGCATTAAGCAACTCTAAGCTTTCTTTGAAGTTCACTTTAAACATCTCTCAAAGCCATAATGGGTAATGTGAAGGTGAGGTGTATAATGGTCACAGTAACCTTATAAAGCACACAGAGAGACAGCCAAAGGACTCGAGTTCTGTGGAGCACCAAGCTGCTGAGTAAATGGGCTTAAGGGCCTGCCTCTCTCATTTGCTTGTTCAGCTGATTGATGCCACCATAAGCTCCCCATCTGCAAGCTCTCTGGGCTCTTCACAAGCTAGTTCTGTCCATGACATACAGTTAATATTATTAATTATTGTCTCTCTCCTCTCCGTGGAGAGCAGTGTTCTCTGAGTCACAGCAGAGGAGAGCCCCTTCCGTCACTGGCAGCACATTGGGCAGGAGCAGAGCAAAGCAGGGAAGAGAACTATTAGGGAGAAACTTGCCAAAATGGGGTTTCCCATACTTTCTCAACTGATAGGAAGAGGCTTGCAGAAAAGTGCTGTGTGTCCTTGGATGGAGGATACAGGACAGAAACCAAGCAGTGATTTAAAATCCTTCACTGGCGGATGATAAAATTACAGTATGTAATGAAGATGTGGAAAAGTACCAACTATAGACTAGGAAATCCTAGAAAACAGATCATGAGACAATAAATAACTCTGTTTTGAAAGTGATGATACAAAGTTCAGATTGTACAGCACACTGCCATTTACAGTGCTGCCTTCATGTTTCTGACATGAAATTCAGATTCAGAGACATAGATTTGCATAAATTACATAAACTGAAGCAAACTGAAGACAGCCTGAAGAACTGAATGGCAATCCAAACTAAGACCATACTGAACTCCAGCTGAGAGAGTGTGGGAGTTCAAGGAGCAGGGACACACACTTGATTTTCAGCAAAATTAAAAGAAAAACAATGCTTTAAACATGTAGATATTGCAAAATATATTCTCTGATCATGCGTTTTCTCATTTCTCCTTGACGTGAGTGCTGTTGGACAGCAAACAGCCACCAGTTAAGGGAAGATGCTTGTTTTGGTGGCAGTGTAGGGCTGGGCATGGCCCCCAGCCAGACTCTGTGCCCAGCCCTGCCAACCCAGATGGAGATCTTCCTGAAAGAGTGGCTGTGGAACTGGAGGCATTATGGTTTGCCCTGGGATGGCATTATAGGCACCAAAAGTTTCTCGTGGGGTTAAAATTAATCTTTCCTCCTAGTTAAGTCAGTTTTAAGTCACAGCATGGACCACCTTAAATGAAAGCAGTTTGTTGCTAGGATTTTTTTTTTAATGTATGGATCAAAATAAGAGGAATTGAACTGGTTTTGATAACTATTGCACTTTTCCCATCATCCTAAAGTTCGCTAGAGTTACAGAAATATTTAGCCATCCTTTCAGTGGTCCTAGCAAGCAATTCTCTTGACATTAAAAGGGAACTACATTCACTGAGTCCACTCTGCTGACTATGTCCCACATAGATCCTGTCTCTGAAACCCATGGACCAAATTCTTCCTTGGCATAAGAATTACAGGAAGAATCACTTTGATTTGATGAGTCAAAAGTTTACCCAGCATCAGACTGGGCTGACAGTTTCATTTCAGCAGACCAAGATTATTTTGGATATCTATAAAAATGGACTGACTGGTATTCCTGCTGCCATGTATATACACACATACCAGACAATAATCTCCTTAACAACCCACAGATGAATTCCTTAGCTTATGAATCTGCCAGAAAACACATAATTTTCCCCATCAAGGAATGTTGCTTGGCACATCTTTAATATATCACTTACACAGCCCTCAATCAACCTAAATGATTCATCTAGCAACGTGTCTTAGGCGATGCTTTACGTGATTGAATGGTTTATCCTCACTGAAAAAGCACACACCATTCAGTCCCACGTATCAGCTATAAAAGTTATTAATAACCAGGAATTACACAGATAAGAGTCATGAGGCTGGCTTTAGCCTGGGTGACAGCAGCTGGCCCACTTTGAGCTCCATCACTAAAAATCAGCCAGAATTTGCACCCGTGGGAAGAGATCAGAGGCTTGGACTCTCATCACCAACCCATGCATCATATTTTATGTTGTGTTTTACAGTTTATCAGCCTTCAGATTAAGATTTATTAGTGTTGCCTTGCTGTTCAGTAGTTGTAACTCATGACATGCTTGGTGCTTAGCAGTGTCTCTGACAGAGGGGCTGGCTCTCGCCGTGGACATTGCACCAAACTACAAACCCATGCAGGAAAACCACCTCAGCAGCAAAGCAGGGACAGCAGCTCTCTCTCTCTCTCTCTGTCCTCTTCATGGGGTTCCTCACATCTGTGAGAGGCCAGGAGACATTATCATGTCTGGTGTGGACCTGCTCACAGCCGTGGGTGAAGGGATCTGTGTCCTGGCCTCTTGTGGGTGTGCGAGGCTGTGTTATGGGCTTGGCCACCTCTTGGATGGAGACACTGATGATTAGCTCAAGGACAGAGCACAGCAAGCTGTCTGAGTCAGCACAGCCAACACATTGTCCTGGGCACTTGGGAAGTCATTTTTCAACTATGGTATCTTCTCTCCTCCAGGGCTGGATAAATTACACAAGGTTCCTTGGACACCAGACAGGCGAAGCGGGGTTAGAGCACCATGTGATCTCAGCTACAGTTCCCAGCCCAGTGTCCTGATGTTGAGCACAGACGTGGTAACTTGGCTCCTTTCCTGCTTGAAAACATTTGTTTGGATGTTCTGAGACTTTCTCAACATTGTGGCCCCCTGCCATAGGGTGTTACATGGCTTTAGATAAGAAATCTCCATAAAACTGTAAGCAATGTGTCTTCTGCAGTAAATCTTCCTTCTTAGTCAAGAGTGAAGCAGTCACATTATGTTTCCTTATTTTGCAGTCCACCTGTTGCAAGGAAAGTGCCAAGAAAATTATACACCAGTGGGAAAGTATAGATTGCATAGATGGCTTGGACCCAACAAGAGTCAGTGTGACTATGGGATACACATTTGAAATCACCCTCATCTCTGAAGCTTTCTTTGTGCAATAGGAAGGGAATCCCTGGCTGGATGGAGACAAGCAATCTGCTGGCTCAGACACCATAGCTGTAGCTGCTATCTCCCCACGGAAAGGGGGGAGGATTAACTGGGTGTTGGACAGACAGATCCTGAGTAGTGTGGCACCACAACAATCCTTGTGTGCCTGAGGCATGAGGAACAGCCTTCCTCTCCTTGCCTGAGCCTGGCTGCTCCCTCCTGTGCTCTGTGGCCACGAGTGAGGAGTTGGCTGGCAGCTCTGCCTGTGCTCAGGGGCACGGGGCTGCCCATGCTTGCTGGAACAAGCCACTCTGGTAGACAAAATGATGGGCTTGTTGTCTAAACAAGAGGTTTACAAGAAGAGACCTGCTGACACTGGGTGGTTTAAATGACCTTTCTTTATCTTCTGAATAATTACTGCTAATTCATTACTTTTGAAAACATTTTAAAAGCCGACAGTCCTTGTTCACTGCAGTCTGGGAGGACTGTGCTTTCACATCACTGTCTGTGCAGTCAGCATGGGATGGATGGGACCTACACAGTCATGGGATTCAATCCTCATATTTGTTTCCTACCATCCCTTTTCCGGAAAAGATTGCCTTTCACACCCCAGTAGGGTTCATCTCTCCTACTTCAGCTGAGAAACTGCTCCTGGAAATCTTTGCTGTGAGGGCTGGACAGGGCCCTCCTGCCTGCAGCACACAGGGATTCAAACCATCCCCCAGCCATGTGCCAGCACTGCCCTTCCCCTGCTTCTCACAAAAGTGCTTTTGCTTTTTATTTCTCTTTGTAGCATTGTCATCAAATGAAATAATGAAAAAAAACCAACCCTAAACCCAGCAGCCAAACAGCCCTGGGCTTCATTAGCTGCTGAGGTACCAGTTCTGGGTGCTGCCCTGGGAGCAAACACTGATCTCCTGTGGCAACACCAGGCTGGGAGGGCTCTCACACCAGTGGCACCTCTGCAGAGATCTTCTCTCCTGCAATTCTGGTGCTTACACCCATAACCCAACCTGAGCTTTGTGTGAGAGGCAGTCACACCATGCTGAAAACATACATCGAGGGCTAAAAAAAACCCAAACCTCACTCAGGATGCAAACAGCAAGCAGCCTGGGAAGCAGCTTTCAGCTGTCCAATCCTGCAGGAAGAGCAGCGTGCTGGGATGTGGAGCAGCTCAGCTGTGATAGCTGGTGAGAGCCACAAGATGTCTCTGGAAACCAGCATTTGGACAAAAAAAAAGCATTAATAACCCCAGAAAAGGGGCCGGGCTGTTTCCATCTGCAGGAAGCCCTGAGCCCTGGGATATGTGCTGCTCTGAGCCTGTACTGGGAGCAGCAGGGCAGGGACAGTCCCGTTTGCTAAAGGTCCCTCTCCACAACAGTTTACTCCAGGTGACAATTTGGCCCATGAGGTTGCACACATGGCACTTCCTTAATGCATGGATGAGAACTGTGGATCTGTAAATCACTGTTGGATCAAAAACTGTATTGGCTTTTGAAGTCATGGGACAAACAGCAAAAGGTGCACATTGGAAACCAGATTAAAGAATTATCACAGTGCAGCAGAAAACAGTAGAAATGGGGGCAGTCCTCTCTGGGAGCCCTCCTGCCACCTGTTTCTTGCACACTAGAGCAGTGACTGCACGGCTTTGGATCCCTTGCAGCAGAGCCTGCAGCTGACGGGATCTCAGCACTGTCTGTCTCAGCCCAGAGCAGCAATGAATAATCCCTTTCTCCCTTCGGGTCCTGCTTCTGCTGCAGGTCACTCCCCAGAGAGCAAAAGGAGATACTTTCAGCTTCTGAGATGTTTCCTGTAGGCAGCATTGGCCTGGGTTTATAACCTCCAAACTTGCCAGCTCCTGTGGGGTTTCACTACCTGCACCGTCAGCCCCAGGGATTGATGAGCACAGAAAAAATCCCTCTGTGGCACACCCACAGACAGACATTATGGCAATGAACTCTCTGTCTCTGACACAGGGAAAAATCCTGTTGAACGTGACTCAGAGCTCAGCAGAATGCCTGCAGGTTCTGATCCTGCATCCATGTCAGTCACTCAGGGAACTCCTCTCCCTTTCACCAGCTCCTCTTGGCTTCCTAGTAAACAGCTATAGAATTGCAGGGTGGAAAAGGCCCATATAAGTGTAAAGTTGTTATTAAGAAATAGGCAAAGCACAGTAACCAGTGACTCACAAAGTTTAATGTGAGAAAACAAAGCTATCCTTCAATGGACCACATAGAGAGACGGCAATTATTGTGAACTGGAAAACCTTTTTAACATCCAACTAAAAATGTGTGGCAAATAAAATCCATTGCCCACCAGGCTCAGTGATTATAAGTATCATTTGTTTTAGGATTTATTTTCCCTCTTACAAATCATAAGACAGTCATTTAAACTAATAATAAGTGAGTTATAGGGATAATGGGATTTTTAATGAGCTGTTTCTGGTTGGGGGTTGCCTTTACAGAAACTCATCCAGTGCATTGCAAATGCCAGTATTTAGCACTGAGGGATGTGGTGAAAAGTCCATTAGTCTAAATCTGCTTTAACTGGAGGACCAAACTTTGTTCTTGCAGTGTGTTTAGAAAGACTCCCCCAGGACTGTACTATCATTATATCATTTTACTCGAGGCACATACATTTGGACAGAGCAGAATGAGAAAAAAAAAGATGTAGTCAATATCTCTGGTATGATTAGATGAAGAAGAAAAAAAATTAATGATGATGCTGACAAAGCCTTCCCCTTCATTGTACAGAGTAGGAACTTGGAGTTGTCCTTGCTAATACACTTCTGTAGTATTTAGACAATTTGAAGCTATTATTGTGGAAGATCACTGAGGTTTAATGGGACATTTCTTGATGACATTTAGCTTGACTTCTGCCTCCTGGTTTGTCTGAGATGACTGCTTTTTTTTGGTCAGAAAGTACCAATTTCCCTCCAAAGCATGCTGTAACTCAGAAGCAGAAGACCTGCTCCTGAATTGCTACCCATGCAAAAAAAATGCATGCCCCAAAGGACCAAAATCCCACAGCACATTTAATTTCCTGCATTAAAAAAAAGCTGTGGTCCTTCATTTGAGATCTGTGTCTCCCATGATGTCTGGGCTGAGGCCTCAGGCGACTGAAGGATGTTGTGTATCCAGCTAAAAGATCCCACCCCAACCCGCAACCACCCTTCCCACAGCCACGGCTTTGTGCAAAATGACAGAGAGGGTAAAACGGCAAATGCGAAATCTCCTGAGTGAAAAGGAATTAGTAAAACCCCATATTCATGAAATATTGAGAGCTAATTATATGTGCATCGGAAACCTCTGGGGGAAGGGAGATGGAGGCCTTTCATTAGACGGTAACTGGAACTTTTTCATCATTTGTCTAGCTCAGGAATGTAAGGCTGCTGTCTGGAGAGGGATGTGGGATTTGACTGCAGGGCTGGGTGTGCAGGTGAAGTGCCATGCCAGCGAGTATTTCTATTGTACTCTGGCACATCTTAGAAAAGGCTCTTAGCTGCAGCAGGTCGGCGGGGCTGGGTGCTCCAACATTTCCGTGCTCCCACACGACCTTACTCCGATGCACTGTAAGGAATCGTTCCCAAATTATATTTTCATCTTCCTCTCACACAGCCCCAAAACGGGTCCAAAGTCTCATCCTTCACTTGAAATCTGGTCACGGTTTCTCCTAGAGGGTGGAAACCCCAGTCTACACCAGGCTGTCTCCAGAAACTTCAATTTCCTTGTTTTTGACTTGCTCTCTGCTTTTCCAACCGAAACGAATGGCTGCTTATTGCCACTGCGCCATCGACCAAATTCAAGACCAAGATCAGGACTGGTGAACACGAGCAGGTTTTTGTGGTGGAGCCAGAGGGAGGCTCGCAAAGGCAATCTGCCCTCTGCGTGGCCGGCAGTGCGGGCAGGGGACGTGAAGTGTAAAAGTGGGGAAATTTCTCTCTCGAAGTTTTGCGGCGACTTTAGCCACAAGGATGCTCGGGGAAACCCATCCCAGATCTCCGCCTTGTGCCCCCGTCTCCCTGCTGCCAGACCCCCAGCCACACCCGCGGCCCTTCTCCTGCAGCTGAATTTATTTCCCCCTTGTGATCTCCTGGCGATCTCGGCCAGGAGGGATGCGTGTCTCTCCCCACGCAGGGCAGCAGTGTCCCTCCCG
>VXBC01001842.1:592429-637131 GCA_013399945.1 Ploceus nigricollis | reverse complement strand
AAAGTGTAGACTGTGTTCAGGATCCAGGCTGGCTGTAATTCTTTATTTTAGTGTATGGATGTTTGCATATATATATACATTAAAAAAAAAATGTATATATACATACACCATACGCTGTGTACGTAGTGCCATTTTGGTGGCATATTTAGGTTTTTCTTTCGATAGATGCAGCAAATTTTAAACTAGTCATCCCTTGTTCAAAACCCTTAGACTTTCGATTTTTTAAAAATTATTTTTAATTTTTCTACCCTTTAAAAATAATTAATTCTCTTTGGCAATTGTGGTCGTGCTTCACCTCCCGCATCTCCCTTTTTAACCAGAAATTAAAACCACCTCATAATAATGGTGATACAAGTTCCCGCTGAAAAATTGCCTGAAATTGTCTGGATACTTAGGGCTCCGGGATATGTTTGAAAGATGTTTGTCTGACAGCTCCTTGCCTCTCTCCGAGAGGATCTGCTCCCACGCTGTTTCCAGCGAGGACCTCTCCCGAGGATCGGACCGGAGCGATCGGTGCTCGGCGCCGGGCGCTGCGCCACCGCTCCCGGGAGCGCTCCCGGCGCCGGTCCCTGCCCTCCGCTCCCTCTTGCAGGGCTCGGGCTCACACATGCCGTGTGCGTGGGACGCGCGGGGTGGCGGAGGGCCGGCGGCACGGCGGAGCTCCCGGCTGCGGCCCCGCTCCGCTTTTCCACCCTCCCTGGTTAAAAGCCGGCCGTGCCCAGTCCCGGGTCGGCTGTCTTCCCGCCGGCCGGGGGACACGGACGGGCCGGGACCGGGCCGTGCCCACGGCCTTGTCCTCGAGCCGTCGAGACCGGGTCTGAGCCCACGCGGGCCTTGCGCGGGGCCCCGCCGAGCCGAGGGCAGGCGACGGGATTCCCCTGCTCACTGACCCTGATGGAACCGGGCACCGAGGCGGGGGGAGAGCCGCCCGTCCGCCTCGACGAGGCTGTCTGTCGGCTTTCCTTCTCCTCTTTCTGCTCCTCTCTATCCCTGCCCTAGGCCCGCAGCCATCCGGGCGAAGAGGACAAGCGAGCAGAGCTGGAGCCGGGGGACCCTTTCTCCTGCATCTCCCCGGAGGATGGGGCGATGCCGAGGCCATGCCCAGGTCAGTGGGACCGGGGGGCGGAAGAGGGCAAGCAGCAGCACTCTCGGTCGGCGTAGCCTGCAGCTCCCCCCTCCTCGTCCCGTCGGAGGCATTAGGGGTTTTCCGTCTATTTGAGAAGGGGAACAGTGGGGATGATGGCTTCTGCCATTTTCGTGCTTTTTAACTTTTCCTGCTTAGAGCTGCGGTTTGCTATCACGTCCGGGGACCGGTGGGGCAGGACCCCTCCTACACCTCATCCCACTCCAACCTACCCCAGCGCATCCCACCCCATCCCCGCCCAGCCCAGCCTGCCTCTGCCCGCCGAGGGCTCTTCTCTCTGCAGGCCGAGGAGCCGGCAATACTCGGAGGGCTTAAATAAATGTTGTACAGCGCCATCTAAAGTTGTGCATTTCTTTATCTTTTTTTTTCCTTTTTTTTTTCCCCCCGATGGGATTGGAACCTGAACTCAAATCTTCCGCACTGAGGAAAATAAAGCCGTCCTTCAAAGTTCCACCGCTCGCGGGGAAAGCGGTTGGCGAGAGCCCGGACCGGCGGGGCAGCTGCAGAGTTCGGGGGTCGCATTCAGATTCCCCCCGAGGCCCCCCTTCACTTGCCGCTGTCGGGGGGACACAGAGAGATTGCTCCCCTACTCCCGCCCGCTCCAGTCTCAGTTGAATCCTCTGCCTTTGCCATACACACCGTCTCGCACTCCCCTGGAGCTGTACAGACGAAAAATGGCATTTCTCCTTAAAAATCGAGTTACGATCCTCCCCAAGAGCATTCCCGGGCCGGATCTGGCCCGGACCTGCCGAGGGTAGAGGGCACCGATCCGCTTCGCTTCCCCTGTCCGAGGGACACGGGTGATGCTCAGGCTGGCTCTCGGCGTGGGTCGAGCAGGGCTGTCGGCCCCTCCCGCTGTCCCCCCCGCCGCCAGACCCCGGGACCTGCTGCCTACCTGCAGCCGGGAGCCGGCTCCGGGGTGCTGGGGTTGCCCGAAGGTTTGGGGGCCACAGAGGAAGAAGAAGATGAAGAAGAGTTTACTCAGCCGCGGGTTGTCCAACCAAACTCAGCTGAGCTGGACAAGTCAGGAATAAAGCCGACGAGGGAAATACAGGGCAGATTAAAGGAAGCCTAAAGAGGATTATTTAAACAAATCAGAATTTTTAATGTAATTACGCTTTTAGGATTTCACATGGAGAGCAGCTGAGCGGGGCATATTGGTGAATCGGTGCAGGCCGGCGAGGTCCAGGTCTGTCCTCGCTGGCTCCACGAGTGACCTTGGTCCCCTGTGGGTGCCGAGGGCAAATAGGCCCGCGGGGAATGGAGGGGGAAGACCTTCACCCGGGGCTCAGCACCAGCCCGAGCTGAGAAATAAGAGCAGAAGGCGCAAACGTCCTTCCCGTAGGGAAGGGACCAGGTGTGCGCGGAGCGGCGGGGGGAGGCGAGGGACACGCACCGGGTTCCCGGCCGGGGAGGAATGCTGGGGGCTGGAGGGACGGGTGGGACTGGGGAGCCCAAGTCCCAGGAAGAGCACCCGCTAGCCCAGGCGGAAAGGCCCTGGAGGCAAAGCGCTACCCTCCCCCTCCTGCCTGCGTGCCTCGGGGGTCTGTTCCTCCACACCCCGGCTCTCCGGAGGCAGCCGCGCCTCTGTGGGATGTGAATATCAGTCAACACCCAACAGACAACCCCCAGCACCCCCCGTCCTCCCTCCGCTGGCGGAAGGACGCACCGACGTTTATTTCTCAGTCCAAGGCACCCCTTGAATCCGGCATAATCCTTCCAGGCCCCCGGCCCTGGCCCGACGACCACCCCCCGGGAGGGCGCGGCCCGGCGGCCTGCTGATTTGCATATGCAAATGAGGCACGGGGGAGGAGGGGAAGGCCACGCGTGGTCCCCCCCGTCGGTCCCCTCCGGCCGGGGCGCAGATCCTGCTGCCTCCTGTCACGGAACTTGTTCCTTTGTGCCGCCTTTCGAGGAATCAAAGCAGACACGGTTGTGACACGTAGCCCGGAGGGTCAGAGGTCAGATTTCACAATCCCAATTACAATGATTTCTAATGATGTTTATCTTGCGGGTTCCGACGGCTGGGAGCTTTACAAGAGAGCTTCGGTCCCCTCCCCTCTGCTTGGAGGGCCGTGGGTGCGGGGGGCTCTCGCCTCGGCTCGGGCCGGGGGCAGATGCGCTTCCCGAAGGGCGCTGGGAGCCGGACGACGGTGCCGGGGGTAGGACGTCAGGGGTCCGGCCCCGGCCCCGGGCTCCCTCCGTACTTCCCTGCGGTAGTCGAGGCCACGCCGAAATTAAGCGAGTGAATACCACAGTGGTTTATAGTGAATACTGCCAAGCACCCACCTCTCCCTCCCGGTCGGGTAAGGTCCGAGGCAGCGCTAGCAAGTGACTGAGCGGAGGTAGGAGCTCTGCTCGTCCATCATTTGTCCGGAGTCGGTCGCGGCTGTGGGGACTATAGGGACCGGCCTTGCCCCGGTTACTCTCCCGCCCCTGAGCCGCTCAGCCGCGTCCGAAGCCGCCGGCGGAGTCCGAGGGGGAGGCGGCGGGCGGTCCCTGCGGGGAGCTCCCTCCGCGCCCGGAGAGGGTCCTGGCAGCGGGGAGCACGGTCCAGAACACCTCTCAGCCCCAGGGCTCCGACTTCTTGTCGGCGAAACCAGTTCGATGTAACATTTATTTTGTCTTACAAGAAATAAACGCAGAGCGGCGATCGGATCAAAACACAACTCAAACGGTTTCCTTTTAAATCTAAAACCGTTTTGAAAAAGCTTTGTCGAATGGCCAAGGGCTGAAACTTTGAGAAAAGGTAATAAATATTGAATAAAAAAAAATCTTAACTTTTCTTCTATTGGGGAGTTGGACGCGTAGCACCCGAGCCCCAGCCTCAGGCTGGCTGTTGACAGAAGCGCGCAAGGTGCATCTTTATGCTCTACATCAAATGCCTTTGACACAGACTTAAAAAAGTCTATGTAAAGCAGCTAATGGTGCTCACTCTTCCGGCTGAGTAAGTCGGGGAACCAGATTTTGCTGGAAGTAGAAGTCCTTTGCTCTGAGAACTGATCTTTACTGCACCAGGTGAGCAACCCTTACATTAAAAAGACTTTCTTGTTTGTTTTTGGCCACTTTATCAGTCTGGAGATAACGAAGATGCGACTAAAAACTTTGGTAGCTGCGGCAGCAGCAGAGCCGTCGGGGGGCTTGAGGAGGCGAGGGGCTGCGGAGCCCAGGGCGCTGCGGGCCTTGGCCGGGCCGGGCCGGTGCCGGTGCCCATCCCCGCTGCGGCAGGCCCACGTGCCGGCCGGCGCCCGCCCGCACATGGCTCTGCAGCAGGGAGGCTGCTGGGCTAAAAATGGAGCAGGGCGCACATGCCAGCGCCACNTTTTTTTTTTTAAATTTTATTTCATTTTTTTCTTCTCATCGGGGTAACAGATGAGAAGATGGGGTAACACCAGAGGTAAAGGCAGCCCCGACGCCGGGCGCTGCCGGGGTACCATGGGCGCTGCTGTTCCTCGGCGCGGGTGGGGTGTGGGAAAGGGCTGTGCTGGCAGCGGGGCCGGTTCCTGTCCGTCGTGCCTCCCAGTGCCGACGGAGACGCTCCCCGCCGCCTCTATTTGCGAGGACACGCTGCCGCTCGAGAAAATACCGCAGGGACCCGAGGAGCAGTGGCGGTAACGGGGCATTTTTATCTCCTCTCCGTTCCTTTGATTGCCAGATGAAAAGGATACCCCACTTGTTACCCTGCCCCCGTCCATCACAGGCTCCCCCCGGCGAGGAGCGAGGCTCGGGGACCCTGTGGGGACATCGGCTCTCTCGGGAGTCCCCTCACGCCAACAGACCTTTTAAGAAATAGGTGGAGGAGGAGCTGCACCTGCATGGCCTCGCCGGGCCCAGGAGAGGCTGGGGGAGAAGTTGAGCTTAAACCCGAAATTTGGAGCAAATGGAGCCAATGAGGTGGTGTGCCTTCAGTTATGAAAAGATTGAAGAAGGCATGGGAAATAATATTAACTTTAGGATCAGCCTCATTTTTTTTCCTTTGAGAGAACAATGCGTGCCTTATCTCCCTCTGAATAAATAAATCATAATTGCCCGACAGTTACCCGTCACAATAAACTTGACCAGATCTTCCAACAATTAGTTACGCGTTCTCTCTGCTCTGGTAAAAGTCTTGTTAAATGTGATGAATGTTAAAATAAGCTACCCTTGAACGTACTTTCCAAGATCTTTATTGGAAAAGTACAAGTATGTAAGCCTCTTAAGGAGACCATAATGAAAGAGGGTGACTGGTAAAAGAAAAGGCTAGAGATAGCACTAGATATTCAGATACAAATGAAATACTGATTCGATCATGCCTTTTTAATAGGGTTTGATGTATTCCTGGTGCCACTTTAAAAATTAAAGGTGCACTCCTTTTCCTTCAGGAGCCAAGCACTGACTCCAGCAGCAGTTTTGCTGGAGAGCACTGTCAGCTTGGCCTTTTCCACGGACAGGTTCAGCTGCCTAGAATATTGCCTGGGAGTATCACACCTCAGTTATTGCAGTGCTCTTCTCCTGCAGGGCTGCTGCAGCAGTGCCTGGACCCCAGCTGAGAAGGTGCTCCCCATTAGGCCTGGCTGGGGCAAGCCCATGCTGTCTGTCAACCCTTAGGAGACAGCAGTCAGTGGTTTGGATAGAAGAGGGAGGCTTGCAGGATGTGAGGCTTCCCCAGCTCCCCTAGCAGAAAGGGAATGGAAAGTGTTTTGAAGCCTTCTGACTCTGGCCCCTCATCCACCAGATACCCACAAGAGCCCTGGGCCAACTTTGTAATCAGGGACATCCATGGAATCTGCCCCTAAGACATGGAATTGGAAAGCAAGAGCAGAGCAGCAGATTTGAGCACCTGCACACAAACAGCCCCAAGAACTGGCCCCAGGTGTATCCTTCTGGCTAAGGAACCAGGGTAGACCTTGGTGCATCTGAGGACCCTTAATTGGATTAGAAAAATGACCAATATATTTTTTTGTTGTTCCCAAGAAAGGTCTGATCTTTTGCTTGGGATTGCCCTATCTGTGTGTTTCTAAGTTAATAACCGGGCTGTACAGGTGTGATGGGTCCTTGGCTGGAAATGCTGGTCCTCCCTTGAGCAAAACAAGGAGAAGCTGCACTGAGGCTCCTCTCTGCACGTGGTGTGAATCAGGATCAGGCCATGGAGCGGGCAGAGTGATTTCTTTCTGCCGTGTTGGTGCAGAGCAGGGCACTGAGAATTTCACCTGAGCCAGGCAAAGCTCCTGGGCCACCTACACACCAGGAGATCGCACAAGGAAATTCCTTGTGTGTTTTCCAGCTACGCCCTTTGTGCAGTGATGGATGACTTGGTGCAGCCCAGGTCTGGACATTTATAGCACTGTGTGATCTCTGTGCTACTGGAGGAGCTGGTGAAGGTCTGTAACTCCAGAAAAGCAGGTAGGGAATTTCATGGTGGAGGTTCATAGCTATGAGCAAGAAGGGATGTTAGAGTAACAACCTACTGGTTTCACTTGCAGCCTTTAACTTCTATAGGTCTTTTTACATGCAGGGTCATATATTTAAAGTGGATTTCTGGATTAATGTAAGGTTGTTTGAGGCTCCCTCCCTTAAGTAGAAACACACGACACCCTTGCTTTCTTGTGGAAATGAACATAAATATGGATCCATTTCTGCAGTGGTTTAACACGCAGCTGAATTTACCCCAGAATGTCTGTTATAGGACGCATCATATAAATATATAATGAGTCACATTTTAGATACTGATCATGTCCTCCATAGATAATAATATCAGTTGGAGGTTATTACAGGTTCTGTGATGTAGCTGTTTCATATTTGACTTTTTAAAATATGTTCCACTTACTTGTAGACCACACAAGCTCTGTGGAGGACACCTGGTATCTATTAGATTGTTTCAGTCCGTGGAACAAAGCTAATCTGATATGACTAGGGAAGTTGGGAGTTTTGCCATTGATTTCAATGGCAGCAGGATGGGACTCAGAAGGCTGAACTGTAAAAACACAATTCCATATGATTTTATTCACATCTAGCCTGTCAGGAATAAAACCCCAGCAGCCAGAGGTCAGGGGAGCTGCACTGTGCTAAGTTGCACACGTGCAGGATTGCAAGCACAGACAAACCATCTGCACGTGTGGATTCACAGCTTTCACCTGAGGTTTAATTTAAAAATGAGCATCAGCTCAGCCTGAGCTACAACAATAGACTAGTGCCCTGAATATTGCTGTAGGTGGGATGAATCTTGGCAAAAATAACAGGTACCTAGCAATGCCAGAAGAAAGTAAAGCATTCCTCTTTGCCTTGCATATTGTAGCTTTCTGAATATCCAGGAGATGGTACAATTACTGTTCATAGTGCCAAGCACCTACTCCTCCCACCTGAGGACATTCCTGAGCCCTGATTCCAGCGGGATTGCTGAGCCCTTGTAAACTGGTTGTGCAGTGTGGTCAGTCACTGGTCAGCAACAAGCTCTAACTTCCCAGGGAGTTCAGTAGCAAAGATGGAAGATTTTCCCCCAAAAGAGTGAAACCCAAGGTGCTGTAGAAAGCTTCAGGGTCCTGCAGATCCTCTTTAATCCACTAACTCTTGACCACTGCCCTGAAATTCCTGAGTGCTCTCCTTGCTGCTCCCCACATCCATCCCAGAACTGCTTTGAGGGCAGTGTCCTGAGTGGAGAGCTGGTTTCAGGTGGTTGAGCCCTGCTGGTGCCACTGCTGTGTGACAAGGTGCATGCACACAGCACGGGTTCCCCTCCCTTGCACGCTGGCTTACACCAGCCCCAGATTAGTCCCTGCAGTGCTGATGCTGAGTGGGGAGCACCCAGCTCTGCCTTTCAGGCAGGCTCATACCTCTGCTGAGGGTTTTTGTACTTGGATACACATTGCTCAGTCTGTGGGTTTTACTACCCTGAGCCTGCAAAGCTTGAAAAGTTACTTGTAAGCTTTATTTAAAATTACAGCAGCTTGTCAAACTTCAAGCTCCTCTTTATATCTAATAAATTATTAAAAATGATTTATGAGAACATGTAAATGATTGAACATGAGTGACATCACTATTGTTATTAATGCATATCGGGGGCCCAATTCAGTTTTGGTTTTGTTTATTTTTTAAGGATTCCTTTATTTTGGATTCTTCCTAAATCCACACTTACAGCAGTAGTAACTCTGAGAATTGAACTTACCATTTTTTAATGTGTGGCAAAATCATCCTTGAAATCACCAGCAATTTTGTGTGTATGAAGCTAAAAGTAAATCAGGGCTTCAAGGTCTGTTTCCAAGCGATTCAAAAGAGTCTTAGGGTTTCTATTTAATTTGGATGGAGTGAACTTGAAGGGAAAGTTCAATCAGTAAAAATAAATATGGCTCTTTCCTATGCATTGAATAAAGAAGATGGACTTGGAGACAACTTCATGACACATCTGACCCAACCCTTTGCATCACACACAGTAAAGGTTGTACTAATCCAGCCCTAAACTCCATTTTTATCTCATGCATCTCTACTGGTGCCTTAATTATCTCAATAGGCAGTTATTGTGTTTGCCAGGAAAGCTGTCATCAACTGTACCACTGCAATTATTTTTATGTTTCTGTTTCTGCAAAGATTCTTTCATTTAGAAGAAGTCACAGGAAAATGTTTTTATGTAAAATGTATTTTCTGGTCAGATAGATTAAAAAAAATAATATGGTGGTGTAGGAATTCCAATAGCTCTTTAATATGTAGTTAAATAATAGAATTAACTTGGTTCTAATTTTTGTCAGTGCTAAAGCATGCACTGAATGGTAAATGATTTAGAATGATTTCTGGGTAAACTAAGACAAGTACTAGAACAGACTTGCATATCAAATTTATTAGAAATCCTTCTTTTGAACTGTATTTTGGGTAAGAGAGTATAAAATTAATCCAATTTAAGTTTATGTAAGAGTAGCAAACTAATTACAAATTCACAAAATTAATTGCCACAGAGTTACTGAAATTGTTGCATGACTATTTCAAATAGTCCTGGAAGGAAGAAAAGTCTCTAAAGCCAGAGATCAGAGCTGCACCAATTTTCAGCAGTGCTCAGGTCCTGAGAGTACAAAGCCATCCCCAGAGCCAGCCCTAATTCAGAATAACTGCAGCTCCTGCATTCCTGGCACACCACAACAAAAGACAATAAATGGAGTCAGGTTTTGTCCGGTCCAGTCAGCCCTTGCTACTGTGCTCAATGGTTTGCTTCAGTCAAATGCAGGACTGGACTCAATATGTGCCTGACTTTTTTTTTTTTTTTTTCTTTATCCTGCCCCTCTGTCCCCTCCTTTTCTTTCTAAATGTATGTAGAAAGAAAAAGTCCCTCCACAGTTTTCAGGATCAGCTCCCCCCCAAATTGCATCTTACGGTGCCTGTTGGCTGTACTGCACATTCCCCACCATAAATACATCCCCAGCACATCAGGAGCAGGGGGGCTGCAACACTGGTGAAAGGGACATTACAGGAGAAAATTTGAAACCTCAGGGCCTGATCCTGACCCCTTGGAACTGAACAGGAGCTGTTCCGTGGGCTTCAGTGGGAGCAAGCTCGTGTGCTCTACGTGCAGAAGCATTAAACTTAAAAGCAAGCTGTTTAAAAGGCTGCATTGTTTCTTGCTTGTACTGATAGTTTCTCATGTAAAGTTCTATATATTCTTTCACAATAAATACATGAAACAGTTAATCCAATGTTATATTGTTTAGTAATATTTTACTTGCAAATGACCATCATTTCTTCTCTGCTCTGTTTGTTCTTCTGAATGTCTGTTTTATATTCTGGAAATAGAAGAGCTGTTCTTTTAATGCCCATTTCTTTCTGATGATAATAGTTCTTTCTGGCAAATGCTGGGACTTGCAGCTAGTCTATATTTTTGATCAGTAAATATTGAACCACAATGGCAAGGAAGGTCTGAGCTATGATGCAGTTAAAACAAACAAATAGAAAGCAGCCCACTTTTTTTTGGGCTATATTTCTATTATTTTCTGGATAGATGTACCCTGCTCCAGGGTAGTTCTAAAATATTGGCTACCTTGTCCCAGAAGGGATGTAAGCCAAACTGGTTTTGCACAGTAGCTGCAGTGGGGAGGACAACACCCTGCCTGCTCTCTGCCTGCCCCGTGGGGCAAACGGCAGGGTCCTGGGGGAGGCTTCATGGAGACATCAGGGTGGTGGCCCAAGGGGTGATGCTGGGCATCCCTCAGCACCCCACACTGTAGCATGGGGCTGGCACCGAGAGTGGGGTTTTGCCACGAGCTTTTGGGGCTGAAGAGCAGGCAGTGCCCGAGGTCTGGGGCAAGGCAGACCCTGCTGCAGGCTGGGTGCTGGGGTAATCCCCTTCTCCTGGCGGTGCCCAATCGCAAAGACAACCAGCGGGCCAAATCCCCGGCCCTCACCAAAGCAAAATGCCATTGACTTTAATGAGCGTTTGCAGGCAGATTTCAGATAAGTCAATGTGGACTTTTGTCTGCGTGAGGACTGAAGGATTTGGCCTACGGTCTTTTACAGTATGAAGTTAATCAACATGCGGGAAATTCCCACACCCTGTAAAGGGCTCTATTGTACCTCTGCTCGACAGAAATCTCTGTTAAATTACCGGATTCTCTGCTAAAAAGCTGTGGGTATGATATGAACCAAAGTAACTCCAAGTCAGTTAACAGGATCTTCCCAGGAATGTATCAAAAAAAAAGCTTCCACAAATAAAAAGAACCTGGATAATTCAATGGGAGCCAGTGGGGAAGTACCCGCTCCTGCCCTCATTAACATCAATGGGAGTTTCCCCATTGATGGAGCCCATTCAGTGGGAGAGGAACTGGGCTTTACAGTAGCACTTTAAATTATATTCAAAGGTCACTTAAATTATATGGTCACTTTAAAACTGCTCTCCAGAAACCTGAGTAATATTCAGTTATGCTGGGCACTTGCCTGAAAGTGTCAATTAGGATCTCTTTGGATACATTCACTTTTGAAAAAGCCAGTTGGCATCAGCAGCTCGTTGTAGGAGCTGCTGCAGTCTAAGGTGTTAAAATGAAGCATTTGTTTTTGAAATGACCTATAAAGCCTGTCAGCATTTGCAATCCAGGTTGTGAGCACTTGTGCAAGGCAGACTGTTTGATGTCCAGGCGGATAGTTTGCGACCTTGGGCAGGATCCAAGTTTTTCAGGGAGCTGAAATTATCACCGGACGGTATAGAAATACAAGCATTTGGCAACATGAAGTATAGATAGAGACACCATCCTATAAATAATCTATTCCTCCTTCAGTTATATGGGATCCTGGAAATGATATTCTCTATTATGAAGGAAAGGTATCGAAGAATAGGCTAGAAAACATGAACACATCCAAATGGCTTACCTGCCAACACAGGCACAGCTCGCCCTCTAAGTTAGCTGTGCTTTCCTTGTCTGGCAAAATATCTACATGAAGCAATAAACAGTCTAAATAAAGCATTAATTCTCAGCCTTATCACTTACGGATCCATTATGCCTTCATATAATTTACTGATATTTATCTCGATGAACTAAATGTTACTGAAAATTTAAAGGTGGTAAACATGCTGTCTGCTGAATTATTCTGTGTATGCTGGGGAAGTAGCTCATGGCAGAATTGAATTATTTAATATTATTTTCCAGTATCATGTAGACGAAGTATAAGCTTCATTTTTGGATTATGATTTGTATTATGAAATGCTTATCAAGTGTTTTGCAAAGATTAGTTTGGTTTTAATTAAATAAACCTTTCTCAGGAGAAAGCTCCCAACTACTCTTCGTACCCAGAGGCTACCGTACTTGTTGTTTTTAATTATTTTTCACTGTTACCCAAACTGCTTTGGGTACTCCTGCCCAATTAAATCACAGACATGGGCTTCTTATACACAATATGTTTAATATTTAATTTTAATTAAATTAATTAAATTGTTTATTTAATTTTATGTGCATTATTGTGCATGAAGCAATGCAAAATTTATGATAGGAAGAATTTGTGGAAGCTTTCAAACAGGCTAATTACTGAGGTAAAAAGAGACTTATTCTCTCTTTCTAGGGAATAGGCATTCGACCATAAGGAGATAACAGAAGTTGTTTGGATAAAATAATAGGTGGTTGCGCAGCATTAAGAATTATTTGTTTTACCTTACTTTATCTTGTAACCATTACTTGATCATATTATAATAGATGTGACAACAGCCTTCTCCCGCAGTTGTTGCAGGCAGGTAATCAAGTGTTTATCAGGGTAAATAAACCTAAAGCTACAATGCAAATGTACTGGTAACATTAAAAATCGGCAGCTCATGTGCCACGGATACACATTTTTGGTTACACCCCGAGTCTTTCTTTCTTCCAACACCAATTTATCTTCTAGGTAATCTTTACGAGAGCCTGCCGTTTATTAAAAAGAGTAGCAAATAAAAAAAAAATCCGTTTTTTACTAGTGCGGGTTATTTGTTGTGATAGACTTTTTTTTTCTAATGAAGATTTCTTTCCCATCTGAAAAGGAGAGGCAGAGTATTTTTGATGCTGTTTTAATCTGGTGATGCATTGTTTTGAGGAGGTCACTGGTGCTGGGCATAGCCAGAAAGCTGTTTTGCATAACCCTGATGCACGCTATTTCGGCAGGACGTTAATAAGCAAGAAAAACATAAAAATGCCTTTTTGTAATGTTAGTTTTTATGATTTGTATAAAGGTAGCTCACAAGCCTCTTTTGTACCCATGCAGAGGCTGTGGGGACGCATCCAAAGCCCTCTGGATTCAGTGGGGTCTTTCTATCAGCGCGGGGGGGGCTGGAACAAGCCCTGTGGGGCTGATTTCTTAACTCTGGAAGAGGCAAACCTATGGCTGTGCCACAGCTGCATTCATCAGGGGTACAGCTCTGGGGAGGAGAGAGCAGGATCAGGCCCCTGGGCTGCCACGGGCTGGGAAAGGGTCCTGGAAATGCAAACCAGGCTCGTGGTGAGAGCAGCCCTGCCTGCTCCTGCAGTTGCTGTGCCGAGTGCAGCTGCAAGCACGATCTTCCCAGCTAAGGAAGATGCAGGTTCTTATGGAAAAAAAAAATAAGGGGAAGTTTTTTTGCTTCTCCTCTGTGCTCTTCCTGCCCCATGGAAATGTAGAATGCATTTTGTGAACTCCAAACATCTGCAAAGTCGTGACGGGCATTTTCTTTTTTCCTTGTTTACGGGTTAAAAGTGAGTTCATAGTGAAATAGAACATGCTACTTCTCTGAGTATTTTGACAATTAAAACAAATATAAATAAATGTATTCACAGGAGTTATTAATATAATAATTAACAAGTCCTCAGCCCCAAGAGCAGAACAGCTAAAAACAATTTTTCTTGAATGTTAGAGATATTCATAGAGCAATAGTTTTATTTCAGCAGATTAAATAGTATCATAAAAGTAGCTGATGATGCAGTAAATTAAAAATCAGACTGGGGTCGACTTTACAGCAGCTTTTTTTAGTCTAATACAATTACCCATTACTGGCTAAACATTAGTTTTAAATCAACAGCCGTTGTCACAAAGAATTTTCTCTTAAAATTATTACTAGAAGAATTTAAAATGAGAGCAATATTACCGGATACACAAGGCCTGAAGAGATCTTAATACTGAAGGAACACACATCATAAAGACTCATCTAGATATAATTTTTTCCCTGCCGTCTCTATTCCTGCACAGAGCCAGGCAGAGCGATGCCTAAGCACAATACGCCTCCCTAATGTGCAGGCACACACCGGGAGAGAAATCCACTTGAATTCACAGAGATTCAGCCTCACCTCGGAGTGGTTAGACTTCCAGGAGAGCTGTGAATAAGGAATGAGGCTGGGGGCAAGCCCTGTGTAGCAGCTCTGTGGCACTGGGGGCTCGCTGCCTGCCCCTGAGCGTTCGGTGCCCCTTTGGATTTCCGCACGCTCGCGCGTACGCGGTGGTGTTAGGGAAGCGCCAGCACCCAATTATTTCCAGCCCCTTTCTGAGATATTCTGAGCAGTATTGGAAAACTCCGAAGTTCAAAGCCTTTGCATGCTAATGGGAAGAGGGTTTATGCCATGAATAAAATGGGAAAGGGCCACATGATGCTGGAGACTGTCGGCAGGGGGAGATTTGGGGTGCCATGTGCAGCTCCCCATAGCCGGTACCAACACAGCACTCAGATCGCCCTCATTCCCAGCTGCTGTGACAGGAATGGGTGCAAAACAGCCATTTTAGGTTGCCTGCTTTTCCTTCCCTTCTCAGGAAGACCTGGGCTCTGAGAAGACTGGAGAAACAACAAGTGTGTCAAGCCAACGTGGCATATTTAGAGCGGGGCATTTCACAAGTATAAACAAATGCTTTTTACCAGCCACAAAGACACACAGATGCTCTACCCTGTGCTCCCGTGCTTGCAATAAGGCGGGGAGAAGCTTGGATATAAAGTTCATGATGTAAATCAGGGCAGGCAACTGCAAGGAAGAAGCAGCTATATGATTTACAGAGTAAATTACTGGCTTCACTAGATTTCATTATCTTCACCAAACTGTTCTTTATATTTCAGTGTGTTTATATTTTATTCAGAGATTTTTCAGGGCAGGACGCTGAGCATGCACACCATTGCCATTTCCTGAGATGCGTGCAGGGTTCCAGGAGTTATTTATAAAGGCAAACTTTGACTTTTATAGGCAGGGCGAGATTATTTTCCCTAGCTAAATATATGTTTTAGTAAGTGTGCTAAAGGTACTTTAATATATGTGCCTGTTATCTGATGAGCTTACTGCAACAGCTGCTGTTTATCCATGACGGCATACTGCTCTAAGATTGATGGGTGGAGGACTTGTAGGAGCCAGCTCCTGGGAGACCCTGCCCTGGCACCCCAGGCTTTCCCAGCTGGTGCCCCATACATGGCAAACACAGGCGTGTCAGTCCATGGGCACCATCGGACCACACAGCTCTGCTGTGGCTGTCCTTAACCAAAATAGAGCTGAGGGAGCTGTGGGAACCCTTTCTGGCTGATCCCAACATTATTGGTTTCTGCATGGGGTCCCTAAGGGAGCTGGTGATGGAGGGAGGTAGGATTTGTACACAGCAATGGGAAGATATATGCTATGAGCTCTCCCTGGGCTCAGAATTTGAGTAGAGGCCACACAAGAAAGGAGGCGAGGCAAAGGGAACGTGAGAGGGTGGAAGGTTTGGTGGTAAAATCTGAACTGGTGACTCTTTACTGCTGGGACAGCTCATTCCTTTGTGATGGTCACTCCTGTGAGTTCAAATACACCATATGCTGATGCTGTGTTTAATTTCTTTTTTAATCCAACACTGGCTATTTTCCTTCCCTTTGTCCATGGCATCTGCTGCAGCATTACCTAACTTCACCTGCACTTTCCACGGAGAGATCCTTTGCCCCTGGCAGTGCCCATTTCCCCAGGCTCTCTTGCACCTGCAGCTTCACTCCCACAGCTGTGGTCACTGAGGGGGTCATCTCCTGGTGCAGGAGCCATCTAAGGGACAAGGAGACCTTCCAGGCCTGTACCCTGTTGCATGATGCCTCCCCTTCCCTTCCTCATGTTCTGGAGGCAGAGCCTCCCTGGTGATATGAGGATGAGGATGAAGGCAGATATTGTGGTGGGGGGTGTCATGAGCCACAGGCAGTTAGTTCCTGCCACTCCTTATGAGGGTGGGCAACTTCCGTGTGACTTAGTATCTGAATCAGGAGTGCAGGTCTTAAGGAAGGGTAATCTTGACCTGACAGAGCAAAATATCTCCAATTGTGCTGTTCAAAGCCATTGCAGGAGTCCCATCAGCTCCAGCATGGGCATCCCAAACTGTGTGGTCAAAGCTCTGTGCTGTACCACACACGTGGTCTATATTATTATTATTTTAACAGAAAATAAATAAGAAAAGAAAAAATAGAAAAGAAAAATGTAGTGTTTGTATAGAAAAATCTATTTGATCACCATGTTTTTAAGAAAACAAACTTTAAAACTGGTTTAGAACAGCACTTGTGGACTTCAAAACACCATGAATTTAGAGGGGTAAAAGTCTTCCCTTTCTAGCTCTGTATCTCTCTGCCCAGCAGGTGATCTTCATCACAGGCACTTCAGTGCATTTTGTAGTGTATTTATCATTACAGGTGTTTGATGAAGTAGAGCAATTTAATTATTCCCATTTTTCAGCAGTGGAGCTAAGGAACAGGAGAGTTAAATGATTTGCTCAAAGTAGTACAAGAAACCTGTGGCAGAGAAAGGCTCTGCCCTGGGGCTTTCCTGCAAGACATTGTTAAGACTCAACTTCAAAGGTGGGACATTTTGATACATAAAAATCTGGCTACTGCTCTAGGATGGAGTTTTACCTTGGCTGCCTCAGCTTCAGGCCAGCATGTTGTGTGGTGGCTGAGTGTAAATTTGTCATTCTCAAGGAAAGGGAAAAAAAGCACTCAAAGAAGAAGTAGAGGCTGAGATTTGTCTAAAACTGAGGAAATTGATGGGAAGGAGTTAGAAGATGGTTTTATTTCTTCCCTGTGCAAGCAGAGCTTGTAAAATATATCACACGAGGTTACTTACACGTGTGTAATATGTGCACGTTTGTGTGCTGCACATGCACGTTGTGTTTCTGTTCATGTATTTGATCTATTTAACCATTATTTATTTGATCTATTTAACCATTTTGGGCACACTGTTTATATTCCCAGCAACAAATAAAATGTCGCCCCATAGGCAGAAGTCTTGCACACTGGGTTTGAGTCTAGAAGTAATTTTCTTTTGTTCACAGTGGAGTTATTAAGCTCTTGCAATACGGGTTTACAGCCGAAGCGCTGACAGACTTAATTTCAAGAGCAATGTGATTAGGGCAAGGCACAAGGTAGTGCTGTACCAGTGCTTACCTTTATTAGCTGTGACAGTGGTGTAAGTCCAGCCAGCTGAGGGAAAAAACAAAACTAAGGCAAACAAACAAACCTCCTCCAGCAGCAGACAACTTTGGCTTTTGGAGGCGTGCTTTAGGGGACGCGTGATGCCAAGCAAATTCCAAAGTGGGGGAGACTCACATGTGCTTTTACTAATATTTATTTTATGACACATTATAACTACTGTGTGTTACTGTTGCTATGAACCCTTGGGAAATAAAACTGGGAGCCGTGCTGTGGTGAACCTAATAGTCCACAACTTTATTAAACATGGAAGCTGATGTACACGGCATGGGCAGGAGCCATCAGTCTTGGCCAAAGGCAGGCAGTGGTGTGGCCAGGAACTCTCCCCAGCATCTCCACATCCTCCTTGCAGGGCCAGGCTTTGCTGCTCCCACGGGTCCTGCTTTGCACCTGCTCGTGTCCACCGAAAACAGCTGAAATGTCACTGTGCCAATATTAGCTGCACGCAGGGAGCTGCACCCCGATCAGCTGGAGAGTGGAGATTACTCACAGATATTGCTCTGAGGAAAGCTGCACAGGGAAAGGAAAATGAAAGAAAAACAACATTCTCTATAAAAATTCTCTGGCAGCATTAATCAGCTGCGTGTTTGGTTCCCAGTTATTTGCCTGGCTCCTGCTCCAGGTTGTGTTTCTGCTTTGGCATCGCGAGGCTGCCAGGGCTGCCGATGCTTCGTGGGCACCTCCTCACAGACACCAGTGGTGGAAAAGGGAAGGCAAACATGAAACCCGCCTTCAAAACATCCTTCATTTTTTTCATGAGATGGCAAAACCCAAATCTAATGAGTTTGTACAGTCTGAATACCGATCTCATTAAAATGCTCTTTTCCATTTCTTTTGGATCAAACCCTGCTATAGTCCTTCCCTAAATATTAATCATTTGTCTTTTGGGACCATGTTCATTTTCCATTTTCTTCTTCTACCAGCATTTTTAGGGACTGAATAATTGCTCTCTGGAAACAATTATAAACCCAGTTAACTCTTCCCTTTCTCATCTTCTCTTCTAAGTGCACTACATTGTCCTGGTTTTAAGGGACATATGGGTAGGGTTCCTTATTCTTTCTTTATCTGGGATTGAGGGCTTGTGTGTGTGAAAAAAAAAAAAAAGAGGAAGGTAAATTAATAACTTTTTCACCTTTTTTGAATTCAGTGGCTTTCTTTGTGAGTTTCCATGAGATGGTGGATTGAGAAATGTGAGGCAAAAGTAAACAGCATGCAAGGTCTGAGTGGCTGGTTGGACTGGTGGGCTTGTGCTGGTATTTGTTTCTAGGCAGGTACTTGAAGAGTATGTCACAAAATTTTGAATCAAATGCATGGCCAGAAGGAGAAGATGTAAACTCCATCCTCCTGTCTTTAGTTTTCAGCTCTAATACAGACATATTTTCCCACAGTTACAAGAGAACAGCGATGTGAGGGATGATTTGGTGGAAGAGGTCTTTGCCTGAGTGATACTAAGAATATCTTGCTAAAAGATAACAGGTTATTCTTTTCTCTTCCCTGTAGCAAAGGCACATGGTATTTGTAAAAGTGTGGAGTAAAATGCCCAAAGTGAGGAAGTGTGTAGCAAAGAGCAGTCTGAAGTTTCTGGCTCTTCAGGGGTCAGACCTTAGAAGCCAAAACTCAGATCCAATAAAGGGAATTAGGAATTTCAATACTAATGAACTATTGTGGGACACAACAGTCAACTCCGGGGGTCCTGCTATCCTAGGGCATCAAAGGATGTTATAAAGCTGCTGCTTTAGTTTGTTGTCCCATTAGGAGAAGGACATCTTTGCACTGACAGAACCCTCTTTTGATATTTTGATTAAAATTTATGAAGTTCTGTAATCATCTCTTCTTGCCGCTCATTGCCATTATGATTCCTAAATGCCCTCGTCTGTGATTTTCCCCTGCTCAAAACTTTTTGTGGCATTCAGATCATCTCTGTCTGATGAAGTGGGAGGACAGAACATTTGTGAAGGCACTCTAGCTCCTAATTGGAGTGATAGTAGCACAAAGGGCTCTGGAAACAATACTTAGGAACGAGGCCAAGAAGGGCTGCCATGCCCCTCAGCAGAGTGTCAGCCAAGTCGTGAATAGCACAGGGGCTGTGAGCAGTAAACAACCTGGCTCATCAAGGCTCTTCACAAACTGTGACAGTTGAGCTTCTCTTACTGTGGGGATTTTTCCAATTACTGTCCTGACAGGATTATTCAGCACCACACTGGCTTTTACTTTCTTTCTGGAAGTGGAATAAGTTCATGAAGATCAAATGCAGTCTTTGCTGCCGTTTCAGACTGTAGGTCCTGCAGGAGGTCAGGCAGTACTTGGGACACTGAGACTCCTCTGAGCTCTGTGCAGGTATCATGCAGGACCCAACACTCACCAGCAACTTAAGATTTTCTTTGAAAGAAGCAGTTGTTAAAGCCTTTCTAACCAACTTTTCCTGCCTCCTTGAAAAGTCTCAGCTTTAAGGAAGACTTTTGAGAAGATTGTAGCAAAATAATTGGGTAGCTTTTGACTCTGCTTCGTTTCTCCCTGACACTGACAGGCTAACCTGAGCTGTAGTGGTAACACAGAGCTGCTCTTGCATGCTGAATTCTTCTCCAGTCTATATGGCATTTTTGGCCAGCAAGGCAGAAATTGGTTCTAAGATCTAAACGTGACTGGATATGTCACCCTCAGTTATCACCACAGTGAACACGATCAGCTCATGGCAGCAAAATATGGTGCTGGATACACAGACACAGGTAGAAGGGGTGGTAGATGGACTTGTCAGTGGGGGTAGACCCAGGGGAGATTGGCTAATTTTGCAGCTCAGCTGAAGACTTTCACCTGGCCTCTGTTCATATAGATGAGACTATTTAGGGGACACAGAAGAGGTTTTGGGCTTTTGAAGTACATATCTGTTCTTGTTATTTGTGCATGGCAAGCACCCTGTTATTCATCACACCTTGCCTTGAATGCCTATATATCTGTCGCCTTAAAAAGAGAATTTTTATGAGGATCAATCTTTTTATCTCTCCAGGGTTTGTGAAGAACGTGTGATGTGGTGGCATAGCTGATAACATTTCACGCAGAAAGTACTGCACTGGCCTTGACTGTGCAATTTAAAAAGCTGAAGTTTGGCAGTGTGTGGTCCATTCTTCAGCTACACAAGAGATCTGGTCTTTTGTCTGGTAGCTGAGGAAACCTGATGGATTTGGTCAAACTGCTTTGGTGAGGTACAACTGGGTAAGAGGACTTTCTTTACCAGGAAGGGTTGGCATGGGAGTTAATATTCCCCTAGATCTTGAAACATCTGTCTTCAGCTGTCTGAAGTCTCCCAAATCTACCAGTGTGACAAGAATGGTGTGGGCATGGCCTGAGGACCTGGGGGACAAGGGGGTGGACAATTTATCTTTGCAGAAGGCAACACTGTGAAACTCTTGAGGAGGAACAGGTAGAGGGTTACAGATATCAGCAGATATAATCCTGAGCCTGTCCTGTTACAGAAAAAACATTTTCAAAATCAGCTGTCTCACTTCAGGCTTCAAACCTGTTAACTGTAGTTATCTATCTAATCGATTTTGCAATGATTCTGTGTTTATGTGTTGGACTTGGAGAACATTGTCTCCATTGGTTTGTGTCTCCAGAGCTGCTGAGACAGTGCTTGCTCCCTTTTACTATCTCTGCATCATTTCATTGCATCACTTCCTGTTGATACTTTCTCTTCATCTCCATAAACAGTGACTTTCACTTTGGTCCCACATTT
This sequence comes from Ploceus nigricollis, assembly GCA_013399945.1. NCBI lineage: Eukaryota > Metazoa > Chordata > Aves > Passeriformes > Ploceidae > Ploceus > Ploceus nigricollis. The sequence goes on along the minus strand of VXBC01001842.1, from coordinate 616,404 downwards.
CCATCCTTTCCCACCATTTTTGCTGGAAGAATCAGCAGTCATCTCTTGAAACTCTCTAAATTCAATGTATCTCATCTGGTACAGCCTGAATGCTTCTGCATATGGGAAACCAGGGCCAAGAGTACCAGCTCACATATTCAAAAAAGTTCCTTTGATATCACATTATTTAAATATTAAAGAGAAATTAAAACTTGACATTCTTGTTTACAACTTTGTTTTTTTCAGACCCCTTTAGATTTCTTGTTTGCATAAATGGAATGATTTTATGGCTGTGAAACGAAACAGTGGGTAGTGGTGATGCCATATATTATGAAATAGGTCTTCATGGACCATGTTTTGGGAGTATTTCAGTGTCTGTATCCATTCAGACTTTAGCTTCTCTGCAAGACTTAGAAGATCCCAAATGTTGGTTGTGCACACATAATAACTTATTCATAACTTCTTTATATGCCACTGTTCTTCCTCATAAATATACTAATAAAACTCATTATAGAAATCAAAGCTAGCTAATACAATATATCTGATGGACAGCTGTCTCTGGATGCATGAATTATAATTACATGAAGCAAGATGGTCTTATTATGCCAGGATATCTCTGCTCTGAATAAATTTCTATTACTGGTGTGTAATCTTTTGACTCGGGCCAGATGATAGGAACTTGCCCAAGTAAGTCCCTCACAGCATTACTATTGAGCTGTGCTTTCACTTGTAGAATTACAATTAGATAAGTGGAGCTGGAAGTTGTGTCTTTGAGTAACAGTGGCCTGAGAGAGGTGGAAGGTTGGGGGGGAGCAAGAAGCATTTATCATCTGAACTGGTCTTACCACTCCAGCTTTCAGGCTATAACTTAATGCCATAGACTGATTTAGATGTAGCACTTGTCAGCCAAGAATAAGACTATAAGACACAGACATTCGAGGACTTGACCCATAGTTTATTGTGAATACGTGATTGAACTCTGAGCTGACAGACAGACAGAGACAACCACTAGTGTGAGAAAGAGAATTTGTTCTGCCATGTAAGATTTCAAAATATCTTAAACTCAGATCTGTATTTTAAGCTCAGACCACTCAGTGGATTTCTCAATAGTATTTGATGAGCTGAGTGATTTTTCTAAACTTTTTTTTTTCTGCCTTTTGTTCTGTACTTTGCTAATAAAAATGGCAGCATCTATTTTTGAGACACCACTTGGGACACTCTTTATTTCAAGGGATTTCTCTCCTCACATCTCCAGTATTCATATGAATGAGAACAAACTGATACTGAATGTTGTAGCCACAAACCTTTAATGGATCCCTTTGCTCTAAACTTAGGATAAGTCAAGGCATTTACACGACAGCAATGCAATACTGGGTTTCTACTTAGGCTGAGCTGCAAAGGAAAGGACTAAAAAAGGGCAGACCATCCATGCATGCTTTCATTTCTCTCCCTCAAAGTGTTCTGACCCTTCTTCAAGAAGCTGAGTTACCACTGATGAGTGCTGACATGAGAGACCTGGAAAAAGAGTTTGTGTCCTCAAGAAATGTAGGGAACACTTACAAAGAGGAAACTTTCATTGGAGAGAGAGTTTCTTTTTGCTATGCCTGACCTATCGGGAAGGTGCAGGACATCAGGACAGTCAGTTCTGTTCTCCTCCTGATCTGCTGCAGATGATAAAGCAATGGAGAATCACAGCTATTACAAGACAGAACTAGAGTAAATGAGCATGCCACCTCTCCCCAACTCCTACCCTGGGAGGTTGTCTCAGGTATTGGGCAGAATCAAGAATATCCAAAGGACTCATGAAATAGCCAGAAAGTAAAACAAAGCAGCAGAAGAAAAATCTTGTTCCTTGACTTTTAAAATGCATTAAAATAAAAACTGTTCTCCAATGCTTTCTACTCAAAGATGAATAATCAGTTTTATATTTAGAGATAATGAAGGCATCATATGCACAGTGAGAAACCTGTCCCTGTATTTATTATATGTAAGTTTTGATTTAAGCTACTTCTGCTTCACAAATGTACTTAATATCAACAAGAGTACTATTTACACTGATTTTTTAATTAAAGGAATGTAGTCATCTTTTATGCTTGCAGTTTGCCTGCAAGCAGATTTTTTTCCCCTTCAAATTCATTCTGCAAAATGGTTAGACAAATTGTTTCTGGAAACGTATTTGAATTATAGATGATTTGTGAGTCGTCCATAGCAAGATATTTACTGTAGCTAAAAGTTATGAATATACCTAAACTTGTCTTCTGAGCTCCTTGTGTTACCAAAGGATAGAAATCAGTGTTTCAAAAAAAGGTGCTTCATCCTCTGAGGTTGAAGGAGATGTGAATTCCTTTGCATATACCTTTCTATTATCTATGGAAAAACTCTTGCAGACTTGGAGCCTAAAATTTTGATTGTTAAAGATATCTGAGATATTTTGTGACTAGTCATGTTAATTCAGATACAGTTTTTGGTCCTCAACAAACTGATGTAGTATTTGTGAACTGTGCTCCCTCTTCCCAAGCCAAATTTCCACTCTGGACAAAATTGTTTTCAACTTTCAGTCAAAATTCACAGTTTGGGAGCATTTGTGTGGAAACATCCTAGGAAGCCTGGGTTGTGGAAAGGAAAGATAAAAGAACCTCTGGCCTGGTTTCTAGTTTGGTGCCAGGTTTGTGAATAGTCTTGTGGACTTTGGCAATTCAGAGGAAATACGATGTTGACATTGAAGGACAGCAGTACTGCACACTGTTGCAGTGGGCAGTGTGGGTCTTGTGATAAGAAATTACAAAAGGGAAAATAAAAATAAATAAAAAATAAAAGGAAATCTCAGAAATCTATCTGATGCTGGAAACATTAATTGATACTTAGCAAGCATGATAGTTTTCTTGGGGGGAAAAAGAAAAGAAGAAAAAAGAATCTAAGCTGTGATTGGTGAAATACCACTCAAAAAGAGCTCAGGGAAATGAAATGGGGACAATTCCTCAGCCTGGGGTGGCAGCCAGGTGTCCCCCATGTCCTCTGGAGCACCCCACCCCGACAAGGCTACTGCTCCCATGCCAGGAATTTCATCCACAGCATGAAGGGTGAGGAAATGGGCTGAAGGCTGTGATACCTCAGAATATCTTTACCAGCATCCTTGTTTGTGCAGGAGTATATCTGAGCCACAATGTAAAGCAGAGAAAAAGAGAAAGTGTTTTACATGCTTTTAAACACAGGAACTACTGATACTGTCACTGCCTGGGTTTGCCTACAAACAACGCACCCAGCTGAGTAATTTATTCTCAGTGTATAATCTTTGACGGCTGGAAAGCAGAAAAGCTGTTCACTACATTTGGAAATGACTGCAGCTACAAGGTGAGAGAGCAGTATTTAATATCTATTTTGAAGCCAATACTGGAGGCACCTGATAAACTGCCAGAAGATGGGGTTTGTAACACACAGAAAGCTAAAATCTGAAGAACTAACAAACATTGAAGCCACTCATAGGGGGATATAAAATGCAGTGAAGTCTAGACTCAATTTATTTTGTACTTATAAAATGCAGTTGTTCAAATCTCATGGGTCAACAAGTGAAGACTGAAAATTTCACAAGAGTGGGCATTTTTGAGTGGATCCTCCTTCAAGGGTATTGCGGTATATGGGGCACCTGTGCTCTGATTCAGTCCACCGTGAGAAGGAGCATGAAACACCAAAGGAGCAATGATAAAAACAAACAAGAAATCAAACTTTTTTAAGCCTCAGAACTATCTGTGTCTGCTTATGTTTGAAGCCTTTGTTGGTGTTGCCAAGACTCCTTCTCTTATTCACTATCTCACTTTGGAAACAGGGAGAGAAAGGCTTAAAACGATAACATTTAAAAAGGGCATCAATACACAGCAGTATTTTGTTACTGAGTTTTTGTGTTCCCCACGTTTTTGTGTCTCATCAGTAAAATGCATCAGGTCCTGCAGGAGAAGGACTCCTGTAGATTTTCAATCCCTTAATCCCAAGGCTATGTGCCATGGCCTGGTGGATGCCATGGGGGCTGAGAGTGGCCCAGAGTGACCTGGTGCAGCAATGTCATCTCCACAGGTGTTCCCAGGAACCATGCAACCACGTGCAGGCCAGAACTTGGTGGTTTTCACAGTGACATTCTTGAGCAGCAGGAAGGAAAGGCACAGAGAGGAAGTTTGTTATCAAACTAGAGCTTGAGCTTGACCCTAATCTCTGGAGTAGAAAGAGTCACCCTGCAATGGGCAGAGACTACAGAAAAGCAAAAGGCAAGGCTAGGTATGAGATTATAATCGGTGTGGAAACAAATAGAACTTTTTCTCAGCTACCAGTTGTATTGCTCCAAGGAGTAATGAAGGAAAGGGTTTAAGAGTGTTGTTTTATAGTTGATAGGAAAGACCTGGATGTACAGATAGGTATTTATAAGTCAAAGGCAATAATTTTACTATAGTGGAAACAAGAAGTGAGACTTTAACCGCTGCACCACAGTCCAGGCTATAGTCAACTGCCTTGGGAAGGATCTTTATGGTGCTAATATAATCTTGGCAACCCCTGTCCGTGTGAAATCAGCTGTACAGCAGCATGTTGCTTCTCCAGCCTGGTTTTGCTGTCATCCAAAAACAGGGGCAGGACTTCTCTGGATGAGGTACCATCTAATCCCATAACCAGGGACTATCCCTGTCCAGAAGCACTCACGTTAAACCAGTCCCACCAACCCCTTCACCCACATGTCAGTCCCTGCCATGGTGCTGTTGATGTCTATAGGAGACTATTCATGAAATTCACCATGCATTCAAGCACTTGTAACATCCTTTATTAATATGAACAGCAGAAAAATTCAGACAGAAGAAGCAAATGAGTGATGGGTAAAGGGAAATTACGATGGCAAGCAGACAGCTGTGAAGACTAGCAATGTGCCCAGCTGATGGTACTGCAACCAGAATTTTTAAAATGTATAATAGGAGATAAATAAACTGATAAGTAAAATCGATCTCAAAAGGCCACATGGGAAAGATGCACAGTCTTGATTACCTAATTACAGAAGGGATATTGCAGAAATGGAAATAGTACAACAAAGTCCCATAATGACTTCGAGACTGGAGACTCCAAAATGCTTAGTGAAACTAGGTCTGTATCCCTCGCAAAGAGAAAAGATTAAGAGGGGACCTGGCGGAGCTGCGAAGGGCTCTGGGGGGAACCGCAGGGAGCAGTGCTGCAGTTATTAGAGCTAATGTCAAATATGAGGACGAGGGACACAGCTCCAGCGAGGTCTTGCACCGTACAAATGTAATACATTTTTTTTTTCCAGAGGGTATATATTATAAGCTACCAGATGCTGCTCTAGAAGCAACCGATCTGACCAGATTTCAAATAGAGCAAGAAGCATATGGAGAGAGAGGGGGAGAAAAACAGTATATTATGGAGAACAACTGTTAACCGGAGGAAAGGATAGGCCTAGCTGGGCTTCCTGGCCTCCTGCCATCTTAAGATTTTCTTATGTCCCTGTGTAATCTTCTGACTTTTGATTTAGATGTTTCCTAAAAATGTGGCCCAGTGGTTGGTACATACTAGGCATTAGCCCAAGAAAAGAATGAAAAAAAAAATGCACTGTATCTCATTAAAGAATTTTTAAAGGGAGACTTTGAGGCGCCATTTGCTTCTTGTTACTCATCTTTGCAAATGTCTCTTGTCTTCCCAGGCTCTGCCCTGATGTGTTAGCGTTAGCAGCCTGTGGATTTCTGAGCCGCGCTGAAACGGGGTCTCAGAGCGGCCAACCTAAGTCGGTCAAGATGAGATGGCAGCGTGAAGCAGAGGAGGAAGACAAAAATAAGATCAAGTGGAGTAAATGATACAAGATCTTTGCGTGCACATAAACAGTATCAGGTGAAAAAATGCTGTCTGGTAATGGCTTTTCAGGCTGTGGTTGAGAATAAGGATCACGCCTATATTTGAAATATTTACGGTTCAATTAACAGCATTTGTTTCCATAAAAAATTTTAAAACAGAACAGTATTTATCTTTAATTATTTTTCATTTTCTTCGATGAAAGATTCCAATATAGATATTGCTGTAGGCACAGGGGGCACTGAACACCAAGAGGTGGATTCCGTAAACAATTTCTCTCAAAGCGCTACAAAGTTTAAATATTAATTTGTCCATAATTGGCAGAGAAGCAATTAAAAATGCTACATAGCTGACTTTCTGCCTCCTTTACTTTCTCCTCCCTTTTCATTTAACCACAGTATAGAAAGTAGATGTAAAACAATAGGACCCTGAGCTGTACGGCATTCTAAGCCTAGCTTGCCTTAAAGCTACAATATGGATTTAATTTATATGCAAATGTAAGCAATAAAAAGCCAGACACTGTAGAAATTATAGTATTTTTCATAGATGCTTCAGCACCGGCACACAAGCCAGCAGTGATTTCAAACAAGGAGCTAATTATTACTGGTCACTAAGCTACCTTTTTCTTTTAATATCTCTCTTTCTTCCTTCAACTCCCCCCCTGTTTTTTTAACAATGAGTAAATTATTTTCTTGAGCGAGGAGGGGAGGGGGGGAGAGAGAGAGAGAGAAAGAAACTCGAATATTGGGGGTGAGTGAATGAAAACAGCCAGAAATATCTCCTGTGAGATTCAACATCAGGATAATTTCACAGTCTCGCTTTTTGACTGCTGTGTCCTGAAGCTGACCAGCACCATGCAAGGCTGATCAAAGGCCATCGGAAACATCAAGTAAGCCTAAATGGGGCTAAAGTATGCTAATAGAGAAGCTAAATGTACTTTAATCCTGTTATAATACAAGGTAACTTAGAGGCAGTGAAGGGCCTTGTTGCTTTTCCCTACTGGGTCCAGGACCCCTGCAAATCTTGAATAGAAGTTGCTTCCTATTCTTCGCCGGCCGGGGTATGGCTTTCTCAGATGCACACACAGTCCCCTCCTCCTCCGTTTACTAAGTGTCAACAGTCGGCTGAGCAAGACTTCTCCGCTCCTTAGATCAGCACCCTGTGACCTTCCACATTTAAGCACAGACCATTAAGCTAAGCTTTCCAGCTGTTGCCTGAATTATGAGAGCTTTTTTTTTTCTTTTTTTTTTTTTTTCAGAGGAGGGCAGAGCTTAGAGGAACACAAGGCAACAGTTTTATATTATGGACCCACTGCCACCCAACTTGCTATGCAGAGCAATGTGCTTTCCGCAGGGCTGCGGCAGAGGGGTGACGTTGGCTGAAAACAGGGGCTTGCTTTGAAGTGATTCAGGCTCTGGGTTGTCCGGCTTCGGCATCATTGTGCTCGCTCAGGGAAACGTAATCTAATTTTAGGAAGAGGAGGAAACAAAGTGAACGTGACTGAACCGCGCTGCACTGTACGCACCGTCTGCGACGGCGTCCCCGGGAATATCCCTGCTCCCAGGGCAACTTTCTTGCACGTTTCCCTTCTTTTTTAGACACCAATTTTGGTGCATACTAGCCAAGAGAGGAAAAAAAGGGTGGTAGTTCTGCCTGTGAAATGATATGGTTTGGTGGATGCCCCAAACTAACTACTGCTTGCAAACCCCAGATTAAAAAAGAAGACTGATGTAATTTTAAAGCCAGCCAACTGCCTTAGTGACTGTATCAGAAGATTAAAAACAAAGGTTTCATTGAAGCACTACCTCCCACTGTGCAGCTGAAAGTCTCATGGCTGAGGCAAATGGTCCTAAATATCTTTCTGTTAAGTACAAATTACATACTGGATATATTAAGTTGTAATGGTGCATTTTTCAAGAGTCACTTTTCTTGTGTGAGAGCATCAGTAAAGACTCAAAATATGCTGACTATATGGCACATGGAAACAAAAAGGAATCTACCTTTTACAAAAAATTGTTTTGTTTGTATCAAATCCTCTTTTTCTTCCATCTCTCCCCATCCCCCAGCTAAGCCTGGAATTTCAAATGCCAGAACCAGTATGTACAGTAAGTCCTTTTGAAATCCATGGCAGAGAAATAGTATCCTGGCCTAGCAAACTATTATCTGCACTTACATTCCTAAGCCTTACCCCTCTGTGTTAGTGCTGATAGGAGTCCTTCAGATCAGCTGAAACATAACTGATGCACCAGAAAACATCTTTTTAATGTGGAATTATCTTTCATTTACATAGGCAACATCCCTTAACTCGGCACATGTGCTATAATGCTTCATGCAATAGAAACATTCAAATAAAACTTAATGATTAGCATTCATTCTGCTCCCAAATGATCAATAAAATGCTAAGTTAATACACAACGTGCAGAGGAGTCTGCCAGTGTGCATAAACTTGCATTACTGTGTGGGATGTAGGTACATCATGACTCTGGGAGCAGAGGAAGAGAGCAGTGCCCCGCTTGGGGAAAGGACAGTGGCACCAGGGCTGTCCCTGCCAGTGGCTGTGTTCCCAACCATCCTTGGAATGTTGTGTGTCACACACACAGCACCACACGTGCAAACATCCATGTGCACAGACACACGTGCACAGTTACAGCAGGTAAAAAGCAGGACAAAGCAGAAAAATATAAATTAAAAACCCCCATCATAACATCTTCTCTTTGCATTATCAGTGAAGGCCCACTTGTGAGTGATTTCTCTACAGAAATCATTTGCAAACACTAAATCAGACAGAAGTAGCATAGATGGGAACAGTGGATAAGAATTAAACTAATGGAGTGGTGCACCTTTGCCCAGATACCTTTTTGGTGATCGTGTACACGTGGTTTATTCCAGCAAATAAACTGTGAAGGATTTGAGAGAATATAGCTGGGCAGTACAGAGTTAATATTAGCAAAATGTTTTTGGCAGGGACAGGCTTAGCGTCTGCTGAAATATTTGAATTCTAATCTGCTCCTATTTACCACTGCTGGGAATAACGTTCTCATTTTTAGGTGTTTATCTACCTATCTAGTCACCATTCACCACTTTTATTGTTTGTCTGTCCTTCCCTTACAAGATTAACTGAATTGCAGTTGTGTTTTAATTATCAACAAATTTTGAACTGAAAAGCATTTGCATGATTCTCTTCAGTTCAGTGGTAATTTTCTGGATTTGTTTTTAATTAACAGAGATCCTTCCCAACACATATGAAGCTTGATGGAAATCTTTTTGTTCGTATAAACACCCATACAGTGTTTTTGCTGCACATTATCTTTCCAATTTCTCCATCACTCTTTTAAAAATAAAAACTTAAAAAAATTAAACGATCAACTGAGAGTGGGCAGTTTCAGTCCACAACAGCTCCAGTGACAGCCTTTGAAATTGTTAAAATGTTACTAGTTCAGAAATACTGCATGAAAAGACTTAAGAAATTTCCCCCTTAAATTTCATTCTAAATGTAGGTGTTAATCCTTTTTTTCAGGTGCTCATAATTTACAAGATAATGGCCATTTATCAAAATGCTCAAATATGTTTCTACTAAAGTTCAAAATTTTTTATTTATTATTTTGATTTATTTGCATCTAGAATATCAACATCTCTATTGCCACCACAAGAAAACACCATAGCCTGAATACAAAGGAGCCACAAAACCCAGACCAACGTGAGCTGTACGTTAACAGCAATGGTGAATTGACGTGCACAGTTTGTTTTGCTCTTTTGCATTTTTTGTAACTCTTTGCGTCATCTGTGTTTATCATCAAAATGTCTGTTTCTTCATCAAGCACTTATAATTTTGTCAAGACAGATGATTAATGTTTTGTGTAGTTATTTCCAGACCTGGCAGCTAATGTCTCTTTCCCATATAGAGAATTGTCAGCAGCTCAGGCAAGGGCAAAAGCCGCTGGAAGTGCAACTCTGTGGCAGCAGGAGAGATTACGAACAGAGCTGAGTGGCTGGAATTGTTAGAGCACGTAGCAAAGCTGGGAACATGACTCAGTCATTAGTTACCTGTTAAATTATCTTCACTTTATTAACAGAGATGGGGCAGGTGCACCGCACTGCCCATGCAGTCCAATCCATAGGGAATATGTACATCAAGCACACTCCATGTGAAAGGTACTGTGTTTTCCCCATACTAAATATTTTCATCTAGAAAATTTATTAAAAATATAAAGAAGAGTTGAGGTGAGGTTGTGGCAAAAATCCCACTTGTGTTGCGAATTAGAGTACACAACACGGAGTTTTGATTCCAAATCTTTTGTCCCATCAAATTTCCCAGACTAGATTTGAGCTTATTTGGCCTTCCTGTCTCCAAGAAGATGAGGCTGAAAGGTTGGCAATGCCTCCTCCTGTCCTAGTACCTAGATTTGAACAGGCTCAACGTTGCTGCAGAAATGTAGTTTGGCATGCTGTGCTGCATGGGACTTTGGAAGCTTTATTAAGATGTTCCTCTTCTGAAATGGAAAAAAAAAAATGGAGAAGAAAACCACTTGGTAACACTAGATGAGTTTTCTTACCTGTGCTCTGAACTGGGAGTTGAGCTGCAATGTTTACAATTTAGATGTGTGGTAAATTCTGGGAGGAAGCCACAGCTGACTGTTTTTCTGAATCATGCTTGGCCCCAAGTCTGAGATGAAGAAAGAGTCAATATATATTTGCCTGTGGAGTAGCTAATTAGAACAATTAATCTGAGAACCAGAACAAGCTGTGAGACCATGAGCTGATTCAGGCACGCCCTCTACTAACTTAAATTTTGATCAATGTTTAAAGCACCATGGGAAGGACTGGGGTGATGAGGCCCAGTGGCTGAGATTCAGGTTCACCATCCGTGCCCCTGTTGCTGTGACAGGCGCTGAGACCTCGGGCAAGGCGTTTTCCTCTTGTCTCTGAACCAGGCCAATGATATTCACTGCCTTGTCGAGCTTTGTGGATACAAGCAGCATGTTGTGAATGAAATGTTAAGTACATCTCAAAGCCAGCCAAGACAAGAACTGCATTTTTCTTCCCAATATCTATTAGCTCAGAGCAACGGAAGAATCCCACTTGCCACCAGCTCCCTGCTCTTGTTTGAAGATGTGGAGCTAGCCAGATCATATCCATCAGATATTTGCTTTCAGGGTCGCATGAAAGTAGAGCGAAAGAAAGATCTTTTGTGGGGATGACATGCTTGGAAATATACTTGTCCAAAGCAAACAGCTCTTGCTCTTTCTCCAGCTAATTCACTGAAAAGATACTATTTTAGTCAAGAAAATGGTATCAATTCTCCTCCTTTTAGGCAGGATGGTGGCAGGTTTCCCATGTAGATTTGTGGAAGGTATAATTTTGACAGGAGCATCTGGCTCCTTTGTGAGCTTCACAAGGAATTGTGTGGCAGTGGCTTTAGGTCGGCCTCTGGTTGAGCCATGTGGGCAGCCTTTTGACATATCTGTGCTGCTTTTCCTGCTGCACTCTGTTTTGTTTTGACTCCCTTTTGAGCTTCCTAAATATGCAGCCTTGCTCTGCAGATTCCCTGGGACAGTTTCATTCATGGGTCCTGACAAGGACTGAGATTTTGCCAGGGCTCATGGATCCATTCTTACAGTGGTGCTGTGTGTTACATTAGCAGACAGCTGCCTTTGGCAAGGTTTTTTTTTTTCCAGCAATCCTCTTAGAGAAGGGAGAGGAGTGATCTCTGGGTATTGGAGCTTTCAGTTCTCAAAATAAACTGTGCCAGGTTGTTTAAGAATTTAAAAGCAATTGTGAGCTTTCCTAGTACAATAATGTGCAGTGTGGTCCTTCTGCCCTCTTTAAGCAGCTGATGCCCGGCTTTTATCTTCTAGGTGTATTTACAGTAAAAAAAAAATCCCTGAATTTCTTTTTTTTACTTCCCTGTGAATAGTACGACCTAAAAATGTGTTTTTAGCCTTATTTACATGAATGCAATCCCAGCAGATGTTTTGTCATCAAGACTGTGCCAGCTTGTTGCATTTGGCATAGAAAAGTGGTACAAGAGTGCAGAATACCTTGACTTCTCCTCCCCAGATCCTCTGGGCAGTTTGGGCACCATGCTCCAGACATGTGCTGTTGTGCCTGACACTGTGAGTGTCAGGAAGAGACCACTGTGAGTGGCTGGAAGTGACCACCAGCTGTGCTGCTGTTGGGTTTGTCCAGCCATGGGTGGTGTGAGCAAGGAGATGGGCAGGTAGGGAAGCAGCAGCTGGAAAGTCACAGACTGCCAAGCTCTATTCTTTCTTTGCACATCCTTAGGCTGTATGAGGAAACTTAGCTGTGCTGGATGCATTGATGACATGGCAAAGAGGGTCCCTGTCTCCTCCTGGTGAGCCCTTCCCTGAGGCCAGCAGGAAGGGATGCCTGTGTAGCTCCATCCCTTGCCACACAGGGCTGGGTGGGGTGTGAGCCCAGGGGATGGCTGTGCTGTGAGCAGTTCATCATGGAGATGTGTGCTGTGCCATACAGACTGAAATCACCAAAAACGTGTTCAGGGGAGATCTCTTGGCTAAGAAAGTATACAGTGAGCAGGGAGGATGGAGCAATTTGTAACTGCATGTTTGGACAAATGCGATGGCATTGAGAAGGGTTCACAAATAAGGAAGATGAGCTGTTTTAGAACAAAGTAGTTCATATTTATTCAAATCAGGAAAAAGCTTGGCTAAATCAGGGTTTAAAGAGGAGCCTGTGGCTGGAGCATATTTAAAGAGATCATCTGGAGTCCATGGCATTGCTGCAGAGAATCTGTTGGCTTTCCTTGGCATGAAAAGCCATAGAAACACAACACAAATGCAGAAAAAGAGCATGTGTGTGTGTGATAAGATGGAGGGAGAAGCCTGTGTGTCTAGCAAAATTACAACACTATCAGAAACATCAAAAACATTACAATGCTATTGAGAAATCCAAAATAATACACTGGGGAAGGTGCCAGCCCAGGTAGGGTATATCTGATCTTGCAATGCCAGTGGAAAGGAAGAACAAAGCAACTGGCTCATTTGCAGCAAACCAGTTGAAGGAAGAGATATTACCAGAGTCTTTCCATGTGCTGACAGACTCCCCAAAGTGCTTTATCAACTAAGCATCTCCAAAGCCATCACAACTGTTTCTCTACAGAGCAGAACCACTGCTGCTGCATGACACATGCAGCAGAGTGTGCCAGCATGACCAGCAATGGAAATGTTATCAGGCAAATGGAGCTGCTCCCCCACTCCTTGGTTCCCTCCCACCAGCAGAGAGTTTGATTTCACATTGCTTTTGCTTTCTAAATTGGTCTAACTAATGTAATCAGACAGAAACATCCTGTTCCAGTGTCACTAATGCCTTCCAAACTAGATGGCCTAATTAAGGTCACTAATTTCATTGTCTAAGACAATTTCTTGAGAGATATATAAATGGATACTAGAATAGGTCGTATCATTACATAAAATTAGCAGAGAAAGGCGTAAGAAAACACCCATGTCAACTGGAAAAAAAGACTTTGGGTCTTCAAAATTTACAGACAACAAAAACATAATTACAAATGATGATGAGTGAAGGGAGAACAGAGAAAGCCTATTCCCAGAACTGAACCTTTTGCCAGACTCAGGACCTGTGTGCAATTCAAAGATTTGCCCAAAATCAACACTGCAGGGCCAAGTGAATAAATGTGATGATTCTAATTCTTTTACTCTTTTGGAGCCTACATGTTGTTGCTAGAAGATAAAGCATATCAGAGAAATAGTTCTAGTCTGTATTAATGGGCCACAATGGAGGCAGTGTGCAGTCACTCCCTAAGCCTATTCACTTGCCCCAAGATGTACTTTGCAGAAAGGAAGATGAAACCTGTGGTGGGATCTCTGAGGTTGCTGTTAAACCACCATAAAGCTCAATGGCCAGAGGGAAAGTAAAAATCTGATGAATACTTCATGTCTGCTGTTGAATTATATTGGTTAGAATCAGCTAGGAATATCATCTTCACCTTTGCAAAAAGCAGGAGCCATCTCAAACATGAAGCTACCAGGAAATGATGCTGGGATAAAAAAGATTCAGACTAAGCAGGAGTGTCAGCAGTAGAAAGACCTCACCTTACAGAACCCTCAGACACATTAACTTTTATGACATATCACATAGAGAGGTGATGGCTGAAGTGGCCGTGCTGTAGTCAGAGTTCTGTGAGTGATGTCTGGCCAAGGGCTGCTCCTTGGGCTGCTGCTGTCTGTGGTTTCTGTCTGGTAGGGCATGGCAGGGCAGGAGAACCTGCTGAAGCATAAACTCCCTTGGTCATGTCCATTCTGCCTTGGGTCCTGGCAGAAGTACGAGTTGTAGATGCAGGAGGTCTTCAGGAATGTTTGCTGACCTGGGAGGAAAACGTGTGCCAGTCCTCAGGATGTCCCATGGGGTCCATCTGGTACTGGTCACCTGATCTGGAGAGGCAAAAGATGTGTGGGACTTGAGTCCCACAAGCTGAAAACTTTAATTGGGACACATGGGAATGAAGACAAACACAGGGAAAGACATGCAAGAGGACATCAAGAACAGCTAATAATTTCTGTAAGGCAAATATTTTTCTACTTTATCGTGTTTGAAACACTAAGGATAGCATGTATCTCTGTTACCTAATACTTAGCAGCATTTATTTTGATAAGAACAATATGTATTAAGGTTTGGACAACATCAGTTCAAGACAGGGAGACTGAAAATATTCAAAAGCTTCTAGAACATTTCACAAGCACAGCTTCACCTTTGTCCCACATGCAAGACCAGGTTTCAAACTAAACTAATCCTTAGTGCACAGCTATGACTCGAGCTCTCATGCCCACATTCACCATCATGCTGAGATCTATGGATGCAAATAAACAGAAGAAATGCCTGCTAGTGAAAGTGGGTGTGGAGGTGACCCAAGCCACAGAGGACTTTTGGCCACCAGGAGGATTTCATGGTATCATAGACCACACTTGCAGTTTGCTTCCAGTTTACAGCTACCAAAGTAGCTATATTTCAATCCCTTAATTTGTCCGAGTTAGTCATGCAAAACCATAAATTGAATCTCTGGACATTTGCAGTGGAGTCTGTCCTCTCTCTGAACTCAAAAAGCAATTTTCTGACATATCGTGTTACAGCCAGCTTTGAGATAGGTACCTGGTTAGTATAGAGTATTGAATGTCCAGTACATTCTGAATATATGTTAATGGTAAGCCGGCTAATTTAATTTCTTTCTGTAGGTGTGTAACTCTGGCCATCTTGACAAGGTTTTCACACTAGTGCAGAAGTTAGAAACCCAGTACAGACAACAGAGCCAAGGTCAGTATCAGTTAGATTTTCTCAAAATACATCTAACTAGGAGTGGTAGGAATGACTTCCAGGGGTAATGAGCTATATATTACATGGTCCTAATTTTGCTAAGAAACTTAATGCCAGAGTTGTGTTAATATTGAGGAGTTTTTGCAAGAACAGGGTATTGTGAATAACCCCATAATTTATATTTTAACTGAATGTGTAGATATTACTTGGGAGTAATGCTCATGATTGAGCCTTTGTGCGGTTATTTAATGAAATTTTGTATTCCTTGCATGAAGCTCACTAATTCATCATCTTTTGCTCTAATAATTTCACGTCACCTACACCAAAAGAGTATTACCAGAAACATCACTTCCATCTATACAACACAGGACAAAAGTTCTCTCTTTATTGCCAAAAGGATATACAAAGGGGAAAAAATACAGGAAGTGTTATGAACAGATCAGAGAAAAGGCCAGCAGTTCCTCCTAACCTCAAATGTCTCAGATCTTGTGATTATCTGGACCTTGAACATTTCAATATAACTTTTTACAAAATGACTGCATTCTTAAGTATTTCTTTGGCTTTCACTAAATTCCAGCATATGCCAAACAACACAGCAATTTATTTCCAACACAAAGCACCCTAAAACATGAGCTTATTTTTATCATACAAAACTGCCAAAAGTGCTTTGAAACATTCATCTCGTAGTTGTGACTTTTCAAACCCTTTTTTTCAATTATGTCATAAGGAAAACTTCTAAGGGCACTTAAAAATGTCTTCAGACTTTTTAGATGCTCTTTGTGCCTACAAGACCCAGCCAGAAACAGTCTCACAGTCCCAGTGTGTGTCAGTAGCTTTATTTTACATTAAGATTTTTCACCAGTCAATCAGTCTGGTAAGTGAAAATGTGCTTGTTTGCATGTGTGAACATGGACATGATTTTTAGCAAATCTGAGACCACTCTTGCCAATAGCCCCGTTAAATTGTTTTTATCAGTCTGGTTGACTGGAATGTTCAAGTATTTACAATAGACTCAAGAGTATTAGGCTGAAAGTCTGTCTAATGCAATACCAAATTAGACATGGCTAAGCATTGTGTAGCAGTTTTCAGCTGCATATTCCAGAATAAAAAACCAAAGTGTCATGAAAAAACTCTTAAAAATGTATTTTAATTGAGAATCTTTAGGACTTTCCCCTCCCTTTTGCTTCCTGAGGGTGCTCTGAGCAAACAGAGAACCAAGCTGTAAGTCATGTGGAGCACTGTGCTCATCTTAAACCTTCTTTCTTTGGAGGATGAGCTGCTTTTGGTAACCTAGTACTTACTGAGGAATGAAAGCATGTAGCTGGGCTACTCCTGTGGCTTGCTGCTGTGCTGCAGTGGTGGCTTGTTCATGGCTCATCCATCCCCTTGGTGTTGAAGGCACGCATCTGGTCCTGCACACTGTGTTTGTCATTTATCCTCCCGTAACAGGATGTTTCCCAGAAGCAACCGAGGAAAAAGTTAAGCTGGAATGGGGAAAATAGTTGAACATGTGCATGAATTTGGTAGGAAAAAACCCCCTTAACAACACTTAATAGGAAAATATATAGAGTGGTTAAATAGAACATTACAAGTGATTGAAACTGGAGGAACAAAGGAGCAACCGGGTGTACAGTTTAGTCAGATGATGTAAGAAAAGACTGAGTCAGGAATGGGGTTTGACCTCTGGAATTTGTTGGGTTTACCATTACAACTTGTTTACACAAGACAGTTGGAAATTAAGAAAATGTCTAACTAAAAAGCCAAAGAGATATTTGGGATTCACTCCATATATATAAATATATATATGCACACAAATATATACATATATGTGCACAGACACACAGATGCACAGACACACGTATATTTATAATTCACTCCTGGAATGAGAAATTTCTTTTTCCCTTCAGTCTAGGGTATAATCCAGGGGAAAAGCCCCCTCATTTCAGCCCAGGACAAACACCTTGCTATTGTCCCCAGACATGTCCATTTGCACACTCAGGTGCACAGAGGTAAATCTATTCTGCAGCTGGGGCAGCGCAGGTCGCACTGGAGGTGTCACAGCTACATGTGGTTTCCATTACCTCAGCTAAGGTGCTGCTGCAATTACTAGTGTAAATTAGCATAGCTTTTAATCTCCTCTTCTGTCTTTCTTTAGAGCTACATTCACTTTTGCTTCCATCCAAGTTTTGTCTTTGAGCTCTGACTCGCACTCAGATAGGAAATGTCAGCTGTCAGCTCAGTTTACAGACTTGGATGAGGGTTTGGAAGAAAGGGACTCCCCAGAAGACTGCATGGCCTTGCTGTAATAATATTAAACCTCTTGGTCAAGTGACTTCACTGGACACTTAATTTATGGGTAGTTTGAGGAGAGAGAAGGAAGGATCATGTCCACTTTTGACTGTGACCTGGCTGTGGGCCACTTGCCCAGAACTTGGCAGGAGGAGCCCAGCTTCTGACCAGTTTGACTCTTGCAGCCATTTCTCACAGTGTCTAGACTGAGTCCAGTCTGGTGAGGAAACAGAGAGCTTTAAGAAGGGCCTGCACTTGTTCAGGGAGCAGGGGCTGTGCAGGAGGCAGGCGGGCAAGCCTTGGGCAGCTCTTCACACAGAGAGGCACCACACCACTCAATTGCATATTGCATCCATTTGCAATGAGCTTGTGTGCAAAATGTCACTCATCAGCATTGCTTAGCTTGAGATCTGACATGACTGGACTCTGCTTTCTTAGTTCTTGCAGAGACTGCTTGTGAAACACAGGAGCTGCAGCTCTGCAGTGCAAGGGTGGGAGCTTTTCCCTGTTTTCTATGGAGTCAGGAATTTTCTCTGCCTGGCCCCTGGGTGTTGGTGCCTGCTGACAGTCAGAACACGGTGCTGCCACCGAGGCTCCCCATTGATGTGGTGGCTGGGAGGAGGTGTGTGGGAGTTGCCTGGTGTTTTGGTGCTGCAGGTGGTGCTTTAGTCTGGGCGCCATTTGCCGCCTGTTGGTTTTCTGGTTTGTTCTTTTTTTTACATCAAGTCTTCATGAAAGGGTGAGGTGCTCTCATGCAGAGCAAGCAAAAGAAACATAAACATACACACACACAAGTTGGAAGAAATATGGACACGTATTTAGGCCTGAAGCCATCAGGGGTTTGCTCCACTGGTTTGCTCTGTTGGGGGAAGAGGCATTTACAGAGAGAGAAGACCTCCCCAGACCTCCCATCACAGTCCTCAGCCCTGTGGCTTCTTCTCCTTCTGCACACTCCATCATGCCATCAGGAGCTGGAGCACACACCAGGCTCTCCAAATCCATTCAGATGCTGACCACGGAGTCTGAATCCCACAGACCTCATCTGAATCCAGCACTGCAGCTTTCTCCGTTGTTTTTGCCATCATTTTAGCAAGAGACAAAGCCGAGTGATCCTCTAGGCGATACCACCCCATATATGCTGTTCATTGAGATGGTTGCTAGCCAAAATATGATAGAAATTGATTTAGAAATGCTTTGTGTAAATACAAGTAATTTTTCTTCCTGTTGTGCTGGTATTGAGGGTGTTTGTGTTACAGAGGTGTTGGGAGACTCTGTCCTTAAGGACGTGTGCATCTGTAGAAACTGAACTTTGCACTCAGCAGTTTACAGAATGAAATTTTTCTCTCTGTTTATTGATGCAAATACCTGCAACAACCATGCTGAGCTCATCCAGTGTGGGGCTAGGAACAGCCCCATGAAACTCATCTGTCCAGTCATAACTGAGCTAAGAGATTTTTGCTAACTTGTAGGAGATAAAAATGTAGAAGAAAAAGAAAAGAAAATCCCCAAACGACAAGTTATATAGTAATAATAATGAATAATTTTAGGGAATGGTGATCTCTTCATGGAAGAGCCATGAGGAGAAAAACAAGCTAAATTAGTCAGATGATTTATTCATTGAGAATGATTCACTCCATTACTGGCTGCTTCCTCCACAGGCCATAGGAGCTAATATATAAACTGATAGAGGAAGGGTGGGATCGATAGTGAGCAACCTCTGCCTCCTCTCCAGGGAAAACAGGTCACCTATCCCTGCTATGCTGCTCTCTGGGCACAGGGCACATCTCAATAGACTGAGCATTCATTTTCAGCTAATGAAGTTTGGGTTTTTCAGGGCAAAATTTTCCTGAGGAGTGTTTCTTTTTTTCCTTCAGCTCTCAAGCCTGTACTCGCAGTTTGGCCGGCTCCCTTCCCCCGTCCTGACAGCTCTCATTGTTCCCAGATGATGGCTGTTTGCTGGCCTGTGCAAAAAAAAAAAAAAAGAAAAAAGAAAAAAGAAAAAAGATTTTGTGGTCTAAATGCAGTGTCCTTTACACAGTTGGTGCTGTGGAGGAAGGAAACCTCCTGGCAGCCTCTGGATTTGCTCAGTGGGGGACTGCCTGCTCTTCAGGTGAACCAGGTTGGAGTGAACCTCTGGGTCCAGGCTGTGACAGGCTGTGGGTGCTCAGTAAGCTCACTGGGGCTCCTTGTGTGGCCATAGTGACACACACCCCATGCCTGTGGGATGTGGGTTTTCCTCCTTGCTCCACATCCCACGCCAGCCCCAGCACCACTGCAGGCCCTGGGAAGCCCAGAAGGCAGATGCACCGTGCCTGTGCAGGAGGGTTCTGATCTGCAGAAAGCTGCCATGCTGGGAAACATTCCTCAGGCTCCTTTTAGCTCCTAATAAGCAATAATATTCTCTGCTGAATTTTCTTGTACCCAGCACAACCCACTGTTTATCATGTGACTATTTATAAACTGCTGCTGAAGCTTCATAAATGCTTTTTTGCTCCTCGCTCAAACTGGAGCTGAGCAGCTGGAAATTGTGTTGCAAGCACAGCCTGAGCTGAGCCTGAAAGACAGAAATTGTGCACAAAACTCCTGTGGATGGTATTTATTAGGGAGCTGCTGGAGAAGAGTTGCCAGCTCTGGATGCTGAACGTATTGAAAACTTGAGAGTGCAGGGTTTACTTGCCAGTTCATCTTTAATTAATTACAGAGGGCAAACAATTAGGGGAAGAGGCTGCTGCTGGACTACCTGACTCATAGGGCAGCTCGTCCTGATGGACATTGCTTATGTGCTGCCAGACTGAGCTGCTCCCCTGCCAGGCCTGTTCTGTGGCCCACACAAGGTCAGGCCCCTGTGTCCATGTTTGAGCACTCAAGTCAAACCCCCCCAAAGCAGTTGGCACATCAGGCAGCAGCTGCTTCAAGCAGGGAGCTGAGGATATATATGGGTTGGGGATGGCAATGCTCCTGGCAGCGCTTCCTCCACGCGCCCCAAAAGGAGTTTTGCAACATTGCACAATCCTGGGGGATTTGTTTGTAGGTAAATGTCAGTCTTTAGGCTTCCTAAATGAGCAATGTGCATAAAAAAATCCCCAAAAACTAAAAGAGTACAAAACAGGTTAGTGTATATTTATGTTAAGTGGTTGTGAACAAACAGCTCTGTTTTTGCAGGTGTAAGGGCTTTTTAATTCGAAGAAAAGAATTTTAAAGATTCTGTTTAAAAAAAAAAGAAGGAAAATGAAAGAATGGAAGCATTGCAATTATTCTGTAGATGACCACAGCTTTCCAGGCAGCTCTGGTGTATATATAACAAAGAGTCTCACAGGTTCTGGAGAAAACCAAAGACCCAACTCTGCATGAAGTCTGAAGAGAGTGTGTTGTGTGAAAACATTGGTCATGAGGTCAGATCTTCAGTGCCAGTGTTGTGCAAACACACAACTGCCTTTGATGGCCACACCTCAGCCACTAGAGAACACTTGTCACTCTTAAGCCATGATTCAGCCTGAGCTTGGTTCTAGAGACCCAGGGCAGATGCTCTAAAACCTGCTGCTGAAATTCAGGAGAGAGGAGTTACCTGTTACAAGGAGCTTGAATCATGCCCAATTTGAATGAGATCCAGACCCAAATCAACAACCTAACTGCAGTCTTCTGTGAAAATGCCTGAATTTAGTGGCCAACATCACATTTAAACTTACAAGATTTCTGCAAATCCCTCAAAATGTACTCCGGAAATCTGTCTAATAAAACAGAATCACTCCATGCTAATTTGGTTCAAACTGCAAAGAAACAAGCGAACCAAAGGCAGAACCAACAATGGACATCAGGATTTGGTTTGCTTTGGTTTAACCAAATTCTGAGTATGTAGTTAAATAAAGCAGATGTCAGTCACAAGGTGCAATGAGCCCAAATATGGACCAGCACACCTCGTAGCCAGCTCTTCAAGTCCCCAGAACCCTACTTGCTACCACACAGTGGCTTGGTCTGAGTGTTTGCCGTGGTATTGAGTCTCCTTGGGCTTGCAGGGAAGAAGAAGAAGCAGGAAAATGGTTAATGTACATGATTTTTTCCTGCATTCTTTTTTTCCATCTTTTTTTTTTTTTTTAAACCTGATGTAGAATGAGCTGCATGGGGAGAATACAAATATGCAGTTATAATACATGACAATGCAGCAAAATCCTGGACTCTGTCAATTACTGTGGCACTGTATATTTTTATTTTATTCCTTTGGGGAAATATAGCATTCAAGTAAAAAATCATTTGGACAATGTAACTACATGGAGAATATCTAATGCATGAAGATATTCCTTTGCAGTGAGTTGCATACGGAGTGATATGGAAAATGTAAGGAAGCTGAGGGAAAACTTCCTGCTCTAATTGGTGATACAGTGCTGCCAAATGAGTGTCCCTCTAGACAGAACACACTTGTTGCTGTGAGTCACCTTCAGAGATCCCTTGAAGCTACGAGGGACACAGCTGACTCCTTTTATAGTAACAATATTCTGAGGAGGTGGAAAAAAATCCATCACAGCAGCCAAAACTGACTTAGGCAGCAGAAAGATTAACACCTGGGAGGAGGAGCTGCTTGGGAATGTATGGGGCAGGGCTGAAAATCACTTCCAAATTATTTTGTTCAAGAGTAGAAGAGCTGCCCAGTACCATGTGCTAGACAGCCTTGGATTGTTCAGAGTGAGCTCTTTTTGAAAGGATTTCAAAATTAAGATTGAATTATTTTGAATTGTGTGGTTGAAGATTTTTGAGCAAGTTGGGAAGAAGAAAGAAGAAGAAGAAAATAATCAGGAGGTGGCTTGCTAAGTTGGGTTTTTATGCTCATTAGCCCAAACACAGAGCCAGGGAAGGGAGACCTCAATTCCCTCCTCTCCCTGTGGGGACATGGACCTCTGGGCTTTGCTCCTTGGGGAGGTGCTGAGCCCAAAGGCTGGGACAGGGCTGCTCTCCTGGACCACTTCCCACCTCTAGAAGTGGGAGCTGCATGGGGGCCTCGTGCAGCCCCTTCACTGTGGACACGTCAGTCTGCCATGGGGATGAGATCTTGTGATGAGATTTGCTTTGAACAGAATACTGAGCCAATTTATTAACAGTGGGGTAAAATCTCCAAGTAGTGGGATATTAGGCTTGAGGATTTCAGTTGGGGTAGATGGCACTTTTCTTCTTCAGCTGACACTGCCAAGGAAGGATCAGTCAATTCCCATAATTCCTTTAACCATATTGGTCTTCCATCTCCATTCACCTTCATATCTTTTTATTAAAAATAGGCCTGGTAATAACTTTTGCATTGGGAGATATGCATGAATTGTGAATTATTAACTATAATATTGCATAATCATCTAAGTCTGTCCAAGTTTTCAGAACTCGGTATCCAGATCTGGATGCAACATGTCAGTTATTTTGCCCTTTAAGTATCTACTTTTTTTTTCTTTGGACTTGTACAATATGTTATTAAAAATTTTGAAGGAAATTAATCTGTTTTTCAGGTAATAAAGTAAATAGAGATCACTGTCTATTTAAAAAAAAGTAGTGCATTATTTTAACTGCAAAATTAAATGATGTGTTTTCAGGCAAGTAAACCAGTCAGTGTATATAAAAATACACCCAATCCTTTAATTATATCTAGGCTTTGAGTAGGCATTTCTCTAACAGCAATCAAAATGCTTCCACACACAGAAAAGCTTTCACCTTTTAAGGAATATTTTCCTTTGCAAATCGAGGTGACCAGCTAACCTTCATCCTGGGATAATCGATGGAAAATGAGTGGTGGTGGCAGGGGCTGGCTGCAGGAGAAGCAGGCTGTGGGTGAGGGTTGGGCTGGGCAGCTCTTTGCAGAGGAAGTAAAGTTTCCCTTGTCTCCTTTGCATATTCATGTGGTGGACCTGGCTGTTAAATCACAGTTTTGATTTGCTTTCTTAACAGATTTCACTGGGTTAATTATGTGGAAAAATTGGTAGCAGTGTATATAGCATATATCCAACTCTCTTGTAATAAATTAAAATTCCTTTAAGAGTCACAATATTTTGTCATTTTCAAAAAAAGACTCAAAGGTAAATGTTGATTTTAATATGGTTGTAGCTATTCCCTCATAAGTTTAGAGGTTAGAATACCAGCATATCTTTCAATGAATACTTATGAGCTATTGATTAAAAAAAGTAGCTGCAGAGCTTGTGGTGCAGGATATGCCTTGCATTTGGGAAAATGTATAGACATCTTTATATTAAATCTATCCACAGCACCTCAAAAGATCAGGCTGGAACTGTAAATTGTAACCCTCTAGCAAAAGTTTAATGTTTGTTTAAAGGGGGCAGCTTTCTATTACATTGTTTGAACAGATCTCCTCAGACAATGATCATAACCTCGTTCCCTTCTCCTTCACACGCAGGTTATGATATCTATACTCTCCTTATCATATGTGACTTCACTTTCATGAGCTGTCTCTGGCTCTCACCTGATTTTATGCTTGAAGCCAATGGGGATAACGTGGAGCGCTGAACAAAACCACAGCCTCAGATTTTTCAGAAGTACTTGCAACAGCCAAATGTTTGACCCTGGGCAGGGAGATGGGATTTTTT
>VXBC01001842.1:505073-592390 GCA_013399945.1 Ploceus nigricollis | reverse complement strand
GCGGGCGGAGGGGAGAGCTGGGAGGTCCCCGCTCGGTGTCAGCCCCGCCCGGCGCTGTGCCCTGCCACTTGTGCAGGTCCAGGTGCGGTGGTCGGGGCTGTGCTGTCCCCTGTCCCCTGCCCCGGGCCCGGTGGCACCGAGCGGGGCTGGCGCGGGGCCGGCTCTGGCTCCGGGCTCCCGCTCCCCTCGCCCCCAGCCCGGGCAGCCGCGTCCTGCCGGGGAGAGCCGCGCTCCACGCAGGGCTGCTGACACACAGGGCACATTTTCCCGTGCAGAAATATCGGTCCACGCTGATTTTTCATGCACAATTTAGAATCACTGCTTTTGATAACATGACTTGTGGCTCGTGGGTTTTCTTTTCTTTTCTTTTCTTTGAATTTTTTTTTTGTTTTAATTCTCATTGACAATGCCTTTTAAATCTGTTATTGCCTACAACTTCAGCATTTTGTGAAAAGGAGGCTGAAATCTGCATCTAACCTAGACACGTTATCAAAGACGAGCCTGCCAAAATAATTAATCAAAAAGTTCTGACATTAAGTTGGTCACTGAATAGCTGTTCCAGCCTGTGTAAAACAGCTGCTATCCACTATGTGACTAAGAATAAAAAAAAGTCTCCACCACCCTGAAAAACAAATTTTAATACCTAAGCTATTAAAAATTGATAATGCTATCCTTTAAAAATGATTAGAAATGTGTGAGCAGGTTTTTATAGAAAGCATATTTGGACAGGAAGAAACGGCTCAGCAAGGAGGTAAAAAAGATCTCAGTCTGTACATCTTTGTGTCTATGGGAAGGGCACGTAGGATGTGGCTCCCAAGCCCAGCAATTCCCTCTCAGTCACTGCGTTTGGTGAACCTGCAAGGGCAGCAATAACAGTCCTGTGCTACAGAGACTTCAGATCCTCCTCTATCTAGGTTCTCGTGCTGTGCTCTCATCACTGGGGTTTTGCACCTAGGAAGGGCTAATAGGTACTAATTATGATTATAGCAGCAGCTATTTTTGCTATACTTAGTATGGTCCCATATGCTTAGGATTCTAGAAGACAAAGGGGACAAATTGAATGATTTTGGATGTGAAATTCATTTGCAGTGCTTTAATTCCTTAATCTAAGACTAAAGAGTGCATTGGATATGCTGGCCTAAGAGTGAATATGCACTGAGCCTCCAGGGATTTTGTCTTACGTGAACTGGACCCAAAAATTTCAGAAAATAGTAGAAATAAGATTTTTATTTTGTCCCTCCTCTCCCCTTTTTTGTGTTTTGCAGCAGAGTAAAATACAATTTTGCTGTATTTGGCAATGTATTCTATAAACACAGGAAACTGAAGGGCACGCATAACATTATTGGAGATTTGAAAAATGCACACAGCAATGAAGAATCAAATACTCCTCTGAAATAATTCCACTGATTTCAGTGGAATTAGGCCAGTAGGAAATTTGATCCTTAACAAACTTGTTCCAATTCTACTGAAGTTTCATGCTGGAACATATTCACAAACATCTAGGATGACTTAGAAATGAAAAAATATTAATTTGATTAAATTGCTTATATACTGTGCTTTCAGTACATATCTTTTTGTTGGTTCCATAAATAATTTAATATAAATTCTTGAAAATTCTTTGGCAATTTTCTAAAGACACACAAATAAGAAAATAATGCTACTTCGAGCATAAAAAGAAATTAATCAAAAATTTTAAATTAATGTGACTAATTCCAAATTAAGGCATACTTATAAAAATATTTTGCCAGGCTAAAACTAGCCTAAGGTTCCATACTTATGCACAGTTACAGTTTTTTCTTTATCTTTCTTTTTTTCTTTTTATTTTTGCTTTTTTTTTTCTGCAGGCTTGAGCATAACCTTATAATACCAATAAATGAAAAAATATGCATTTAGGGAATCAACATACTGATTGTATGACTTTTTTAAACAAGGTTCATCTTGTGACAGCAAATTAATTTATGTTTTACTTAACACAAAATTTTCTTTAGCCTTAATTCAGAAGTAAATTGCTCTTTTAAGACATAGGATTTTGTTTTTAAATAATTAACAGAGAAAAATGCACTTCAAAACTGTTCAATTAATTTAATAACAATAGCTTTTGAGGTATAAATGCAACTGTTTGCTCCATTCAAGCAATAAAATTAACAATAAGCATGCAGTGTGAAATAGATTTTAGTATATATGTCTCAACCGAGGGACACGCCATCCTCACTGCAGCAGGGAAGCGCTCACACTTCCAAAGACTGACTAAATCCCAGGAATACCCAGGTTTCCTCAAAAGCCACTGTTACTGAGCAAGAATTTAAATTACAAGTGGCTATTAAAAATAGCAAATTAAACGTGGAGAATCCTCCACTTATGCAGGAGGCGAAGAGGTTTTTAAAGTATCCTTTCCTAAAAGGGATTTTGTTTTTTATTTACCTTCCCCTTGTCCCCCCATAGAGTTCCTATGGAATATATGCAGTACAGCTACTTTAAAGTTCGACAGTGAGAGCACAAATGTCAACTAAAGGACGTTATTCAGCACAAAACATCTGCACCAAGTTGTGGAATCACGGTAACACTATAAGGAATAAGCTGAGCAAAAATTCCTGTGTCTAATATTGTTACACAATTTTATGTGATAAATAGCCAGAACAAATGCTCGTCAGAATTAGGTTTTTGTTCTATCTTATTCTGCAAAACTAATTTGTGAATGACCCCAAAGATAGATGATTTGTTAATTTGCAGATGTCTCTCCACTTTCCCCTCCGTCTCTGGCTGTTTCAGGAGATTACGCATTTACTGACTCTGTGTGCATGTATAAAATATCTCTCTCTTAGGCATTTCTCAATCACTCATCATACCATGTTTAAGTGCTAAATATGTGTATTAGGCACACACATGCCCACCCACAAATGCGAGATACATATACATATCTGCTAGCTAGACATTCAATTAAATATGTATTGTAAAAGGCATAAGTGATTTCAAAGATTTGAAGACAACCATGATGACAGTATATATTACTGTTAAATTCACCAAGGCACATCTGCAAAACAGACTAGGGACTTATCTGTAAATCTTCTCTAGGAAGCTGAAGGTAAACATTATTTGTTTGCCAGAACAGTGTGGAAAAAAAATATTTATGATTTCGAGAAATAGTTAGTGAAACCTTTGCTAAGGGAGTAGCAGTACATTTGCTTTTTAAATGAATTCATCTCAAGTAATCAGGATTTAGTTAAATGGACTAATGCCACTGAACGTTTCAGTCTGTCATTTGGGGTGTGAACACTGGCACTCAGAGGATACCTTTTAAGCACAATACATTTATGAACTCATTTCTTTTTCCCTGAGGATTAAAAAAATAATTTTTATGCACAGTATCAGTGGCCTTCTTTAATAATTTCCTCACTGCCGCAGCTCACCTTTAGAAAAGATGGAGAGTTTAACCACATATGGTAAAAGTTTTAGCCCTGGGGGGTTTATTATAGCAATATTCCTTTTCAGTGCACTGTCCACCATAACGGGTCTTAACATTTCCTCACCAGGCAGACAGGCAGAGAAGCACAAAAATGAAACAAGCTATGTTTAGCAGAATTTTTACATACCATAATCTCTTTACCATGGTCAGGCAAGGCTGGAATTTTCAAGATGATCTCTTATGGCACAAATCCATTGCAGGACAGAGCTGATTTACAGCTTAGCACCATTCTCCACTCTTCACTGAGAGTAAGTTAAATGACCCAAGAATAACATTAATATGTACTATAACTAGATAGAATGGTGGTCTAAAGGGTGGTCTAAGGCATTATCTTTCACCCAAGGAAACTCAAGCTCATATATTGCCCAGAAATACTAATAAGGGTCAAGTATCATTACTATTTTAAGAGGTTGACAATGCAGTGAGTTATGGGGTATGATAGTGAAGCAGGGCTCTTCTCCTGCCTTCTATCAGCCCTCGTGTCTCCCCTCTGTTATGTTTTGAACAAATCTTGGCTAAATTCAGACTCATTATTTTCTGTACTCTTTCATGGCTAATCTGGTTTAAAAATACCTGCTGACAACTTTTTTTTTTTTTGCTTGGGCCAATATGTTTAACCTCAGCTGAGTCCCACAGTGAACTTTTTCTTCCTTTTCTCCCTTTCATTAGGGAAGTAATTTAGAATAAAAAAAAAAAAAAACCAACCCACAAAAAACAACATGGAAGAAACTGAAGTGCAATTTTAAAATCAAGTTAGGAGGGGCACTAAAATATTTCCGCAGTAAAAAGAAAGGTCTGACAAAAGAGTGAATAGAAAAGTAAGATGTTGAAATTATTTTAAGACAGATGCCTTTTTAAACTGTATTAAGAACACCTATCATGGAGCCTGATTCCAGCAGTTCCTCACACAGGAGGTATTTTATCTTCACAACATCTGGCACTGTCAAGGAGGTACAGTTGTAGACCTTACCAGATGCAGACACTCCATACATAAAAGTACACTAACAAATCATACCATTAATAGCAGCACAACACAAGTGTTTCTTATACACCCATGAAGAGAACTATTCCATGGTTATGGGAAAGCTTAAAGAAAAAAAAAAAAAGCCACAAAAAACCCCAACAACCCTTAACAGAAATTTCTTGTAATTCTTAAAACATAAAAATAACTCAGAGAGCTTTATTTTCTGCTTTTTTTTATAGATGACTGACAAGAAGGCTTTTTTCTTCAGGGTGAAAAACTCCTTGTCCCATAAATCTGTGTGGTTGACATATCTAGGTAAATTTGTATCCTTGCTCAAAGGGATCACTGGTTTTATTCTCTATGGATTTTTCACTCACTCTGTTGTGGAAAGTGAGTTGAGGCAGAGAAAAAATTGCTTGATATTTGAAGGAAGGTTTACATTATTTTATATCATCCACACTGCTCTGTTGTCACTTGGTTTCTTTTATGAACTGTTTAAAACATGATACTATACCACATAAACCTTGCCCATTTTTGAATATGTAGTTTGTTCCACACCCGGAAGGTCTTGAGCTCAATATTCCTCTCACATCCTCGTCTCTTAGTTGGACATAACTATATTAATGCCCAAATAAAACATGAAGGCATTTGGAAGTTATATATTATATTTATATAAAACACATGCTATGTTTCCTACTTTAATATTTTATTTATTTATTTATTTTTCAATCAGGGTGTCTCTGATAGTCTCTAATATAAATGAGCAGTACTCTGTGGTTCGAGTAAGATGCCCTTGAAAGCAAATCTGAACATCAGTGGCATTAAGGTAATTGCCAAAACCCAAGGATTTAGTTTGCATATCATCACTTGATCCTTCCCCTTTATATTTCACCATCAGTGATCAATAACCCATAGGACCCATCAGTACAATGAATAGGACTTACAAGAGAGGCAGAACTTCTTTTTCTGATCTCTTTTTCCTCTGGCAAATAAAGTCCCCATCCTTTTATTAAATGGTTAAGTAAAATAAATAGGTCGCAGAAAAATAATCTTTTAAGATCAAAGTGCTGCTCCATGTTTTGTACAATATTATCATAACAAATGCACAGAACAGCAGCGAGCTGCAGTCCCAATGAATTATTTTAGTATATATGATACCACTCTTCTCAAAGCTGGAGCCATAACATGTTGTCAGGCCCGTGTTTTCTATTTCTGCAACACGCTTTAAAATTTAATTTTCTCCAAAACGCACGGTGCTTCTTGGAACTGAAGTGATTTAAGTGCCTGTGCTGTGTTATGACAGCGGTGATGGTGGTGGTGCACGCTCGGCAGAGGGATTAGGTATGGGTCAAATGTTTAACCATCTGGATTTGCCATGAGCTAAACCTTATTTTTGATACCTCTGTTTAGACTAAGTGGAAAGCGATTCCTCCTTCGCCCTTTCCAAACTTTTCCCTCCCCTCCGCGGGCTGGTGTGGCCGTGGAGCCGCACTTCTCCTACCACCCTGTGGCAATCGCATGCCATGACACACGTCAGCTCAGCCCGGGCTGCTGGCAGCGAGCTGCAGCCTTCGACAGAGTTATTTGTCTTCTGGTGATTAATTCTAGGAACAATTAACTTCGGAGTTGTTTTTTTTTTTTCCTTGTTTGGTTTTTGTTTGTTTGGTTTTTTTTTTTTCCAATGCAAATAATACACGCGTAGGTGCAGAGTGGTAAGATGAGAGCAAATCTGTAAAAGAGATTACTACTGCTAAACTCTTTTTGGATGTGTAACTTGAACTGTATTAAAATAACTCTGAAATGCTGGAAGGGATAGACTCTGGTTCTGTGTCTGAGCTATTTGTGCATTACAGAGATAGAAGATCTTAAAGAAAATATCTGGGCGGTATTTTAGACACGTCTATTTGCTTACTTAACGTATCAGGAGATGATGAATGCAAGAAGTTATCTTGATCAAAAAGAGAAAGGTTAATACAATTAAAATTTTCTCACTGCATGCACATTTCACAAATTCTCTGCATTTTATATGTAGCAGATGGTGTTCAAACAAATCAAGAAGCTGAAGCTAAAAAAACCACCCTGATGGAGAAACTCATATATTTCTTCAAACGATAAGATGAACTGCAGATGTTTGTTGAAGAGTACTGCTGACGCAGGCGACCTAAGAAGCAAAGGCTTAAAAAGAAGAGTCCAGTTGTGTTTAGCACTGGCCAACCACTCTAGCTGTCACTGCATGATTTATGAAGCTTGCTTGCTAGATTTTATGTCGACAGAGAAATTGCGATTAAAAAAAGCCTGAGCAGTTATCTATGCTAACAGGGAACGTGGCAAACTCTAGCTGCAGCATACCTTACACCCCTCTTGCACGTTTAGCTCTTCTGGGCAGACAAAGATATTTAAGCAGCATAACTCACTTCCATCAATCTTTCAGAGTTTTGACCAACGTGCTTTCATGCTTCTGCATTTTGTCCACATGGTTCTTGGTAGTGCTGCTAGAATACTGTGCTTATCTGACACCTGCAGTCAAATTAATCCCAAGTTAAGCCTGACAAAGTCACTAAAAGGAAAACAGTTGTCTGTTTAAGAACTTGGGAATCAGACACAAAACCAGCTGCTTGATACATGCTTAAAAATCATTAGCAAGCACTTAAAAATTAATTTCAAGACTATGCTTGATAATGTTTACAAAACCTACAATTAACTCAGTGTTTTACTGGGACAAAGTCGCACCCTTATGTGTCAGTGTTTCCACACAGAAAATCACATGTTCTTAGGACTTGTTGCAACTTGGCCGTAAATATTTACTTTAGACAGCAGTTTAGTAGTACACAAGGTTACAGCCCAAAAGCAAATATTTCATACCAGGTCTCAAATATATGGATTTTCCCATTTGTAAATGATTCAGGCAGCCTTTCCCCTCCCTTAGAACTGCTAACTCAATCTATAAATATAAATACAGCATTTCAGAGGAGAAAGGATACAAATCACATATCAGCACAGTAGTCCTCAGGGAGTTTATTATGGGGTAATTGGACCAAACAAGGGCCAACTTCTGGCCTGATTTACAGTCTCAACAAATCTATTGACATCAGCAGAGGTCTAAGGCAAGAAAGAATTTGGCTTTGAGGGGTGGGAAAGACTTTTAAATTACTCTAGCTTAGCCTCCCTAGGCTAACTTCTGCTCAGAAGGGGCACCATTATAAATGTGATTTGCAAGCAACTCAACTTGCTGGCTGTGCATGGGCGTAACTCAGAGCAAGGCTTTGCCTCCCCAGCAATGCTTACTCATCAATTCTGAATTTGTCTTCTCCAAACAATTATAACCCTCTGCAGATATTGCATAACATCACTGAGCATGTGTGGTTTTCTTATATAATTCCTGGTTGCAAAGCAGAGCTCCAGGCTAGAAGCCAAGTCACACAGGGTACGAGCAGCTTCAGAAATAACCACCATTCAGGTTTGTTTACTGCAAGGAGCTCTCGAAGGAAGCCATCAAATTTAGGAAAGCAAAGTAAGTAACCACCTTGTGTTGGTGCAGTTTTGTTATATCCTTCCTAGGATTGCTCATGCTCCTGTGGGGTTAGGAAGAAGGTGTGGGGACAGGTTAGTGTGGCTACTGGGATGGAACCAGCAGCAGAGGTGAGGGGCACCACCATGCCCATGTAGCAGTGAAAAGGCATTTTGTAAGGCTTGCACAGGAATTTTGCGCCGTCAATGAACATTCACTCAGCTACAGCTGGAACTGGAAGTGACCCAGAGTAAGTGTTTCATAGGCCATGGCAAATTGCTTGGAGATTTCAATGCATGTGACCATGTAATTATATCATACATATCTTCTAAATCACTGGTTTTGTGGTCCCAGAATGGTTACCAGATACTAAAGGGCAGCAGTGTCTTCATCTCAGGGTTGATATGAGGTAACAAGGGGCATAAAGTCTTTATTTCAGATTAGCACGTGGGTCAATGTCTCTGAACTTGCAGCTAGAATTTTTCTCATTTATTTTTGTGCCTTAGTTGGCCGTGGTATTTCTTCCAGTAGCTGCTCTGCTTTTGTGATTTTCACCGAATTTACTGTGGAAACAAACACTGGCAGTTGAGTCTGAGTCAGATTGTGGTTCTGCCAGCCACAGAGTTTATGAATGTACCTCATGACTCAGTTTTCTGCAGTCTCTTGAGCAGTGAATCAGAAGTAAAAGAGATGTTTACAGGGTAGTTATGGTTATTGTCAAACACTGGAAATATTTGCAAACATGTCTTAAAATCTCAAGGAAGGTGCCTGGATCTACCCCGTGGGTGGGCTGTGTCTGTCTGTCTGTAACCACTACACAAGAAGACAGGTTTGTACTTATCTTCTTTGGATGCTCTGGGAACCATTGGGTGCTGGACTGGCTGCAGAGAATTAAATCTGGGGTGCAATGGGACTCTCCTACCTACTTTATGATAGACTTTGCATCCAGTTACATGCCAAAAGTAATTCAAAAAGAAGCTGCATAGGACAGGATTGGAATCTCTGCTGCTTAACAGCAAAGTGCTTAACAGCACTTAACTCTGTTGCCTGCCTGGAGATTTTCCTTTGCTTTAGTGTGTCCACTTGGGAATATCTTTGTGCCTCATCCTCCACCTCCTCAGGGCAAAAGATTTCTTTTAGTTTTCTGTTTGCATAGGACTTCAGAAAAAAGGGACACTGGTCCAGTTAGAAGAAGGACCCTCAGTTTTCCCAAGAGTATGGGTGATGTTATTGCCAGGACATACAGAGATTGCAAAATATGCAAAAGTGACTTAGATACAGCTACAGCTTCCAGTACACTTTCCCCTTTCCTTCTTTCTCTGCTGGAGGATGCTATGCCAAGCTGCTTTCCTGCCTGAGACAGTGTGAAGCTTTGTCTTCCACTTACTTCTGTGGGACATGCACGAGGCAGAATCTGACTTTACAAGCTCTTACCATCCTTGGTAATGTCATTCCTTTGATAAGGCACAATATTATATACCTTTCTGCATTTCACATGTCATTAGATCTTCGATCATGAAAAGTCATAAATATAAATAAAGTATTATACTATCCCAGCAAGCTGCAAAAGCATCTGTTTAGTCCCTGAAAGTGCTTGCAGAACAAACAGTGCTGTGAAATCATTGTTGGCAATGCCTGTGTTATTCTTGCTCCTGATAAATGCACTATTGAAATAAACCAGCTCTCTCAGCATTAATGATCATTTGATTAAAGAAAACTTTCTAGTTAACATTTTGTAACAATATAATAAGTAACTTTCAATTAAATTTTTCTATATGTGGGGAAAATGTGTAATGAATAAATCAGTAAAGACCACATAATGGAAGCCTATTAGCAGGGTGAATATATTCTTGTAACTCAAATTTCTATACCACTTTAGTATTATCTTCTATCAGAAGAGAAGGTACAATTACCAATTTTATCTTATCTTAGACTTATTATTAAAGAGTAGTAAAGGAAACTTCATTCCAGAAGCTATAATGTGATTTTTGATTAATGGTGGGGTTTTTATGTGACAAGAATATTTCTCCTAGGCAAAGCAGGCACTTGTATCTTTGCCTGAACTGACTTGTTTCTGGCAGGCTTTTCACTGACAGAAAGTTTTGCTTCTCTATAGACACATGTATTTCTCTGTATGTATAGCAGATCTAGGTGTACAGGATCTAATGCAATCTGAACTTAATCTATGCTACATGAAAGGAGTTAAGCCTTTACTTCACATTTTAATCCATTTAACAAGACTCACTAAGCAATAAACACCTTCCACTTTATCCTATGAAATGTCAAAGCTGTAAAGTGAAAGGTTACAAATACGAGCAAAATTCATCATCACTTGAAGTGTTGCAAGTAGGTCTCACACCTGTAGGTAGGTGCAATGGTTATGGTTACTGGAAGCTACATGTAAATAATGATGGCCAATGAGGTGTCCAAGAAATTATTTGAAATACATGGAAAAGGGAATCTATTCAAGACTTGCAACTACTTTGCTACTTTCATCTAGACTTGTTCTTCCTAGATTCTCCTTAGTTTCAAATAGCATAAATCTTGCTTTGATTTCCCTTTCAATATCTATTTTTTCCCCTGCTCTTGCATCTTCTTTCATATAAATACACATAAATAAATTTATATACATGCATAGGTATATGTGCTTATGTCAGTTGTCCTGGTTTCATCTGAGATAAAGTAAATTTTCTTCCTAGTAGCTAGTATAGGGCTGTGTTTGGGATTTAGTATGAGAGCAATGTTGATAACACACTGATATTTCATTGCTGAGCAGTGTTTATACCAAGTTATTCTCTCCTCCATCCTGCTGTGTGGTGCTTAGTTGCTGGCTGGGGTTAAACCACATTAATATATAAATATACACTCATATATATATTTATTTGTGCACATGGGCAGGTATTTAGGTGATAACTCCAGGCTGGCTTATGTCTGACAAGTCCACCAATAAACTGGCCCTGACTGGCATATTCTTCTTTGCTTCTCTTCCAGTTTTTTAATATCTATTGCCAATATAAATTTCATAGGTCATTGAAAATGCATAGTGTGCTGCTGTATTGAATAGAAGGTTTGCTTCAAATTCTATACAATTCAGTGGGCATTATTCCAGGGAAAATAAGTGTTTGTGTCAGATGAGGCATACATGCAATTCACAGAATCCTTTAAATTGTTCAAAATGGGTGTTTTTACTGATCCCTTCAAATACCAACGGGTTGCTTTGGAGTGGGACTTCTAAGCAGTTTTAACAAGCTGTTTTTTTCCCCTCCCTTGAAAATAAAGAGGCAATCAGAGTCATGTTCACACTCTTCATTCAATAAATGCTGGAAGAGTCAAAAACATTGAGCCTTTGCAACCAAATGTCTGTTTCTGCCAAACTGTATGGAAGCAGTATCTTCTCGGGTTGTACCCAAATTGGCTGAGTGAGCATGGCCAGCAGCGTTTCAACATCTGTGTTACTGCACATAAACCCTCTGGTGATTCACTGGCTGCTCCTGCTGCGTTCTCCACGGTATCTGTAAATATGCACAACATATGAAACACCTCTGTAAAGGCTCTTCCAGCTTGGAGGCCTTCTTCTGCCACAAAAACCCCCCTGATTGATTCAGGTACAAATGGGCCACTGGTTTATTTTCCAGGGTAACCACAGGACTTATGAACTCCATTCAAGTTTGCAGCTACACTGTGAACCCAGTGCAGATTTTATCCATCCCCTTCAAACCTAGAAGAAAAAAAATGGGCCTTTCAATTAACCTCACATTAGTACAAGAAAGATGATGGCATAATTTTAAATGTGTGTTATCTTGCATGAAATATAATGCCTGTGCAGAATAATTTCCAGTTTCCCCTGCCGCTAATCTCTGAACAAATACAAACAAAAAACAGTAGCAGGTCAGAACCCCCATAATTTATTCATTTTCCCTTCCACTGAAATACTTTATAGTCCTCCATTTATTTGCAATTTTTTGTTCTAAAGCAGAAATCCCCCCGAGATCTGGCATCTTGTTTGCAAGAGCATCTGCAGGGAAAACAAGGCTGATGGCAGCTGTGAGAACAAAAAGGCTAAAATGAAATGGGATATGACATCTTCAGTTGTTGCATGGATGTCTGCAAACAGATTTAACGAGAGGCACTCATTTTTACTGTAAAACCTCACAAATGGTTTTTCATCATGCAGTGCTTGCTCCTGTGTCCCTGCATTCTGCCCTTTGGTTTATGCCTCTGCCCCACCCCAGGCTGGTGTCTCTGCCCTGCTGGTGATCCAAGCTGATGAACTGTGATTCTGAGCAATACCCAGGCAAGATAGGTATCCCCTCAGTCACAGGCAAAAATTACACAGAGGGCAGGCCTTTTCTCATCTCAGGGTTTCATGGGGAAGGGGAGCAATGATTATGATCTTTTAATTAACACCGCATTTAACATAGCATGAAACAAAGGTGTTTGTTCTGGGGTTGGCAAAGCAGACTCTGAATCAAACCTGAGATAATAGAACTTTTAGACTTGGAGTTTGGAAGGAAGGAACATCCAGTGGGGTCATGTTGTCCAAAGTCCCTGCACAGGGGAGTGCAACACAAAGGAAAGGGTTTAGACACTGGTGACAAATACTGCTGATCTTCACTGCTCACGTGGCAACTCAGGAACCAGACCCTCCCTTGCCACCTGCAATTCCACAGAAAGTCTTTGCCAAAAGAATCATCTTCAAAAAAAATGAGGACCCACAACCCCTTGCATCCTTTCAATATCTTATGCTGCTATTACCTTCATTAATGTTCAAATTTTCAACAAACTATAGAATGGATATGAATCCTGAGGTTTCTTATGCTCTGAGGCATTGTTAGTGTGAATTTTTTGGTGAGTCTGGTAATGGTGGGCATGGTCCAGCCAGGTTACTCAAAGTCATTTCACTGAATTAAAACTTGAAACTGTTCCTGTTATATTGAGCAAAAGGCAGATTCTGGGGACATTCCTCGCACGAGTGAGGGTGTTTATATATGTAATTGCTTTGGAAATGATGCCTGTGCTTCTCTTTTCTTCCTTTCCACCCTTATCTCAACACAGCCCTAATCCCACCAGGACTTTTGTTGGGGCTTCCCATCATGTCAGGTGCTGTGTTCACAGACAGATTCCACAGGTGCAAATATCTATGGAGGATTTGGGACTTTAATCACTACCTGGGCAAAAGCAGTGCCCAGTTGAAAAAAAAAAGAAGAAAATGCCTTTAATGAGGTTAGAAAATAAAAGCTGAAGGGTTCTGCAGTCCCCTGGTTCAGACTGTACCTCTTCCCTGCGTGCACAGGACCTCACACCCCTGTAGAGTGGCAGAAAAACCCTACAACAGCCCAAAGTAATAACATGAGATTTCAGAATAAACTGCAGAGGCAGAACAAACCATAAGGCCTGTGAATTATTACAGTGGGTGTGATCCTCCTCTAACTTACAACTGGTGTAAATCAGTTTACAGTTGATGTAGGGCTGATACAGACCTGATGTGGCATAGATTAAACCCCTATTGAAATCAATGGAGTCAGGCAGGTATAAAACTTAAAGCAAAGGAGTGGAGAACTAATCTGATTATCTCAGAGTTATGAAAACACCATTTATTTTCAGAATTGACATACTTTGTGGTTTCTGCTGCTCGAGTCTCCAAACATTCCCTTGCACTGAAAGCGCACTTGAAAACTTTAAAGATTTATTGCACAGCCCTCAGTTTGGGTAGGTAATTAATTGTGATGACTATTTATTTTGGAGCTGCTTTTGTGTATTTTTGGAGGAAGAAGGAAGTTTGCTGCCAGGCAAGAAGGAATCTTTGTTTTGCTTCTTATAATTTGTGGCTATGTCAGTGGCTGACACATGAAGTTATAGGAATAGCTGCAATTGCTTTTTTTCTTTGTGAAAATGAACCGAGCATTTCCTAGTCCTCAGTTTTTTGTTATTTTTTTTTTGCCTCCCATGACTTTGGCATCTGTTGCTGTCAGATAATTTGTGGCACGGCCCACTTGACCCTTGGTTCATAGGTCGTCAGAATCTATATGAAGGGGGTTATTCTCTGCTATTGTTGGGCAAGGGATTTACATCCTAACTCGTATTAATGCTTGTAAATCTCTCATGCATCATTGACAGGAGGAGGCCTAAATTACAATCATATTTGCTTATGAATACTACCAGAGCACTGACACAATCCAAACAGGCATGGAAATGGAATATTTGAGGAAGATGAAGTTTCAAGTGAAGTCTAACAGGAATCTGAACCTGCAAACCTTGCAGGAGTGCAGCTAGTTAGATACTTAGAAATACATTATTAATTGTTTTAAAAGAAGAAAAATGTTTAGGAGAAGTATTGCAGCCTTGTGGCAACTGAGTCACACAGTGGAGACACAGCTGCCTGAGCAGTGTGGGTGAACAGAGGGAACTGCACCAAGTCCTGGACTTGCTGGAATCAGGCAGAGAGCTCTGAGAGGAACTCATCATCACAGGCAGTTAAGCTGTTGTTGAGATAGCTTAAGAAAAAGAGCAATGTGAAATCAAATACACTTATAAACACTACAAGCAGGCATGTTGCAGTCCACTCTCTAAGATCTATTTTTTAGTATAACCATCTCCATCTTGGTACCAGGCATTTGAAGTAAACCAGATATTTATTTTGAAAATCATAGGAAAAACTCCTTTTTTTTTTTAAACTAATGTTTTTAAGAATGTCACTGGCAATCAATATTCCTCTGAGGAGAAATCCTTGAGTAAGATGTGCATTTCCTTAAACAAGAACAAATCCTGTAATGAATTCTGTGTGCCCTGCCTTTATTCAGTTATCATTAAATCCAAATTGATCTTGAATCCTTAGAGTCTGTATCGAGAAAGAAGCTCAAAATTTGGCTAACAAATTGATTGTGAGTGATTTAATCACCTTAAATGAAGAAGAGTTCTAGGTAACCATAGAAAAAATTATCTCAACACATAACACTTCAGAATTCAATCTGAAGTCTAAATAGTTTTGCTAATTCTGATAACAGTATTTACTTGTCTTCCAATTGTCAAAAGTGAAAATCAAAGACAGTGCAGTCAGTTAATCTGCAATTAAAAACAGTGTATGCTTGCATATTCAATGATAAAATTAAGATATCTAATGACTGAACAAATCAGAAGAGAACTCCCAATTTTATCTCTGATTTTACCTTGTCAGGACTTTTTACTGCTTTTTTTCACCCTGTAGGAGCACACCTGCACACAGTCTACACTTCCCTAGATACAATAGAAAGGATATTTTCCCCAGGTTGCTAAACTGAGGGACTGAGGGCCTGAAGGAGAATCCCCACTCATGCATTGGGTCCCTCTGGCCCACAGCAGCTGGGGTTGCTGCATCAGTCCATTCTCTGTCACTGCATTCATTGCCACGAAGGTTACAAGTTCAAAAATGGAACAAATTTGAATAAGTTCTTCTTTCTAGAAGCAGTAGTCTGTTATTTAAAAAAAATCTTTCACAACAGTTTTCTCATGTGCCTAAAAAATATTTTTCATTATTATTGAAGAATCTGAAATATTATATCAAAAATAATTATTTACAATTATCAGTTGTTTATGAAAAATTTCTTTCCTTTCTTAGATATTCATGAATATTTGCTGAGAAATTTTTTGACAGCTTGGTGTCCTTTAACTTAGGACCTATTTGTTTCAGTTCAGATGTTCATTATCTGGATGTTTCAAAGAAAAAAACAGATGCATCTTTCCATGTGAGGAGCAAAGACTGTTCCCACACTGGTTATCTTGTCTAATTCTTAATGAATGATGAACACATGATAAATTTATATTACTTATAGGGTGAGAGATGTATGTGCATATACATAATATATCCTGTATCATGGATTCATTATCAAGCCAGTATAATCACAAGGAACAAAAAAGGGATATGAAAGAAACACTTATAAATTAAGTGCTGTCAAAGATGTGTATGTGGGTTTAAGGATGTCCATTTTACAGACATTATGTCTCATCATTTAAACTGCAGGTTAAATAGCAGAACAAATCACTCTTTTGCAGGAAATAATAGAAAAACAAAGAAATGTAACTTAAGCACAATTCAATTAGATGCAAGGGAATTGAGCACCTCAATTCTTAATGAAATTAATGATCTTTTATAATCACAAATGGCCAGACCTTAATTTTACTTGCTATTTAAAAGATGACACCTAGAGTAAAGTCATGTCCCATAAACCATTAAGTGTCTCTGGGATTCAGGAAAGACTGTCCCTTCCTGGATTAGTAAGAGAGTGTCTTGACACACCTTTAATACTTCCAATGCCAAGACAGCTCAATTATGACTGCAAGATTTTGATTAAAAGGTAAGTGGAGCATCCCAAAGCCAAATGAGATCAAGCAAAGGGCACTCATTAGCTTCAGTGGAATATGGCATCTGCCTAAAAGTCTTATCAACAGCCATTGTCATGTGCAGCTACTTTGAATTTTTACAGACTTGGTTATAAATAAGTCCAAAATAACAGAGGAGTGATTTTTAAATTATGTTAACCTTAGTTAAATATTAAAAAAGTTTTTCCTTATGTCTAAGCAAAACCTACCTCTCCCTGCAATCCCTTTACCTTCTGTTAACTCAGTAGAATGTCTTATTTTACTCCTTTCCCCAGAACTTTTATCAATTTTATGCCTATTATCTCACTCATTTAAGGGCTTATCAGAAAGAATTTGACATAATACATTTTAATAAACTGTTCAAATTTCCTTCAAAACAGAATCCTTTCCACCAGCAGCTGAATGAGGATTGACTTCCAAAAAAATTACTCTCACAATAAAGAAAGATAATCTTCCACTATCTGAGAAATATATGAGAAATAATAGTGTGAGAAAGTTAATAAGTTGGGAAAGTCACCCCAGATTTTGGTTACTGAAGCTGGGAGGACAGAGATTCTTGTGCAATATAGAATTGCACAAAAGGAAGAGGTCAAGTATCCTGGGATTTTGGTTTCACCCAAATAAGTACAGACTGACTCGTGGCATTGACTTCCAAGCTTGTACAAATAGATGTAAAATGAAAAAATGAATGAAGCAATATTAGAAATGTCAGTGTATCAGAGCCTGAACAACAGCAGTATTTCAGCAAAACTTCTATCCTGTTTTGCAAACCCAAAAAGAAAAGCTTGTAAGCTTTCTGAGCTGAACAATAATGACTATTTCTTCATATCCTCTCATTATAACTTTCCTACAAATAGTTCTTGACAGTAGAGTCATTATCCCAAACTTCTAGAATACAAAAAATTATATGTATTGAGACACTTTTGTTCTTTCCATGTGACCCTCACATTACCAGATGGTAAATTACTGCATTTTTCCTCCTAAAGGGCTGGGAAGATGTAGCCCATACTGACTTAATCTGAGCTTGATGAAGTGGTTTGTATTTGAGATAACAAGATTAGATTATCACAGTTTATTAGTTTAAAGTCTTTCTGACAGAGCCTTGTGTTACCTGATATTAAACCATGAATCATCTCTGCATGCATTCCATGGGCCAAGTTCTCCCCTGGCATAAAATGACACAACTCCACCGATGTCCTCAGAGCTGCCCTTGCCAAGCCCAGATGAGGATCTGGCCCTTATCACACAATATGTTATGGAAACGTCAGCCTTTAGAGAGTTCACCAGCTTGATCTGCCTCACCAGCCCTGGTTAGTCATGCCCTGGGGGTAGCCATGGTAATCTCCTTTCAATCTGTACTTCTGGAATGGAATTGTTTGGAAATAATTCTTTCAGCTGCACACCTTGCTTTTGGGAACTTTGCCAAGAGGCTTCTTGCTCTGTTTTGAAATAAAGACTCACATCTCTACTGAGATTTTGGCTCTATTCCCTGTTGCAGAATTTTCAGTAAGTTATTAGGTGCATCATTACCCCATTTCATTTCCTGGCTGTTCTGACTACCACCCTCCTACTTTTACACTGAAGCCACCAAGATCTTTTCCTCAGCCCTCTCCCTGAGTACCAAATCCCGCTGAACTCCATTCAAAATTTCCCAGCAAACTTTCTTAGACTCCTAGGAGAAAATAAAGAAAGATATCTAAAGTTTTTGATCATTAAATCTTTTATGCCACAAGTTGAGATGCTGAAGTGGAGCACAGAGAAGCAACAGGGAGATGAGATTTTCATTACTGCAATGTCTTCTACAGGTTTTCCTCTGTCTCTGTACCTGCAGGAAGAAAATCTCTTGGCAAGCACCTGGTTATGG
This sequence comes from Ploceus nigricollis, assembly GCA_013399945.1. Classification (NCBI taxonomy): domain Eukaryota; kingdom Metazoa; phylum Chordata; class Aves; order Passeriformes; family Ploceidae; genus Ploceus; species Ploceus nigricollis. The sequence continues at coordinate 574,236 of VXBC01001842.1, read as the reverse complement.
ACTTCTTTGTTTCCATTTGGACCATGCTGCTTCCTGCTGAAAATGAGCAACTGACTTCACTAGAAACTTTCTACAATTTGCTCAGGTTCATAATTTTCAAGGAGAGAGAAGATTCTGAAGATGTGAAATAACTCTTTGTGGGTCTCTAAGTTTACTGCGGGTCTCTGCAGTTCTTCCATAATACACCAACGGGGTATCATGCTGATTCATATTTCTGCATTCTCTGTGTTCAGTCTCATAGAGTGCCTTGTTAGGATCAAAAGCAGGAGAAAGGAGGAGCATGCAGACAGATTTCCCTGAATAATGCACATGGCTGATCTTTTGGATTCAAGCAGCTGGCTGAAAAAAAAGAGATTTTTCTAGAGAGAAGGAAAAACTGAATGTGGTGGGAGCACCTTCCATCCAAATTTACATACTTCTGAAGGCTGATAAAGTCTAATCTTCCTGAACACACAAAAAATCAAGTAGTAGGAGATCTCTCCTTTGCCTATGCCTCCAGTCCACATCTTGAACTCTGGTAAATAATCTCACTCTCTCTTTCTGGACTTCTGCCCCATGTTTGTACGTCCTCTTCTTCCCTCTCCTCACTTCAGCAAATATTCCTCAATGGCCAGGCACTTGCCTGTGCTGTTTGGGTGATGACATGTTTCTTGGCTTTGATTTGGAGACTGCTATAGTTTCATAAGTGACTGTAAGTGCTTCTTTTCAGCTCTCTGGAATGAAGGGCAGCTGTTACACCTTGGGCCTCAATAACATTTTGTCCAGCCAAGACCAACTTCTTCATCACCTCATTGAGGCAGCACTGCTCCTGAACATTCTGTTGACTTGTCCTCTGGACTCTAACATCCTTCTGAGTCTGCTGTTTTCCTCTTCTCCCATTGCTCTGGTACTTCCTTCATCTCAAACAGACACAAAAATACTCATGAACAACGTCACTGAAATCCCCTTCAGTGCTTGCTTTTCCTTCAGGTCTTAAAACCTGACTGTACCTGGGATTGAGATTGCTGTTGTTTCAGCTCTTTGGTTCCATGTTACTGCTTGTATTAATCATTTCAAGTAGTGGACAATTTGAACTCCCAGATTTTTTTTAGTGGACAATTTGAACTCCCTACCTGATTTTTTTTTTCAGTTTCTTTGCTCATACAGACTAACAGTTTGGATGCCTGCTGGGTTCTGAGAAACAGAACCTGCCCCATGTAACACCCAGTGTTTTTTCAGAAGTTATTCTCCTCACTGTTAATGGTCTTTAATAGAGAATCTCTCAAAACAAAAGTAGGCAAAAAATGCACCCATCAGAAATAGTGTGTGTTTGGTCCTGGAACAGAAGATCAGGAGCAAAATTTTGTTGAGATTTTTACTTCTGACTTGACAGGGAACTATTAGAGGGCATATCAGAGAAGGCAGAGATGAATGGGAGAAGGATTCCTAGAAGAGTGGAAGAATTCCTGCTTTACAAACTCTTTTTAGGGGAACAGCACTAGCTCTTCAAAGAAAGGAATGGCTCTGCTGCCAAGTGTTTCCGAATATTAATGATCCAGTTTTTGCCAAGTGTTTGGAAACAGAACCATGGAATAGTTTGGGTTGGAGAGACCTTTAAAGGTCATCTAGTCCAAGCCCCCCTGCTGTAAGCAGAGACATCTCTAATTCCTACAGGTTGTTCAGACTCCTGTCCAAACTCGCCTTTAATGTTTCCAGGGATGAGGTTTCTGCCACTATCAGAGACTCAGCTCGGGTAAATCACTTGGGAATCCTCTCCCTGACCTCAGCTCTTATCTAGACCAGATCTCAACAGAGATTTTAAAAGATTTCTTCAGAAAAGTAACAGGAACAGTTTCAATTCAGTGCTGGGAAATGAGACACTCGGCACTAAGAGATTTAATATTCATCTTGTCACATACTAGGTTGCCCTACTGATCTTTGAGCTGCTCACACAAAAAGCATCCTATTGAGTTTCTGCTGAAATCTCTTGAATGCTCAGCAGCACAACCATGCAGAGGAATATACAGAACAGGAAATTATTTTCCCCCCAAAATTTTGATGCACTGTTTACAGATAAAATGGCAAAATGCAGTAAATATATGCTTATGAGCACATTCAATTGTATACTTATAAAAATATTCATCTTAGAAACGTTTTATTTGAAACTTCTGAATATTAAAACATAAATGAAATTTTGTTATCTATGTGTACTCAACTTTGTTTGAAATGCTGTTAAAGCTTCAGACTATTTAAACAATAATAATCTGGATGTCTAGAAAGCCTTCCAGGCTTCATGAGGGCTTTTTCAGGCTCTTCACAGACATTAATTAAAGCTGTGAGAAACTCTGTGTTCTTGGTACTATTTACACCTATTTAATACTACCTCACATGCTACATCTAAGGTCAAACAGCAAATCAGTAACAAAACCAGTGTCAGAATTGGAGTATCAGAACTCCTGAGACCTGCCTGAGCTATTGGACATTGTCTTCCAGCAGACCATACTATCAGTTATAGAAAATAACTTTGGATTGCTCAGAGAACCATCTGAGTACAGTTACTATTAACACTTATCAAAAAAAGGCTGTGTAACCAGACTGAAGGAAAACCCCCCAAACTTGTAAATGTGCTATTGACAGGCAATTTCATTAAATCTGGTTTCACTTTATTTGGGTTATATATTCCATTTCATAAAAACCTTATCGTAAAGATCTAAATCTGTGAAGAAAGACATTAAGCAATTCTTTATTATCTCTGCTGGTCCATTAAAATAAATTACATCTATCCCTTCCCCTATTATTCCAGGGAGTGCAAGGGCTGATGTATTTTGGAATAATTGCTTTGGCATCCCAGGTTTATTCTGTCACTGCTGCTGTGCAAGTGCAATATTAAAGGAGTAATCATCTTTTTTCTGTATGGCCCACCACCATGGTATATAAGCAATATAGAGTCTGCAGATTTTGTAATAGGTAAACTTTTCAAAAATTTTATTGGCAATTTTTTTGATAAAGACACATGTCAGACTGCACTCAGTTTATTCATACTCTGTAAGGTGTTCTCTGGCTTAGTAATTTATTAACAATTGTCATTTGTTACCTGACAACTTAGAAGAAGAGATTACTTAGAAGTTATGATGGGGTAATTCTGCTTCTTGGAGCCTCTGCAATGAATCACCATTTTCCCTCCCTCCCTTGACCTAATTTCAAAATCATATACCTGTGTAAAATATTGTGATGAGAATTGTGTCTAATTATCTTCTAAATTTTTCTTTTAATTGCTAGAAGGATACCCATTCTTGAATAAGGGAGGTATTAATGATGTAATAGTGTTAGAGAGTCCTTGAAATCTAGATTAATTATTAGTTGTGTGGACTTCTGAGAGTTTTTGATGTATTCATTTGCATTCACAAAGATGGCTTTTTAATTAAAGAGAGTTTTTGAACTTATACAAATGAGCCTTTTGCAAATGTCCCTAGAAACGTGGAAAGTGTTAAAAGTGAGAAGAATCAAAATTTTCCTGAAACATTACCTCCTGCTGCAAACACTGAATGACCAAAAGCATTTGAAACTCCAGACCTCATGTCAGCAGCTCCAGCAGATCTCCAAGACCAAGCAGAATTACAAAAGCCTGTGCTTGTTTCAAATACCACAGAAATGGTTCTGTACAAAAGAGCAATGTCAGAATATCTGAGTTCCATTTCAGCTTCCACCACAGCATATGTTTCTACCTTTACCTGCATGCTTATTTTTTCCTCTTTAGAAATTAGATCCTCTTTCCCAAGGACTCCAGTGTTAAATGTTTCCTCATTGTAACTCTTATGATCCCTTGTTGCCACCTCAGACTTCTGGTTTTTCTTTCTTTCTTTTTCTTTGTTCGAGATCAAGAGAATGAACCGAAAGCTCTCAGTCTCCAGGTCTGTTTCACAGATTTATAAATTGTACCATATTTCCTGTATTACAGCCATTCAGTTCTTAATGCAGCCTAACATCTAATTTACCATTTTGACTGCTGCTACATATTGAATTTGAGCAGATGTCTTTACTGAGCTGTCCATAGTGATGCCTAAATAATTTTCCTCAGAAGTTCACAGCAAATTCGGATCCTAGAGGAGTGAATACATAATTTAATTTGTACCTTCTAAAGCAAATTATTTTGTAAAGATGTGGAATCTCCTCTGACAGAATATTGTCTGATTTCCTCATTTTTGTGAGATGTACCCAGAGCCACTCATACACCTCTGCCAGGGCTGGCTGCCTAATTTTAGTTTTCAGCATGAGCATAACACCAGCCCCTTACCACAACTGTAGTTCTATTCCAGAACTGGGACCTTTAAACCTCCACCATGGTCCTGTCTCTTCCACAATTCCCACTCACACACTAAACTGTAATCCAGAATTACAGGTGTCTTTAGTTTGGTCTTGTGATGACTTTTTAAAGTCTATATCACAGGTATCCACTGATCTTCCCACATCTCCTCTTGTTTAAGTCCTTGTAAGGGGGAAAAAAACAGATTTATTTGCATCTATTTCCTCCAATGCTCTTCTTGAAGATAAAGTAGTTCAGAGTGCCACTATAATCTTCATAACTTTTTTCGTGTGTTTAACCTGGCCATTATACTATATAGTAGTATATGGTATATATATACTATATACTATATACTATATATAGTACATATATACTATATACTACTATATAGTATAATGGCCAGCATTAGCTACCTGGCCAAATGTACTATATCCACTTAGAGCACATCTATTTCATGTTTCATTTCCAGGAGAATTAATATTTGATCTAAATTTCCCTATAACAAACTAAATATTTGACTGAATCAGGGCTATTTTTTTATTTTTACTGCTGTTCATGCCCTCTGTTTTCAGGTCTTTTGTCTCTGATGCTGTCTAAACTTGATGACATGTGCCAGGTACAGGGTAATGTTGGTATTAATCTTTCAAGTTTTGGGAAAATAACATTAAATGCCATTCTGATTCCCATTCCTCTTCTATGTTTATTCATGTTTTCATTTTTGAAAGTGCTTCTTTTCTGTTCTGAGGCATTGAAAAAATTAATTTCAGCCTCTGGTTACTTGTTTTTCCAATTTCTTGCAGTTCTCAGACATGGAACCATATATTCCCACCTTCCAGAGACTTTTCCTTCTTTGCTTCACTTGGGGAAAAGTTTAATTTTAAATCATATTTTCTGTTGCTTGAATAAACATTTGCAACTTGGATTTTGACTGCTTCTTCCCTGGTAGCTTTCCTGCTCTGTAATTGTATTTGGTAGTGAAATGTGAACACTCTCCATGGTTCTGTCAGTATTTCCTTAAACATGTTCCGTGTTGATTTCCTTCCCTGAATTTTCCCTTTAGCATATTTCTATGGAGACAAACAATGTCATTTTTTCCCTTCCCTTTCACATGCATACATATCTAGGTGTAAATTCCTTAAAAGCCAAATTGTGCTGCACAGTGCTATTTAAGGTCTCATACCGTGTACCAGCTCATGTCCTGCAGCAGAGGGGTTGTTCTGAGCAGCAGCACCTCCTGTCACCCAGATATTTCTTTCCCTGACCATCTTCCAAGGCAATGCTCAACCAGCTAAGCCAGGACACACCAAGGCATTTGTTCTTCACCAAATAGTTTGTTGTCCTCCTTCCAGTGTTTTCCAGTGACCTGCAGCATTGGAATTGTTTCTATTGCAGTTTCTGCTGCTCTCGGTCTTGCTGTGAAATGGGAATTTTACCTGTGAGGTTTCTGCATCAAGGTCTGCATGAAGACCTTGAGACCCCCTGAAGTTCTCCTTGAAAAACAAGAGGAAGAAAAACACACACCTGAATGAATATTTAATAGCTAGAGAGTCAGGTCCCAGGAGATGAGACCTGGAGGCTCAAGTTGTGATTGTGTCTGCTTTTGAGGGGCACCTTGAACCTGAACTTCTGACAGCTGGGTGAAAGATGCAGTCAACAGACTTGTGGAGTCTGTCTTAAAGCTGCTTCTCTTTCTTGGAATAAAAGTAAAGATTATTATTGCAAAATGTGAGCAAGTTAATGATCACTGGTGCCAGCCCTAATTTGTCTTTCTCATTTTCTTTGAAAGCTTTATTCAAATTTATATTTTTCTGGGAAAGATTTTGCTTTCTCCAAGACAGACTCAAGTGGAAATACTAATACTAGAGAGTCTAAAAATTCCCCCACATATGCAATTCCATTGAGCCATCTTCTTTTAAACTTCACAGGTGAATATCTGCACTTAGCTTCAGAAAACATTTTGCTTTCCTGTTGGGTTGCAGACGTTTACCCATCCCTGATTTGAAATATAGATTTTGCTCATATACTTAGACCCACAGTTGGTGCTGAACCAAATTCCTCGATCTAGCACTTTTATTGTGTATAGAATTCATCTGGTTTTAACATTTCCTCAAATCTTTGGTTTAAATAAATCTTCCCAAAATATTCATGGTCTTCCTTGAAGGCACTCTGTTTTCATGTTGCTTAAAATGTAAACCATCCGTGCAATGTAAATGCAAACCTCCAGGCAATTCATTTTCTAATTTGTTCTCTCCCGCATTGGAAACACAAGAACATGTACTTCATTTACATCTATTATTACTACATTATAGATATTGTTATTATTATTAACATTATTATTATTATTTACTCTGGGGGTGCTAGGTACCCTCAGGCAGATACATGGTAAATTGAAACCAGATGTCCAACGAGTTGATGGCAAGATTTCCAAGCAGGACTGAAATCTTTTCCTAAAATTCACAATGCTGCAGACAAACTAACCGAGTCTGTGTGACAAACAGGGAACAGATCACAGCAAGCCTGAAATTATGTCACACATCTCCTTGTGTTTACACAAAACTCCCACTTTTCACAGTTTTAAGCTTGCTCTTCAAACACAAAGTGAAAAAATAACAAAACAATTAGGGAAGATAAGAGGCTACAGTAAGATTAGAAAATAGGGAAGGTACATTCGGAAGCCATTAACAACCCAATGCTACTAACTAAAGCTAGCTTTAAGATAGTGCCTCCTGGGAGGATACTTCAAAGATCCTCGAATAAAAAAGGCAATTTATTGGCTAAGTGATCTTCTTAGAGGCCCCAAATTTCCTACCCAGCCCATTTGTTTTTCATTCCTCCTAAATTTTAAAGTCACCTTTGCAATTGCTCAAGATCTTTAAGGAATTTTTTTTAGAAATTACACTAATTGGCCTATTTTTACTCCCCTCTCTTTGCCCTTAAAGACTACGAAGCTTGGTGCCTAAAAATAAGTCGGAGTGAGCCGAAGTCTGTGCTCTCAGGATGGCGATCCGCAAGGGAGTTCCCCGCAGCCCGTGCTTCGTGCGCGCTACCTGCGCTCCCCTGCTCCGCCCGTTTAACCCTTGCGGCGGGGCTGGCAGCACCGACACCGCAATGTAGGGCACCGAGCCGCCCCTGCTGCGGCTATTTCCCACCCACACCGGGGCTCTGCTCTCCCTTCGGCCCCCGGGACTCCCACGCTCGGAAATGTTGCAGCAGGCTGAGCAAGGGCTGAGCCAATCTCCCCGCAAAGCTCTCGTTGTGAGCCGGGGCTAAAGGCAGCGTTTAACACCTGAAGACTGGCATTGTTTTAGGTTACATTAGAAACAAAAGTCACCGAAAGTGCGGATTCTGGAAAGACAGACCTATAGCAGAGAAGAGATGTGTGATCCCAGCTAGCTATCCTCACGGGCCTCTTCAAATGATATTTTAATTTTCTGCAGCACTCTCAAAAATATTGTGACCAGTACTTTGCCCTTGGAAGGATGTGGCAAATTATATCACGTAATGGCAAGGGACTGTCCCCACGCCCCCGTGGCTGGACATTGAGAGATACTCAAAGCAGCACATGTGCTGGGTTAGCTGCAGTGAATGCTGCAGTGCTCTGCTCCCCTGCAAGAGTCACAGCCTGTGCTGATGGGGCTGTGTTGATTTTCTGCCTTCCCTACGTGGGCTTGAACATGTAGGAGACAAAAAAGAATGATCTCCAAGACCTCTAGCTGACAAGGAGGTGAGAAGCTATACCTAGTAAAAAAATTAAGTATGTGCTCAATATTAAATCCGTGAATTTCACTAAATTTGCATGTGTTAAATGGTGACATTTTTATAGGACCACAGAGCACCCTTAGAAGCTGAACACTTTCAGCATAAACACCCATTAAAAAATGGCACTAATTTGTCCATATTTGTTAGACCAGAAAATGAAGAAAAGTGTTAACTGAACAGTTTGAAATTGTTTAACACTACAAGCTGTCAGGACACAGAAACAGGCTAGACTTGAATCGTGTGCACTGTTCCAAGCTGAAAATATATACAAATATCTGAGAGATGTAAATGTAAATCAGGATATTAGGACAATATTTTACTTTTGGAATTTTGGGTAGAGGCTGATTTTGTCAGTGAATAAAGAGTTCACCGCCTGCCTTTCACCTAGATAACACTGTTTTTTTCTCATCAGATCCTTCTAATGAGCAGGGAAGAATGGGTTATTAAACTAGCCAACCAGTATTTTCAATAGGTACCTGCCAAAAAAGGACTTTACACATGAGAATCTAAGAAAGTTGTAGAGCTATGGCAGACAGAAGAGGCCACAAAGTGTTGAACCTTTTGTGGATTAAGCCCAACTTATTTCCCAGACATCAAAAGATACTTTCTGACTTTTCTGTGCAATGTCTGTAATCTCTGTTATTTGTACATTCATGAAATGCTGGAGCCCTCTGTGGCTGCTGATTCCTGCAACTCAGGGGCCACAGGGTCTGGCACAGCCCCACACAGGTTGGGAATGCCCCAGAGCCAGAAAATTCAGTCCCACTTGACATCTTTAACCTAAGTTCCACAACCTGTCTCCTCTTGCAGGTGACTGAGGAGGAAGGGAGCAAAGCAGGATCAGAACCAATGTGGTGTCTCCTAATAGTTGTCTATGAAGGAGAATTTAAATGACATTTCAAATGAAGAAGAAAAAGATCCCCCTTGTCTAGTTTGTGCTGAATACTTTTCCCCATGCTATTCCTCATGTTTAATTTTTAGTCATTTGCACTCTGATAGAGATCAAAGATTTCTGTCAAAATACAGTTTGCACTGAGGTAGGTATTTTGCAAACATACAGGGAGACATTTTTCTCCCCTGGTGTATCAAAATTTAAAATGACTCTGAAATTACTTGTGAAAGGAGTGATTCCAACAGACTTCTGTCTTTTGATTGCTTGCATTTTTGAAAGAATTATAGTAAAATAGTCTATTTTCATTTTCTGTGTCTATAAAATGCACCACATAACCCTTGACTTGCAGAGACATTTAGCAGCAACAAGCAAACATAGGAATGATAATTCAAAAACTGTTACAGAAATAATCAGTGAGCAGGTTCAAAAGATCTGAGCTGACATTGCATGAAAAGGTGCTATTTTCCTGCTAGAAGGCATTTTATGTCAGAGAAATGTTCAGTAGCCTTTTATAATTTTATCTGAATGAAGTGAGAAAATAAGTTCAAGATTTTTTAGGAAACCAGGTGAAAACTCCAAAACAAATACATGTCAAAATGAAGGGATTGTTAAAGCACTCAGGAATGGAGTCCCTGTGTATGTCTCTCTATCATTTTATCTGCATGAAGGGAAGATCACTTGCAGGTTGGCAGGGAGGAATAGTAACCTCAGGAGAAAGGAATCACCCCTCCCCCAACCAAAGAGAAATGTAATCTGATATATTAACACTTCAAATCTCCCTGTTTTCTAAACAGGTTCAGGTGCTTCCTGTGTGTGCTTTTAATAGGGGAAAGATAAATCCAATAGGTAAATTTTAAGACCAAATCAACCTTAGCTTTCCAAGCTGAAAGGAGGACACATTTCTGTTAGGACAGCCATCTGTAACACCAATAAAATATTTCAGAGATGCTGTGTGTCCACTTACCAAAACCAAACAAGTGCATGACCAAAGAGACTCACTAAAAGATTTTTCTGTCCATATTCTTCTGTTTGCATCTAAGATCACCCTTAAGCCCATTTCCCCTCAGCTTCTAAGAGATGCTGCCTCAAACCTCCATCATTGGAGAGTCAGAGCAAGATTCTGCCTCCCCTCTCACATCCCTGAAGTTATCCCCCACTGCAAGGACAGCAAGCAGGATGGTGCCATGGCTGCCAGCGCCACCAGCAGCAGCTGGATATTGTCCTGGCACATGAGCAGCACATGTGCTCCTGCAGGCAGCACACTGAGAGTCCCCAGCAGCCCTCATCCCCCAGAAACCACCGCATCCTCCCCTCCCTGTTGCGGCCATTCCTCCTCAAAAGCTCACACTTATCCCTCGCAAGCACGTTTGCCACTTCAAATCTGTTCTCCCACAGGACTTTTTGCTTTATCATAACAATCTGTTAGCATTGGCTGGACTGCCACATATTGTCCAGGCTCTTTTATGCAGGCTGGGGAAAAAACCCCTCCACCTTTCCATTTCAGATCCTTATTTCTCTGTCTGCAAAAATTCCCCATGAGAATGTTGCTTTTATTGTTGCTGTGTATTTTTATCTTGCCCTTTTATACTCAACAAATTGCTACCCCCTGCCCATGCCACCTGTTCTCACCTCTGGCCAGCAGTTCCTTTAGTTTTTAATTACCATTTCACTTACCTGTTATGACTCTATGCAGAATCACTGACACTAGAAAACACGCTGCACGTTGCTCTCTTGTCATTGAGATGCTGGCTAGACTGGTTGTTGTCTTGGCCATGGGGACAGGATTCCACTCAGAGACCCTAAGCAATTATCTTTCTTCTTCCCCTTTGAGGTTGGAGCATAGTATTGGTAATTAAATTCATACTTCTGTTTGTTGTGGTTTTTTTCTTATATGCTCCCATTTCCCAGAAACCTTAGGCAAAGGATTTTATGCTGAGATGAGGAAGAAGGATCTGAGGCTGGTTTGGCTTAACTCTGGAATACAATCTAGATTTAACAGTTACATGGTGAATCATTATGTATTTTTATTTTTTATTAAAAAAAAAAGCCCTAGATGTTTTGCCAAGCAGTTGAGAATTTATTAGGTCACATCCACAGTTTGCTACACCAGAACCTGCCTGGAATGCATTTTTTTCAGGGCAAGATATTCAAAGGCTAAAAATGAACTCCTGGCTAAAACCATCAAGAAGTGGACAGAGGGAAGGGAAATCCCCTGGGATGGGTCTCCTTGGCTGGAACCATGAGCTCTGTTTTCCACTCTGCCAGCCGGGTGCTCTTCTCTCTTTTGCATTTCTGGGCCTTGTTTGCTGCCACACACTACAAACCCCAAGCAAACAAATCTCTCTCAGTATTTCAGGTCACTGCCAGGCTCTTGTGCTGTGAGCTGCCAACTCCTATCTGAGTTCTCAACTGCACGGGCCCTCTTCTCCCTGCCAGACCACTTTTCCTATGCCACTGTGCCATCTCCCTCCTCCCCTTCCCAATTTGTTTGTCTCTCAAGCCGTTCATTATTTCCCCATTTCATTTCACTGCAGAGCTCTGATCCAAGGCCCATTGAAATGTTTCCATCAGCTTCAATGGGATTTGAATCAGGCCCAACATCTTTGTCTCTTTCAGGCATCCTTAGCTGCCTCTGGGTCAGTATTTCTTCTCTTTTTGCAAGGCCTCTTTTTCCCTCCCCGTTTCATTCAGCAATATGGAATATGCTATGGAATCTCCTCTCTCCTGGCCCACCCATGCTGGCAAAGATACCTGAGGGCCAGCGAGACAGAGGAGCTGGAAGAATGTGCAGAAATTGCAGCACATGAACCTTGGCTGGAGGTAGAACCACCTTTCAAAAGGTTTGATATTTTCAACTTACTTTTAAGATGGCTCTCATATTTGGTGTTATTTCTTATGTTTTGCCAGAGTTTTGTGTAAATGAATTATCAGCTGCGTGGAAGATGCAAACCAGCCAAATGGTGCATTAGGTTGCTGCTGAAGGATGAAAGTTTCACAGGTATGCTGTGGAAGAGGAGAGCCTTGGATGGTGTACAGCTCCACTGTAATCAAAAAGACTTTGGAGATTTACATCAGGAAAGTATTTGTCCCCAAAAATACAAATCCAAATAGATAAGTTAATAAATAAATAAATATGATCCAGACCTTTGAAAAAAGAAACCTCATTTGCAGTCATGGGTGCAGTTAAAATTTCAGCTCATACTATCATTTTTTTTTTCCTAAATTACACAAAAGATTGTTACATCTCTTTTAGCAAAACAACACTCAAGATGCAGGAACTGGTTTTGGCCTGCCTCCATAAAACATAGCTAAGAACTTTCACTTCTGCTAAATGCCTTTTTCCTACCGTACACATTTTCCCCCCACACTGAAGACTTACCCACCTTTCAAGTACGCTCTGCTGCTACAGCTGTTTGTTTGTTTATAGCAAGATCATCTTTTAATGGCAGCCTTTGTGTTTATCTGTGGCACCATCATTTCCCCCCACCTGCTGTGCTGACAGCCTTGGCACTGCTCAGGTCCCAGCCCGTGTCCCAGCCCTCGGCAGGCAGGGATGAGCTGCTGTGCTGGGAGCCAGGACAGGCTGGGTGTACTCGTTCATGAGCAGCCAGGAGAGCACACCCAGCAGCAAACTTCACCCCTTTTGTGATGCTTTTTCTCTGGTCTAAGAGGTGGAGCTGGTATTCTCCCATGGCAGAGGTGCTGAGAAATTGAAGTTTTAATTTCATCATTCCTTCAAATACTGGGATTGTCTGGGATGCAGTAAACACCCTCCAAGTGTGTGACTGCTCCAAGCCCCATTGAAATCAGCAGGAGTCTTTCTGAACTATTGAATTGCAGACTTTCCTCGGGGTTGTGTACAATGCCACAGACTTAATTACCATGTTCCTGGCTGGATAAATATGCAAATGGACTTTTCAGCTGGAGGGCCTTAAAATACAGGTTGGCCACATGGCAACTAATGACTTGATTTGGGCTATATGCAAACATTTGCCAGCCAAAGGCCTCCTCCTATTCCCATGGAAGGGAAAGGCACAATTATTACCAGCTTGGGGGAAAGCATGACTCAGATGCCTTCTTTAAATAGTGGCCCACGTTCCCAAGCAGCTCAAATCTGTTAGCAGCCTTTCCTCAGCCTTCCCTTCTTCTTCTCTCCCTGATCTGCTGTGATAAGAAAGTGTTCACAACACGGATTTTATCATAAAGGGTAGAGATTTATGCATCTGCAGGATTCACAGCTGCAGGGCAGGCATCTTGATGCAAAAGCAGCTCCAGCTCTATTCAACATATGGGTTGTTTTCACAAAGAAGTGGGAGCCTTTCCCCAAAAGGAGGAAATCAGCATCTTAAATTTACCAACACAACCACTCTCCTCAGCAGCGACTGCACGGTACCACCACACACTTTCTGTTAAGGTGCTGAGCACGAATTCAGGCTCTCTCAAATCATTAAAGCTTATTTGTATGGCTGATGGGCCATATTTGTATGGCTTGAAGGGCAAGAGAAGATCCAGCCTCCAAAGCTTGGCTTGCTGACTCAGCTCCATGGGGCTCCAGGGCCAGCTGTAAGCAGACTTGGTAAATCGGCTTCTGTTACAGGATAAAAACATCTGCTGGAAACCTGATGTCCCTAATAACTCACAATTCCCATACTGTATTTATTGGCATTCATAGTCTATTTTTGACTTTTTTTTTCCTATCAAAGAGCTGCAATCAATAAAGAACCATTTCAGTCATATGCTTTTGAGAAGGCTCGTGTCCAGAGACACAAACCGTGACTGGTGCATTGCTTAAGGAGCTCAGTGCAGAGTTTTTCAGCAGTGCAAGAAAGCCTGGAGTGTGTGCCAGTGATGGCTTCACACCAGCTTCTCCTGAGGGGCACCACAGCACAGAGAGGTGCAGGGAAACAGCAGGAGGAATTAGGATAAAAGGCCATTTCTTCTCTGCTGCCATGGAGGTTTTGCTGTGATGTGATGAAGGAGTGGGACAGCTGAAGGAGTGGCAGGGAGAGGTGGGTGACAGGAATTTCTGGGAATCACACTTATCTGGAAGAAAACACTGAAGGGACAGTATCTGCCAGCTTCTCACCAAGAGCTCTGCAATGTTCTGTGCCAAGACACAAGGCAGAATATTTGAATTCACCCAGGATACCATGTTATAATAAGCTGTGTAAGGTCAGATGTGCGGCTCTAAATGTCCATTTTTGTGCTGGTACTTTGTATCTTATTTTCCTGAGCTCTGGCAATCAAACACTGAGCTTTCCTTTGGCAGCAAAATATTTGGATAATTGAATATGAAAGCCAGTGGTATCATTTTCTAGCACAAAGAGAAACACTGTGAGTCCTTTCTGACTAGAAGGTTGAAAAGGGCAGAAGTTGGATGGTGCTGCTCCATTCATGCCTGTGAATCTGCAATTAAGGGATCATAATAAAATACAGAAAAATAAGTTATTTGTGAGCTGCCTCTTAAATTACTCTAATTTGTGTCAGCAAAGACATCTAAAATAGAGGTTTGAAAACATGAGAGCAACAGTATTACAGCAACCATGCAGTGTGCATTCCAAAGAAATGACAAAGCCTTGCTGCAGTATTTGACACCACAAAAAATACCCTGGGAAAGGAGAAAGGTTCAGTGGGCAGAGCAGCAGACAATATGAAGTGATCCAGAAAAGCAACCAATTGATCTCTATCAATTCCACTTTTTTCCCTCTCTGTGTATTTACTCCAAAGCAGCTCACAACACTAATCAGACAGAGGGGCATGGATAAGCAGAGGTTGATGACAAAAAAGGGAAAAAAAATATATTAGACACACATAGAGATTAAAGGGAGTCAACAGTCTAAGTGTAAGGTAATAATGTGTGTTCATGTGTGTGCTAGTATGAATGCATGTGTAAGTGTGCAGATATGTGTGTATTTGGGCAGTGGTTGAAAGCATTAAAAAAGAAATCTATTACTGCCTCTTTAATATTACATTTGTTAAAAAAAAATCAATCATGGCTGCACCTAAGTACTTGGATTGTTAATTCAGAATCTAAAAACCACAATATCCATAAAAGTATAAGTCTTTCCTTGACAATACTGTTGAGAATTAATTGATATTTACAGAAGAAAAGAGTTTTAGATGATCATAGGAGATTAATGTAATTTATATCCAGTCAGAGAAGACAAGGAGAGGAAAGCTCAAGGTAGCTACTGCTGGTGAAAGTTTGTTTTTTTTCCGTGAAGTTGTTGAGAACCATACAGGGTGCCTGCCATGCATTAACCTGTTTGGATGAAGATTCACAGCAGGTTGCTTCAGTATATTGGTGTCCTCTGCAAATCATCTGGACAGCTGGGACCATGAAATTTACCCAGATCCAAAAAAAGTTGACCCTCACCAAACCTCAGTGCCCTCTAAGGCCATATGTGCAGACCACTTCACATTTTGCACTTGTTTTGCCACTGTGGAATGACAAAAATGCTCTTGTCAAGTGGACATGAGATTTTCAGGTCCTTCCACACAGAAAACATGTCAGCAAAACTTGTCAGATGTTTTTTAACTACAGCATTATAGACACATTTTCCCTTTCTTTTTTTTTTTCTTTTTTGTCATCTTCTGTACCGTGAAATAAATAAATAAAGAAAAGACAAAAGCCTATTTGACTCAATTTTGTGCTTCTGAACCAAGTAGAATCCCATCAGTTTGGTTCCATCATTTGTAGTAAACTATTCACTAATCTAAGACAGGTGCCCCTGGGTGTTAACATTTAGTCTCCTAGTAGAAAAGTGGGTGCAAAGTTAAACCACATGTTCTACTTATAAATAAGTGAGGTGTGATTAGGCAAAGTCTTTAAAATATGGGCTCAGACACACACACACATGCACACAGAGTTTGCAAGGAAAAGATGCTGACATTCGCAGGCTGTGCTGTGCAGTTATGGTCTGGACTTAACTCTTTGCCAGGTGGATCACTCTGTAGAAATCTGAGGGGCAGAAGGTTATGTTGAGCTCATTACTGTGGACAGCTTTTAAAACAAAAGCGATAATATGGACATTCCTGGGATGATGTGTTTCATTAATATTTGCCCACTGCTAGGCTCTGTGAAGAGCTTTGCTTACAGGGTACCTTGCAGCTTATTAGAGTGTTATCTGCACAAAAAGTAGATAAACATGTCCATTTAAAAACATGTGTAAAACTGCTTTAATTTTCGTGAGCAACCTCCAATCAGCTGAACTTTATTGATTGGAGGAAAAAGTCTAGAAAAAGTCCACCAACTCTCTAAAAATTGGTTTTAATGTTATTTCAGGTGGAAATAAATGCCTAAAGCCTGGAGTGAGGGCTGCAGCAACCCAGCAATTCAAGAACTGTGCCCACCATATACTCCCTTTTGTACAAAATGATTGTCAAAGACTTCCAGTTCTGATTTCTGCTTTATTTTCTCAAGAGGATTAAAGCTGTTGCTATGTGGGTGAGTTACAGTGCAGTTGAGACTCCTGGCCAACCTGTCACAGCACAACAACATCCAGGAACTTGCTTCCAAAATACAGAGGGGACAGAAAACTCTTCTTGGCTTTGAATTAATTATTGAATACCGTCTGACATTATTTGAAGAAGCGAAGCACAGGAAACATAATCAATGATTTCTGTAAGAATACGTTTGAGGCTCAAGTTGCAAATGCTTAGAAAGAGGTTAGGAAGGAAGATTTTTTTAAAAAAATTGAAAACAGTTATTGCAGCACTGCTGGTAGCTTTAAAGTCCGAACCATCATAGATCTAAATGTCTTCAAACGTTGGCAAAAGAGAAATGGAGAATTAATGATGCAGTATTTCAACAGAGATGTTCACATCATCCGTTATTTGAGGATCACAGCATTCCAGAGAAATGAATAGCTTATCCCCATTTTGCAGACAACCAGACAGGGAATTTCCGTGGCTCACCTACAAGCACTCAGCCTCATGGTGACACCGCTGCGGGTAGAGCAGCTTAATATCTGCTTTCATGTCTACCTAGATGAATTCTAGGCACACAAGGAACTATTGCAGCATATCATAGGCTTTCCAGTGCAGAATTATTTACATCTGTGCTTGAAGCCTTGTTTCAGAATAAAGCTATTAAAATTTAAATGTTCCCTCACCCTACAAAATTCAGTAATAAAATGATACTCTTTAGGTGTAAAGAGAAATTTCACTTATTTTTGAACTCAATACACATTCTTATAATGCCTTATTACAAAACAAGAGAGAGTTTGATCTAGGAAGGGAGATGAAGTTGTTTTTTATCGGTAGTGAATATAAATACCCTTTAGGAATAACTAAGATATTAAAAAAGGAAGATTTTAATGATACTATACCAGATGTAGCATGCCAGTAATATGCTTCTGGAAAGACTTACAGATGATGTAGGAAGCAAAATAAAATTGTTAAATCAAAATTGTGAAACGCAAATTGACTAAAATGGATCTCTTTCAGAATTAATTTTCATTGGGAATTGAAAACATATTTTCTTTTGCTTCAAATCTGAGAAACACCTACTGGAAAGTTGAGTCATCTCATGAAATTCAAATGTAGTCATCACTTCTTATCCATCCTCACTAAGTACACCTAAGACCTTGGAGCACAGGCACACATTTGCTTGCCAAAAGAAATATTTCTCCCTCCCTAAATGAGGAGATTGCAGTGCTCTGCAGTTCAGATTATTGCCACTTCCCTCCACTGCGCTGAAAAGGAGCTGGAGTGGACCACAAGGCTCTGTAAGAGAGAGAAATTAATTCCAAGAGCGTAAATGAAGCCTAAACAAGACCTATGAAATATGTATCTATTACAGATGGGTGGGGTTTTTCAAGTACAGTTTCGGATTTTCACCCCTCTCCTCCTCCTATCACATGTTGCTTGTTTTAGTGGTTGGCAGGAGGGAGGGGGAGAGGAACTAACAACATGTGTGCCTATCATCACCCTGACCACTGTGCTTGTACATCTAACTCGCTCCCCTGTGCTTTGTCTGCTTTCTGTCTCTCCAATCAGCTGAACTGTGAGCGCTCACGTGCCTGTGAGCTCTGCCTGCGCTGCCTTCAGCTGGGCTGCTCTTGAGAGCAAAGCTGCAAACACCATGCTCACAACATGGAACCCTCTCACTCTTTCCCTCAGAGAGATTTGTCCTGCCAACAGTCTGGTGCAAGAAGAGCAGAGACCAAAGCAATCTTCTCTCTCCTTCATCAAACCCAACAGCTTTTCCTCCTGGCACATCAGTACAAGAGATGCCTCTCCTAGAACACAGACTTTTTAGAGACAGAGTAGAAGGAAAGAAAGAGAAAGCATAGGAAAGAGCAGGGCTGGAAGATAATTTCTGCCTCTTGTAGCTTTCTTTTCTATTGACAAAAGGTGTGGTGGGGGAAGTGCTAAAGTGACTGGTGCCTTTCCTGGGGATCAGGCTGCCAGCTGTCCAGGAGACATCCACACTAAATCTTCTCTCTCCTACCTCGGCCCCAAGAGTGAAGCGAGATCCAGGAATTTTTGTTGCAAGCAAAATGCATCTTACCACAACTACGCAACACCACACAACAAGATGGATCCATGAAAAAACACAAGAAATGTTAAAATGCAAATAATTATCTGTTTCACTGAGGCTAAACTGATAGAGTCCTTCCTTGCATTCTAATTTAGTAAAAACCAACTGCTTGTACAGCCTGTACCAAGGTGCCCATACTAAACAGGCTAAGGATCAGTAATGGGCAGGTCCCCTAAAAGTCACTGTAAATGTACAATTAACATGTTCTGGGGATGTTTCCACTGACCATGAAGAAGCCTTTTCTTAAGTAATGCTATTAATTGTTGGGATTACTAAAAACTTTCCAATTTATCTCATTAGCAATAATAAAAAAGGGTGTTTATATAAGTGTTTAATCAAAATAAGTGAAAAGAAATGTGAGAAAAATGACTGCTGGAAAAAAAAGAACTAAGTCAAAAGTTTTCAATTTTTAATTTCTATAAAAAAAGAAAAAAAAAGAAGACTACTGGTTTAGATTACCATTAATAAAACCCTGGTTCTCTGCTCTGATTTTCCTTTTTTCTAAGGATCTACAAATATTATCAAGGTGCACACCAGCACCTTTCATGTGATGAACCGGGAGATCTTTCCTGGTAAGTTCATTAAGAATGGTGTAACTGGCCAGATGTCTGGCTCACAACAGAGAATGTTTGTGCTATATGGCATGGGGTTACTTAAATGACACACATTTCAGCAAATCCAACACAATCTGTATGCGCAGGAGCAAAAGGCCTGGATCACCAACAGAAAAACTCAAAGAATGCAGGTTCACTGGAAAAGTCTTTCAAGAAATGGAAAATAATTCATTTTCCAGAATACAGGCTGTAAGTGCAGAAACATAGCTAAGATGTCAACATGGTCACTGGATAGAGAGGGTGAAAAGAGGTGGAGTTGGAGCTACTCCACAGGGCAATCATCTGAGGACCTGCCTCCAAAGGAAACAATGAGGCAATTGTGGATGTCTACCTTCACCAGCTCCAAGAGTTTTGTCGCTGAAACCCTCAGAGCTGAATTAAGTGCAGAGTGAACACACAGGACCATGGGGAGTTTAGAAGAGAAGCAGAGGACTCATCATCCCAGCCGTTCTTGAAATTAGACCACAAATATTTCATTACCTGAGAGACTGAAACTCAAGCATAACACACACAGCCATCCTGGCTGTGTACAAGCTTAGAGAAACAAAGCTGACTGAAGGTTTCAACCAGGTATAAATATAACCATTTATACCTGGCTAGAAAACTGCTGGCAGATGTCAAGAAGAAACATGAGTTTATCTTTAAATGAAAAAAAAATAGACTGATGGGGACAGCTGTTGTGTTTGTGAGGAGCCCTCCTTACTGAGCTCAAGCTGAACTAGTCCAGCATTTTGACTTCCACAGCCCACAGCCAAAACCACAGGGTTTTGGTGCCATAGCAATTACATAAAGACCCTATTCCTATAGCACTATAAATGCAAATGATTGTGAAAGGATACTCAGAGAGGTTCAGTAATAATTCAAATCACAAATCCTTTTGCCATGCAACTCATATAATATGATATTTTTAATGGAAGCCCTTCTGCCCCTCAGAAGACATTAAATTGTTATTCATATTTCAGATTTAAAAAATTCAGGAAGAGTATTAAAAGACAGGCAGTGATAGCAAGATAGATTCAAGGCATGTGTATATGCCTCATGCCTTCTGTAGCAAGTACTCCTGCTCTAGAAATAAAAAAAGGAAGTCAACTGAACAGCATGAAAATGGATGTAAACATGGAATTAAAGAGATCAATCTCCAGAAGTACAATAGCATTTTTAAGGGAAGGGTGTGTAATTTGAACAAACACAGATGAAGGCAAGAATTAGCACCATATGCATAAATCACATAAATCAAGATAAACAAGATTGGTAGAATTACACATGATGCTTGTTTGCTCTGAAGAGCAGTGAAATAGATAAACAAGGGTGTCTCAGGCATAGCAGGAATTGCTATGCTGAGTGGCAGCCTTGGTAGGCTGCTAGTGCTTTTTAAATGCATTACTAAAGAAAATAATCATGGTACAAGAATCAGAGCTACTGAAACTCGGGCTACAGAGCTCCACTGATAGCCAGCAACATATGCAGGTGCAAGGGGAGACATGTAACTCTTAAACAGCTCATTCATTTTAAGTCTCAGTTCATTTGCCACTGAAAATATGAAAGCAGTACGCTGGAGAGAAAAAAAAATCTGTTAATGTGTGCATACCAGCTCTCCAACAAGCAGTCACATTTTAAAAGCTTATTCATGTAGTTGTAAAGGTGGTGAAGTTTTGTTTTGGATCCTTCACTGTCATAAAGTAATGTGGTTTGATTTTTTTTTTTAATGTGCTGATTAATTTATTCCTAAAAAAGTGTATTTTTATGCAGCTCTTGATCCTGAATTTGACCTAATGAACCCAGAAGCATTAGAAAAACCCAAAGTGAGGTCAGTCATTAATATTAAAATGCAGAGTCCAGCAAATTCAGAAAGAAGCTGATATATTCAGAAATGATGCTCTGCCACTGAGGAGGAGATGAGCCTCTCAGATAAAGTGTGCTGGGGCCCTGGGCCATCGTTTTGAGCATTGTGGTGCAACAGGAGCAGAGAGCAAAACTTGATTGTCAGTGAACACCAGGTGACTGAGAGGTTTGTTTTTTACCATTTCTGTGAGCTGAATGTCCACCACCACAGGGCTGTAACTGCAATTAATAATTGGAGTCCTTCAACTTAGCTCCTGCCAGCAGAATTCCAGTTTATGTCCTCAGGACTGCTCCAGGCTGACCTGAAGCACAGGGGGTGAGGATGCCCAGATTCACTTCCAACACATGCTCTGGGAATACTGAAGAGGGGAGCAGTCCTGTGGGCATACAGAACCACAAGACAGAAAACAAGGTCTGCAAGATTTTCTTTGAAGTTCCAGATTAATTTCTTTCACTCAGAAGTTATGGATAATGGACAATTGGAAAGATTGGGACCATCTAGGTAGGAATCTTATAATAATGTCTCTTCTGTGTGGCTAATGAGAAAAGACATATGCAAAGGAGTGTAAAGCATAAGAGTTAAGGGCAAAACCTGTTGACACAGATAAATCTGAACGGATTTGGCTTTGGTTAGGTCTCCTCCAGCTGTCACAGAACAGCTGCTCTTCGGCATGACTGTATTTTCTACCTTTTTTCAAGTGTAATACCATTAGCTCAGAAATTTTTCTATTATTCTAGAAGAACACAGGTCTCACACTCATTAATGAAATTGCTGTGATATGGGAATCCAGGGCATCCCTCTGGTTGCCCTGGAAGGTCTGGGACCCTAGCAGGGGGTCAGGAACCCCCCTGTACAGAGCCCTGAGAGACACTGATCTCTGTCCATAGAAAAGAGTTTTCAACCCTACACGATGAATTATAAGCCCTGAATATCTGATATAAGTAGTAATTAGTGAGGCATGTGTGCAAATGTAGAATTTAAGAGATTTTAGATAAGGGATTTGGGGGGCAAGATAGAAGAAATAAAGCGTGCCTTGTCCTTCTTCTTCTTCTTTAAGCCCTCCATGTCTCACTGTTGTGTTAGCACTTTTCTATTAGATTAGACTAGGGGCACACTGTTCAACACAGGTGATAGATATTGGCAAGTTATTGTAAACATCGTACACGTAGTTTTTAGTATATAAAGTTTGTAACATCCCACTGGGGGCAGAGCCCCGCACACCGTCCTGCGAGACAGACCACAGCAGGACAGAGAGAACATGTTATAAATAAACAAGAATAAACAACCTTGAAAACCAGCACGAATGACTTACGACTTCTTCTTTAGCACAGAGCTGAAAGACAGAGACTTTCTACAATTACAGAATCACTTAAATATCACAGATTCCGACACTGTGACTTTTTAGGGCTACAGCTGACTCTTCAGAAGGAGCTGCTTACAGCATTATTAAATGCTTTCTTGCACCCTGGTGTCTTTGAGAGGAATCAAGATATTGTTCCTGTCAAGTTAATCCAAGAAACTTTGCTTTTGTCACCTTTGGCAATTTTCAGAGGCCAACTGCTTCAGTGCAAGAGCTTCCTTGCAGCTTTGGGCTGGGGTTGGAGGAGGATGAGGTTGGTAGAGGGGAGCTCCCTCCGTGTCTCCCTTCCCCTGCAATTGTCAGAAATAGAAAGAAAAAAGGAAAGAAAAGACACAGGAGTGCAGAGATAAGAGGCAGAGCTCAGCTTTTCTTTGATCTCCTTCTCTGTTGCAGGCAGAGGAGATCAAAGAAAAGAGGCATAACAGAAAGCACGTGAGACGGGCATGCCTGTAAGAGGTTGTCACTTGGAGTGCCTTGGCTCTGACTTTGGGAGTACAGCTGCTTGGGAACACCACGTCTCCTTGAGTGGGAGCTGCAGCAGCTGGGACACAGGGCAGGGGACGTATTTTCACTCAGAGAGCGCAGGGAGTGCAGCAGCCTTTCCTCCAGCCAACCTTGGAGCTCACTGGTGGGCACCAGGAGTGAGCGCGACCTTTGCTGCGCGGCCCTGGCGGAATTAGGCTCAATTTACACGAGCCTAATTCAGCCCAGGCCCGCTCTTGGAAGGTCTTCCTGGAATGGAAATATCCTTCCATTGTACTGGAAAAGCAACTCGTGGCAACAGAACTCCACTGTTGATGCTGTAACTTTCCTCTGGCTTGCCAAACAAAGTCGGGTGGAAATGGCCACAGGGCGTTTTTTACCAGTTTACCTGCAACGACATTGAAAGCTTCTGTTTGTGCCAGCCACGGATCACACCTCATTCTACCCTTGAACGACACAATTATGCCAGAAAAGTCTGCTGTGCAGGCTTAAGAGGGAAAATGTGGTTCCATTTTATCACATTGGAGTTTTCTCATTAAACTTATTTGGACTGGGATTAGGCTATTAGAGAAAATTTAACCCCAAATGATTGGAATGGAGAGAAAACCAAATTAAAATATTCTCATATGCTACAAAGGAAACAGCCCCCAAAGAAATTATAGGAAATATAAAAATGTATAGATTTATATGGGGGAAAGAGGTAAAATGGTAGAAGAATTCAGTAAGATATCCTAGTTGAAATAGCACATCCTGAAGCAAAAAGAAGCAAAAAAGGAAAAAAAAATAGATTAAAAATATTTGAAGTACTTTCTGTGCTCAAATAATGCTTCTTTTATTGTGAGGACCTACACTATTCATGCATAATAATCCATAACTTAAGAGTTAACAGGCTTGTTTTAAGGCTGTACAACTTAGATTTTAACAAGAGACTGTTGCTACATATAAATAAGGTTCAAGGTGAAAATGATGTCACTGTACCTGAGTAAAATATATATGTTTACTTATATTGAATATATAAGTAATCAGTATGGGCTTTCTTTGCATGCTTGGCTCTTAAGTATTTGTATGACTCCAGAATCCTTGGCTATTTAGTAATTTTTGCTATTAATTGAATTAGCTCTTTTAAACTCCTTTTGTTTCCCCTCAAACTTTGTTTTGCCTTGAATTTTCTAGCTTTTTGAAGATGCTGAGTGCTCTTTAGCACTGATGAAAAATTAAGAGAGTTCTGTAGACACAGACTGCCTGCAGTTGGGGAGGCAGAGCAGTCTGGGAGCAGTCAGGAGGCCCCAGGGGATGGCTCCACCAGGCATTTATTACTTTACTTGTACCTCCTCCTTCTCCACCATCTAAGCTATCACTCTCCTCCTTTCCATGTCTCTCTGTTTCCTTTTGATATCTTCTCTTTTCCTTCCTTCACTTTTTTGCTCTTTCTCAACTCTTTACCCTCTTTTGCTTCTAACCTGTTTTTATCTCACACCTTCTTGTGGTTTCTCCACAACTGCTCCCATCTTCTCACACTACGGTAACCTCACTCAGCTTGACTCTTTCTTCCAGCCTTTCAGAATTTGGGATTTGGACTGTTTATAATTCAACAATCCTTTCTTAGCAACGTGTGGAATTATTCATTACACTCTCCCATCAATTCCCAAATTATTTTCATTAGCATTCCTCAGTTATTCAGCCAGACTGGACCAGAATGATATATTTACCCTCAAGGGTGGGAGAGGAAGGACCTCCCTGCACATTCACATTCTTGCCCCCCTGTGCTCCTGCCTTTTCTCTTTATCTCACTCTTTGCCTTTACTCCTGTTTTGTTGTCCTCATGTTAAGGCAACACAGATCCTTCTCTCCCTTCCAGCTTCTGCTATGACCTTTTTCTGTGTTGCCAATGCTGGTTTCCTGTGTTTGGCCACCAGACCTCTGGCATACCTATGCTGGACTCTCAGGTATCATGTGCTGCTCTTGGACTTCAGAGTGCTTAATATTTTTGACAAATCCATCCCATAATGGAATGAATTGGACACGCAGCTGAAGCATCCTTTGGCTGGACAAGTTAATCCTTAATACTATAGAAATGAAATATACCATGAACTCAGATAACATATTGGTCAAAAAGAATAAAAAACACCCAGAGATGAAAAGAAATAAATCCAAGCAGTTGAAGCCTTGTGTATTATGGAGCTATTTAGACACTGTGTTGATTTTTCAAAGAGTATAAACTAGCAGCCCTTTTGGCATTGAAACGTTTTAAGTAGCTTTTTATATGACAGTACCATGAGATATTCATTTGTCTGCGGCAGGCTGAAGGAAGGAATGACTGGATCTCCCAGACAGGAAGATATAAACAGACCTTGAAGAGGTCAGATGAATTCATGTTTCATAACAGCCTGAAGGGAGCTGTTGCCGAGAGGTTAAAGCTGGTTAAGCATTTTTCCCTATGGTTCCAGAAGCAGAAGCTTAAGCCTCACTCCAGACTCGTGTCAAAGGTTTTGCTAATGAACCCAGAGGTAAATGTCTATTTAGTACTTTAGGCCAAGTAGGCACAGACAGGTGGACAGTGCTAACTGCACCACTGCTTGCATGCTACCTTTGACTTAACTAGTCTGGTAGGTTTGTGCTGGGTAACTGAAAAGGGAAAACCAGCTCTGAAGCATCCATGTCATTATCCAGCCCTCCATGGGATTGCTGTGCTTGGGGTCTCAGCAGAGCCAAGGACATGCAATGCTTTAGAGTCTGATCAATATTTCTCCTGGCTGGAGAGCATTTCCCTGGTGCATATTTTAATCATTCCAGTTTGGTGAGTGATGAAATAATAGATTTTTTTTTCTAGAATTTATTGTAGGTTGGAAGAGAAAGGACAGTCAACAGTCAGACTGCCAATACTTGTAACAAATCAAATCCACATTTTGGCTTAACATTTTAAAATATTTAGGAATACTAGTTTTCTGCCTCTTAACTCTATAAGAGTTTTCTAAAGAGCAAAGAAAGCTAAATTATCTTACGATGCCGGCAAGCAATTGTAACAAATCTTGTCTTGCATAAATACACTTTGTGTTTTGCTTCCCAGGACTACTTGTGAGTTTTTCCAACATAGGGGTTTTATCTGTGAAGCAGAAAATACAGACTATTTTGTGGTGGGAAACATGCTAAAGTCAAGCAGCTGTGGCAATTTGAGACTGTTTTCAAACACAGTCATCTTGTTGCTGCATATGCAGCTCAACACATTTGACAATTTAAAGTTCCCTGCTCCACTGACTCTGCAATTTGTTTGCTTCTCAGCAGCAGCATGATGGGCTGGAAACCACCTATTACAAAGTCTACATCACAAAGTGGTACTAAGGGCTCAGGCTGGGAGAAGGAATGAATTCCTTCTCATACAAATGTCTCCTGAAAGTCATAGGTCATCTAAACAAGCCTACTAATTATTACCACCACTTGATTTTTCACTTTGATATTGCATATGCAGCTCAAGATACTGGCAAGTTCAGTAGCTGTACAGTGGCTGATAAACTTGTAAATGTGTGCACCAAATTTGGGAAAAAAAATAGGTAGCTTCATTGATACTTTCTGTGCATCTGCAGTCCTTATGTTTGTGTTAAAACTGGACTCCAAGCTAAAAGATGAGCATGAAAGGAAATAATTATAAATTATCTGCATAAAATCTGCAACAAATTACCTATAAAACTATAACTATCTAAACAGGATGACATTTACTTTATAGGTTCATGGCTTCCTTTCTTTAAAGTTAGCTAAGAAGAGAGCAAAGTAATTACAGTTCTCTTTTGATTGATTAAACATGACATATATGCTAATATGAAAGTAACTTCTGTCCTTTGTTACCCAAGCTTCTGGTTTAAAGCAATTTTGAAGATAACAGATATAATCTCACCAGTGCTGCCATTTCTAACGTATATGCCAAGAAAGTAATTCCTCTGCCTTTTTTCTCCAACAGAGAAAGCATATTTTATCCTTCATGTTTCAAATTTCGGATACAGAAGTCAGATGATATTACAGCCATAAATCCTCTGTTTCTTTGCCATTATATATCAGGAAAGCTCTGTGCCACCAGTAGAATAAATAATTCTGCCTTTTCACAAAGGTTGTCCCACTGATTTGAGGGAGATTATTGGACTGAATAAGGTTGATGGAATATAGTCCAGCAGGAAAAAAAGAAACACCTGCTAAATTTCACAGGAAAGTGCTACACACGGGAACAGTGTCCATGAGATTCACCTTTACATAATTCTGGCTCGAGTACCAAGAGACTCTCATTGAAATTGAGGTTCATGGAATTCAGCTTCCATAAAGTTTTTTTGCTTCATAGTTTTTCCCTTAAAATTAGAGTTTTATCTATCCTCTAATTCCTTGCCTTGATGCCTTTATGCTGTTGTTTCACTTTGATGTCAGCATAACACTTATATTTATGGTGTGGATATATGCTCTTTGCCACCTCTCCTGTAAAAGACACTGATTCAATTCCCCAAATTCTCTGAGGCTCTCCTTACAGGATGGATCCTCAGCTCTCTTATCATCTGCTTGTATCCCTTCTTTTCATTCTCTGGTTCCATTCTGCCTTTTCTGTTGAAACCAAAACACAGCATGACATTCTAGCTGTGGTCACACTACTGTGAACAAAAATGAGCTTCAAACTCTCTGAACTTAGCAGAGACATCCCAAAATACATTCACCAAATAGATGTGTTTTTCTTTTCCCAACACTGCATCATATTACATACTTAAATTAAACCCAGTGGACCAAATTCCTCTCTGGATTGAGTTTAGTAATGTCTGTTGAGTCCAGTGAGAGAGAATTTGGACCAATATCTATTAAAATTTCCAGTTCCCTCCCTGAAGCACTGCTCTTTTACTGATATTAATATTCCCCTCCAGCTTATTAACTGCATGAAGAAACTTGGGAGGAAAGTGATCCCAGTATTCAGTTTCCTTGAGTCTTCAAGCACACACACACTGCTCTGGCAGAGGTCTGTCCCTGTTCCATCCCACCCTGCCATTCCCCCCAACCATGAAGGTGCCTGACATTCAGGTTGATGCTGGGGTTGCAGCAGGTGACTGCCATGGAGGGAAAAGGGGTTCTCTAGGAGTATTGGTTTTGGAGATGATGATCCTCAAGGAATAGCAGGATGTCAGAGATTATTTTATGACTTGGATCATGTACAAGATGTAACGTGGACAAAATTTGCAGTGTAAGGGCAGCATGGCCTGGGAATGGAATGAGAGGAAGGGAGAAAGAAGAGGGGATGTGGTAGGGAAGAAGGGTCTTTCACAGGGCAGGAACTCAGCTTTCCTTCCAGAGAAGCCATAAAATGCAACTCCAGAAGTACAAATCCCAAGTTCTTATAAAGAAGGTGAATAATTTGAAGAATAATCACAGAACCACAGAATATTCTGAGTTGGGAGGGACCCACAAGTATTGTCAAATCCAGCTCTTAAGTGGATGATCCATACAGGGATCAAATCCACAACCTTGATGCTATTAACAGCATGCTCTAATCAGCTGGGGTAGCCAGCAATTAAAATCTTTGATTTTTTATGATATTTATAAATTTAAACAAACAGAGACTAGGACTGAGCACAGTCCTTCCCAAGGTATTTCATACACACTGTCTTGGAGGTATCAGAGCAGCTTGCAGTATTTTTGCCTAAAGGCAAGGACAGGATACACGAGGGTTTTCTTTTTTGTTCCTTCCTGCTGTATTTCTGTTTTTCTTGGCTGGCTGTCTACTAGCATTGCCATGGTTTTGTGCTTGGTGTGTTACACCTGAGGGGTACAACAA
Organism: Ploceus nigricollis; assembly: GCA_013399945.1. Classification (NCBI taxonomy): domain Eukaryota; kingdom Metazoa; phylum Chordata; class Aves; order Passeriformes; family Ploceidae; genus Ploceus; species Ploceus nigricollis. The sequence continues at coordinate 545,665 of VXBC01001842.1, read as the reverse complement.
AGATGCAGCCTAAATTCATTGCCTGGAGAGCTGCAAACTGCAGAAAAAGGCTTCCAAGGGAAAAAAACCTCTGGCTCAAAGTAGTCTTCTACTGGAAAAGTAGAAATGAGTTTGATAATAAAATTTTAGGAACAAAGAATATACTAGCAAAAAACAAACAAAATATTTCAGTTACTATATTTTTCCCATTATTTCCCAAAGTATAAGCACAAATCACATAAAATAAATTAGTATTACCCAAACTATACTATTCACAGGGCACTGTCTTAGATTAATCCATTTGACAACAAAGGGGGAAACTTTCATAAATAAGAAGAAAATTGTATATTTCTTTTTGTAGATGATCTACCTTATATAATCATTACGACCTGTAACCCTTAGAAATGGCACTGTAGTAATAGTGGCACAGAACTGCAGTGCTGGGTCCCTGACTTTTGTACAGTATTGTATCTCTCAGGTCTCTCCTGGCACAGTGCTAATTTACACTAGTTAAAGATCCAGACCAGAGCAGTTTTCAGGAGGAGATGACGGATTCATGAAGTCTAACTGACTGAATACAGAAGTAATTCATTAGCTCCATGCTATATTTGAAAGCTTGACCAGAGTTGACTGCAAAGTGCAGCAAATGGAGGGTAAAAAAAAAAAAAAAAAAAGGGAATAAAATTTAGGAAAACCCATAGCTAGTTTAACTTAAGTTTAATAATAGATCCGCAACTTAATTTATTTGGTGTGACTTTTAAGTAATGCAAGAGGAAGAAAAGGAAGAGCAACATTCCTGCACTCACCATGCATTATGGTTTTCTGGAAAAAATGTGTTGTATACCAAGTTTGCTTTTCTTATATATTCTCCAGATAAACTGCCTCTGTCTAGTGCACTGGTTTTCAGCTAAGCTCATCTCTGCTGCAGAGAACACAGCTGTTTTCTACATTTCTCTTTTGAGTTTAGCTGTAGGTCCTTTTGACCATTAATAGCATGGAGCAAGTCCTGCTGGAAAGTAAAAGCCACAAGAGCCATGATGTGTGAGTTTATTTTGATTCCAGTCTGGGGATATCTGAATGCTACAAGTCTCTGCTTTTCCAGTCTACATTTAAATTGATGTTGGTGCTTTAAATACAAGGTCTTAATTATTACATAACTACCTAAATCAATAGTACATTAAATGATATTCCCTTGTTATAACATCTCCAGGTTTCTGGAAATCATTGATTAATTTACTGAACAATTTGCTTAGCTCCCCCCTTCTCTATCCACATCTGTACTGGTGAAACATCACTTAAATAATTTTCAACTTGTTCATTAGGAGCACCCACAAAAGGAGCTCAGAAGTGACCTGCTGTGAAGTGCTCACAGTCCTTGTGTAGATGAACTGCCAGGCTTTGATCTTTGAAATTATTTAGTCTCTTTATCTTTGACCACTTCTCAATAATCTCTTCAGAAAATTGTCAAAGGTGCTTTAAATTATTTTTTTCTTGCTTTGTGAACAATGTGCCTGAAAAACTCTAATACAGTAAGGAGGTATGTTTTTTCTTTGCCAAGTAGACATTGTCTTTATTCCACTATGATTCCCATTTATTTATTTTTGTTTCACAATACCCCTGGCATTAAGAAAAGAAATTGGTGTTCAATTCCCAGGATCATCTGTAGCTCTCTTATTAAAGATAGTCACTGGTGATCAGGCACAGTAGTTGATTTTAATGAGCCTGAATTTTAGGGCTTTTAGCAGTTCAACATTTCATTCTTAAGCTCCTTTGGAAGCCCTGGAAATACACTCTGCCATTTCAATAGCTGGTGGTTCTCTAATTTTTTCCTTCTGTTTGAGTGTGTCCTCTGTTGCTATTGCAGCCTCTGACAGTACCTGATCTTTATTTCCAGAAAAGAGAAAATGTGTCACAAACATCATCTGTGGTGAAGACAAAGACAAATAAATAATTCAATTTTTCTGCATTATGTGTGTAATCCTTAATTGCTCTCATTAATCCCTGGTAGTCCAACAGACATACAATTTTTTCAATGACTTTCTGGGCAATCTATCAAATCACACTCAAATGTCACTTTAGTTAAGACACACCTTGTGATTTGACATATATCTTCACATTTTTCATAAGTAACTCACTGCAATCTAGGTAAATAATTTTGCATGGACAATCCGTATGTGATATTTAACTTGGATTTAAGACAGAGGAGGCCCAATTGTCTCTTGTCACAAATACTTCTAGATTTTCCTGCGATTAGCAATCCCAAATGTTTTTCAGGTGGTGATTTCAAGGTTTTTGTGGACATGGACAGACTTTATGACTTCTAGTTGTTCAGGTAGGAAAAGGAGGGATGTGAAGAGGACCCTGGTGAGACCTTGGCCTGCCCTGCTGACACCACTGGTGGATCTCAGCAGGGCTGCACCTGATCTCCTCTGCCTTAGGTCCCAGCATCACGGCCATAGATCGTTAGCAGAATCTGACAGCGTGGCCATGTACTTCTCCAAGATAACTCTTTTGGCAAAATGACATGAAAACAAGTTAGATTGCTTCTCAATAAGTGATAAAGTATTTTTTCCCCATGACAATTGTTAAGTATTTGTAGGCAGCACGGGAAAAAATGGAACAGAAAGACTATGCTCTAACTGTGCAGTCATAAATTACAAGCAGTACATTTCATTATAAAGCACTACATTTTTTCTAAACCTTTATGAATTCTCTCCATTTACCCTGGGGGGTTGTAATGTAAACTGACATCTTATTCTCTTCTCACAAAAATCACTAATATTCTCTCAGAATGTTTTGCCTATAAATGCAAACAAGGAAATAACAGCAACAGAACATACAAGAGAAAAGAGTATTTGTTTTTTTCTTTAAGGGAAAGTGTAACATCTATGTGGAAAAACTGAAAATGTTCAAGCATCCTGTGTACAAAAATAATGACAGCCATTCATCTATTTCTTCAGTTCTGTGAAAAGGGATAGATGTTATTCTTGATATATAACTCCCTTTAAAAATGAGGAATATGCTAGAAGCATTAACTAATTGTTATTTAATATATGTTCCATATTATTGTTATGAGTTATATTGCCCGACAAAGAAATAACACTCTCATTTTCTTTAGCTTGAATAATTTTGAAGAGTTTTCATATTTTCTTCACATATCTACCAGTTAAATAGCTCAAAGCAAGTTTTCTCCACTCCCAGTTTTGAATAGCACAGAATACTGGCTTTGTCCCCTTGGGCTACTTGGATTTAATATCAAATTCTTACCTTGCACAAGGTCAGAGAAAAAAATAAAGCTTATAAAATTGGACTCATATGAAGAATGAGTTTCTATCTTTTAATACTACCAAACAATCTGCAAATTATTTAAATTAAGACAACCAGCTCTCCAACATCTGCAAGCAAAATGCTTAAACGCCAAATGCAACTTTACTGGCATAAGAAAATAATAAGTGGAGTTCAATTTGTGTCAGCATAGCTCAGGAAAATAAGATATCATGTCTTGCTGTCTGCTTGATGTCAACTTCTCAGATTCAAACCCTAATGCCTCATCTTAGGCTGTCCTTACTGGAGGCTGCCAAATAGCAAGGTTCAGCCAGAGTTCATGCAGCTACTACAAAATAGGTTTTTTTTCCCTTCTCCTTTTTCAATCATTATGAACCTTCTGCTTTATATTGTACACACTTGATTATATCTATCCTTGAAATGTATACAACTCTATTAGCCTCTTCTCCTATTCTTTTAACATACTGTAAATTCCTTTCTGTGCTTAGTTTGTTTTATGACTTACAGAATTAGGCTTTTAAACTTTCACTGCACAGAGAAGATTGAGTTGTGCAATTGGCTACAAGGAGAAAACAAAGGAATGGGAATTTATATTAATACAAAAAAAGAACAAAAGTATGAATATTTTTGCCATTTTTTTCTACTAAAATATTAGTTACCATCATACCCAGTTCTCAAAATAGCTGAAAGTGGGTTCTTCTTAGAAAGGGAAGATTAGCAGCTCTCTAAAATGCCCATTTTTGTTAATTCTAAGAAGCCTAAATCCCCTTCTGCCTAAAATCTCATCTCTCATTGATATTGATATTTCAAATGAGACCTCGTGCAAGCTTCAAATGAGCAATTTAGATGGATTCATTTTCTCAAATTGTTTTAAATTGGCTGCACATAAAATTACTCTAAATGGAAGTTGTGGGACAGATAAGCCAATAATTTAATGATAATATATATAGTTTAGTACTGTCAAAGTTTACAATAGCATTTCAGAGAACTCAGCAAAGCCTGTTGGAATCTGCTTCAGGTGGAAAAAGCCCAAACAAAATATAACACATGTGGGTTGAAGCATTTAAAGTCATGGTATACCAACACATATATTTTGAAGATGACACGATCCTTCTGCAAAACAGTGATTGAAATTTTCTGAACACTTCAATAATAATAAATATGCAGAAACATAAATGAATCTATACACATGAGGAAACAGAAACAGTGTAAGAAATTTCAGTTTGTCACAGCGCTGCTAACAGCAGAGTTTCAATAATTTTAAATTAGCTGATGAGAAGTTAAGAAAATCAGCTGCCTTAATATTTTCTGAAATATGAGGAAGATTTAAAAACAAAAGTTTGGCTCAGTTATATTCTCGTCCATTTCTGACTTGCTCTCCTACTTTAAGGGAAACAAGTTTCTTCACTTAGGCCCATTCATTGCAAACTTATCTGGTATGAATTACTGAAACAGATTTGCAATATTCAATGTCTGAACAGATGAAACACTTTAATACCTTAGATGGCTCGTTTCTGGAATCAGCTGGAGTGGCATATTCCCCAAACTTTAAAAATATTTTTTACAAAATTCAAAGGCAGGCAAGATTAAAATTCCCAAATGTGTATTCTGGATTGCCTCCAAAAACATTCAGTCATTATTGGATATTGTCTTGATTAAAATTCCTGTTGGTTTGTTCTATGGTTAAAGAGTAATCTTGTATCTTAACTTTTGGAATGTATTCCTATCATGTGACATCTATGAAGTCTGAATTAATATAAAGAGATCTTTCTCACTACCCAGCATGGGAAAAGGTTTAAAATGTTCAGATTTCAGCATAAAAGCAGTTCACAGAATGTGTTTTGCACTAAAATTACCATTTATATACTTCAAAATTTCCTTTAGGAATAGTGAAAAGTTAATTTATAAAGATTTGCTAGAAACCTTGTCAAAGCAGTATCAGTGAGAATAATGTGTGTACTAGCCAGAAATTACACCAAGAATTATTTATTTTCTCCTTTGTAGCTAACCTTTACACAGACCCCTCATTTTTTTAAAGAAGCTAGAGCCATTCCTGACTTAGCTGAACTGAATCACTTTTAAACTTTAAAAGTCTTTTAAAACTTAAAAAAAATTATCTAGAAATGCTCCTATTCTCAGAACTTTGCCCCACAGATTCTGGGACTCCAAGGCTAAAATACTCACTTCTGAGCAACCTGTGATTTTCCCCCTCTATAAAGCCATGTGAGTTTCTCTTTCCAGTTTTTACCTACCTTGGGACAAAATACAGGAGAGTTTCCCCCATGACTTTGGAGCACATGACCAAGCCCCAGGACACTACTGTGCATAGGCCACTCAGAGGAGGAAAAGGCAAATCAGAGATTTTGTTCTGTCATTCTCACATCTAAACTATGCTTTTAAGTAGTATTTAACTACTGAGGTGCTATTTAAGGATTTTAAGGTGTTTCTTGTTCATCCCTGATGGGTCCCCCTCCATTAACTAATTGAGGAGGAATCTTCAGCCTGAATCTTTGATATTTCATGATATGCTGCAGGGAGATGTGGTTTTCATGTCTCCTAGAAACAGAAGAAATTCCATTTTGGATTCTATGAAGCTGTCCACGAGGAAGTTTCATCACTACTCACTATGACAAGCTAGCAGTCAGTTTTTAAAACAATCAGTGTTTTCCTCCCCAAAGTCTTTAACATCTAATTCCCCAACCAGATCTCCAGGTCAAAATGACATCTACTTTTGAATTGCTTCCACACAGAAATTTAAAAAAAAGTTGTTGTAGGACAGGAAAGGGAAAAAAGAAACACTTTCCAGCATCCCCAAGGAACAGTTTTAGATACATAGACAGCCTGAAGTAATTGACTTGTATGACAAGTTATCTAAAAACTGCAATAATCGTACTAGAGGGAATCAGAATTAAAATGAATCCCTGAATCTGTCTCCAGAAAATTTGACTTGATCCACAACATGAATAATACTCTGGTGAGAGGAAGTTCTTACATTGTCTATTATTTTCCACAGAAGGACATAAACCAATGCAAATGCATTCTTCCATGGTGCTTACAGTTGCCCAAATATTTTGGGGAACTGGTTTGTGCCCCCAGTACTGTTTCTACACTTAACTGTTGGTACCATGAGTGACAGGTAGGTGCTTTCTTGAGATAAATACAATATAAAAAGATAGTTTTGGAATTTGGGCTCCATGCAATAATTTTCTTTTTTTCCCAGAAATATCTACAGAGTAAAATGCAGAACATGTGGAAATCACAAGCTGAGTAAATTACTCTTACCTTGCTTCAGCTGTCCTTAAATTTAATGTGCATCCATTTGTCACTCTAAAATGTGATTTGTATATGCCAGAAAAAACTGAGAGACAGCAAGTATGTCAAATTCTATGCTTTATAATCTTCTCCTCCTCCCCCTTTATGTTTTGAGGTTGTCTCTTGTCTAGTCAGTCTGCCTATTTATCTAATTACAGCACTCTGTTTTCTGACCAGAATGTCATGGAAGACATAATGCCCTGGAGGAGTTTTCCCATTTCTAAAATGTCATGTTCTCAAGGTGAAAGCTCTCAGAGTTTGAGCAGGTTTTGTCCCTCTCATTTGGGAGGGACAAGGGCTGGGTGGAGGAGACAGAATTCCCTCCTCAGCTTTGAAATAGTCTTAGAGACAACACACTGGGCTATGACAGACCAGCTGTAGGCATTTATTTCCATGTTTTCAATTTATGGGGATTTTAGGCCTCTTTCATGATGTTCTGACTTACCCAGATCATAGTGTGGTAAGACTATCATCCCTGATGCCTTCTGCATTTTAGGAGAGACTAACCACTTCTCCCTCAGTCTGTGGAGAGCTATCACACAGCAGCAGTGCCCTGTCTGGGGTTGAATAGAGTTTACACCTGGCCAGAAGCATCTACATCAGAACAAAAGTACATGTGGGGTAGCTAAGGAAGAGATCTGTTTTTCAGTAAACATTGGAACTGGAACAGTGGAGAGTATTTGGCAGTTTATAAGTTATCCTAATAATTTAGGAGTCTGACTTTCAGCACCCCTGTTTCAACTGTAGATTCAGGTTACTCATTTAAACCATGGTTACTCATGCAAGTTAATTTTATTGACTTCAGTAATAATATTTCTGTAAGTAAGATTTTTCAACAGGCTTTTTTTTTTTTAAAGTATTTTTCTTTATAGTTGGGAGGTATTTTTAACACATTTTGGATCTGCCTTTTCATGTCTGACTGATGATTGCTCGTTTTACTGCTAAGTATTTCATGGTTCCTGAGTGACATAGTTTTGACAAGATAAAAGATTTTTAGTGTGGCAGTGAACACATAGCAATGGCTGAGAGTTCTTTTTAGCTTTGTTTGTGTCCTGGCTTTCTTTCCTCAACAATTCACAGGTCTGTGATAGTATTTCAATCTGGTTGCTATTCTGTTGTGAATACTCACACAGAATCTGCAATTAGTAAAGCAGTTAAGCCTTTCTTTTAAATATTGCTCCCTCCAGGCTTCATTGAGATGAAATGTATGTTCCAACTACAGAAGCAGCAGCTGATGCACCAGTGCAGAGAAAGTGGAGGCACTCCAAAAGAAAGCTAGGAGTGTAAAATAGTGCTGGCTGATAAGAACACGAGGAAGATGACACTGGATCAAAATGTATAACCAAACTTTGAGCATCTGGTTTTAACTGAGGCAGGGAGATTCCACAACCTCCTCGTGCACTTTATGAAGAACTACTCCCTTCTATTTCTTTTTGAAGCTGCTACTTGCTGGCTTCCTAAGGTGCCTTGGAAAAGACAGTGTACAACTCTTGTCAGCTTATCCAGCCCAGGTCTCCATGAGCTTATGGATCTCCTCAGGCATCGTTTATTTCAGATTAACAATAGGCATTCCATAATTCTGATGGTTGTAATGTCCTCTGAACCTTCTCCAGTTCTAGATAAGCTTTCTTTAAATGAAAGGGGATTAGGGGCCAGAGCTATGTAAAGTATTCACAGTGTGGAGCACAGTGGATACACAGAGGCATCATGATGATGCAGGTCTCGTGGTCTTTTCCTTTCCAAACAAGCCCTAGCATTTGGTTTGCTTTTTGGCCTCTCATTTTTAATGATAAGTGAGAGCCCACCAGTGATTTTACATGGCCAAGAGTGTATTTTCCCAATCACACATCACTTCACACTTATTTACAATGAATGTACCCCACAGACTTACATCACTCAGTCACTCAATATTGAAGTTCCTTGTGAATAAATCACCCTTCTGCTGGTGACACACTACACAAGAATATTTCTCTTTTACACCTTCACTATGTACCTCAAAATGAACTTTCTTCTCAGTGGTACATGCAGGTGCTCTCCTCCTATGTACAAAGGATTTTCTTCACTGAATAATTCATTTTAGTGGAAAAACATCTTAACACAGTAAAAATGCCTACTTTAAATTTTGAGTTTCTGTTCTGAATTTTCTTCTTTTCTTTTGTCTACACAGAATATTTTGGTCCAATTCTTTTTAAACAGTCCAAATATTGTGGAGACTGTTAATTGGGTTCTCCAGACACTACTGTGATGAATAAAATAAAGATACAACAAAATATATTACTGTGACAAAGCAGTCACTTCTTATAAGTACTTTGCCACTAATATTAGGAATGTATTTGTGTAATTTTAACTGTTGCTAAGGAAAAAAGAGTTCTGATTTTTTTTTTTTAAAGATTAAGCACTCTGTCTACATTTGATTCTCATTTCATCTTCTCCATATATTCTATTCCATTCACTGGAAGCCAGCCAGCAACTCAGCTCCATATAACAACCTTCTTCCTTCCAGACTTCCAAAAGTATTTGGTTTGACAAAAAATGTTCATGGTGCCTGTTATACTGGTCATTCTGTGTCCCTCTTTCCTTTGCATTGTCTGTTCAGGCTGGGTGTTTGGGTCACTGGTATGTGTTTGTACAGAGCTTGGCACTACACCATCCTACACTTGTGCAGATGTTTAGGTACAGCACTGGAAAATATTGGTAATTGCAATAACTATTAATCCATTTTGCTATAAATTATTGAATTCAAATAGCACAGAATTAAAATTACATGTATGTCAAATGTAAATGGCTTAATTAAACCTTCATATTTTAAAGGCTTTAAGGTTTTAAGTAAAAACACCAAACTTCAAAAGGTTCCCAAGTTTTGAGGGGATCTGTTTGAGTTTCTCTTGCAGAACAGATCAAAATTTAGAGACAAAATTTGAGATTATCCCATTAGAATTCTGGATGTGGTTTTCAGTCATTTATTCTAAATGGTTCAACACAAGGAGCTGCACATGCAAACCTACCAACTTCTTATTGTTTTTAAGAAGCACAGTCTTGAAAGGTTTCTTGTCCCATTCTGCTCTGTCCCACATGGAATAGCAGACCCATAGATCCCACTGAAATGGTAGATTACTGCTGTAAATGTACCTCTTCCTGGACCTACTTTCTCTGTGGGCAGTTTCACACCAGCATTTCAACAATAACCTTTGAAAGGCTTGATACTTGTAAGTGAAATAATTGCTTTGAAATTTTGATCAGCCCATGGTTATTAAAATTTTGTGTTTCTTTTGTGTTTTTCCATGTTTCTTCCACATGGAAAGAAAACACAAACTGGCCCACAAAGATGGTCTTCCCTATTGACTCTGAAATTTATAGTATGACATAGTAAAAATCACTGTACATGCTCTCAACTGTTCTGCATATGCTGTCACTTGGTAAGACAAAAGAGAACCAGGTCACTTTCTTTACTTGTACAACTTGTAAGCAGTACTGGTGATGATCCCATATTTATAAATCTTTGACTAGTTTGAATCTATTCTGCAGACTTGGTCTCTGTACATCTCTGTCAATTTAGTGTTTTTTACAATTATGTTTTTAAAGCATGCCTCATTTATAAACCCTGCATTTATTACCCTCTGTTCAGATAAGCTGGGCTATGTTTCCACTTTTGAATCCTGCGTGATCACTTTAAAAACGAATTAAAAAGAAAATAATTACTTTTGAAAGCATATGTGTTTGGAATTCCCTCTGGCTTTAGACTGTTTTTGAAGTAATATTTCTCACCAAAGACAAAAAATTATGCACTTCTTTTCAGAAGTACATTCAATGAATATTATATATGCATTTTCATTGAACAGTCAGTTTGCCATGTGAGTTTTGTGGACAAGAAGGATAAAAGCTCAGATTCAGAGCTCTTACAAGCCATAAAAATATGCTTGAGGTACATAAACAGATGCCTTAATACTAGATAATAATACACCTGGAAAAAAATTTAAAGTAACATCCTTAAAGATCAAAAACCAAGGGAAATTTAAATAAGATATGCCAATTTCTTAAATACACTTACAATTCCACATCTGTAATAGCTGCAAAATATATAAGCAGGAAGAACTGAAAAAAGCACTGAAGTTGTTGATAAAGTTTTGGTCTTCTGAGTTATTCTTTAAATTTATGAGGTTCTTAACCTGTATTCTTTTAAACAGAAGTACCAGTGGGTTTTAAATATTCACTGAATATGTTTTCTTCTGCAACATTTTTCACTTTTGAATCATTGAAATGAATAGAAAATAAAGAAAAATATCATGATATAGTAAGAAGGCCAGGAAGACTGTTCTAAAATATGCAGAGGAAACTCATTATATCCAGTTTGCCCAGGCTTCAGGTAGTGAGAAGTGCAGAGAATCCCCATGCAAGGCCTGAGAAGTTTCTAATTCACTGCTCCATCATCACTGCATCCTGCAGTTCCTCTCTGCAGTTTGCTGCTGATGGCAGGCAGCTCTGGAAGCCCTTATAGTGCTTTCTCTGCTGGGGACACGTCCATGAGAGAAGTCTGCCCCAGTGCAGAAAGCTCATAAAAACCCCACTGCATGAACCTCCTGAAGGGTACCCTCCCAAAGCACTGCTGGGAAAATCTCTGCAGCTTACAGGTGATTCTGTCCAGCTGTACAGAGGATCCAGGTTCATCTTTCCCTGAAATACTCCTATAAATGCACCATCACATGGGTTTTCATCCTCTGGGATGGAGCCCATTCATGAGAGCAGCTCAGCAGCTCCTTTCCAGCCCTATTCCTCCTCTGCTTCTGCATCTCTCAAATAGTTGGACACTTAGTGACTCCTAAATGCTGACAACAAACTGCAAAAGTGGGTTTGTGAAGAGGAACTTTGCCAACAGATGGTGTTAGGAGGACAAAAAATGATGGAGATAATTTTCCTTATGGACATAAAGTAAACAAAAATTTCCCCCAGTCCTGAAAACTTATCTTCAACTGCTCTTTTCTTTGTAAAAACTCCACTACTTAAATCCCAGAAGATTATTTGGAGAAGACAGAGCAGTTTGAATTCAAAATGCTGTTGTGTTGCAAAACTCAGACCCAGAATTTTTGAAGTTCTCAAAGTTTCCTAACACTTTTTTTCCAAGGAGGTCTTAGAAAACATTAAACTTCAAAAACACCAAAACCAAACCCACAACCTTTTGTGTGTGCACACTAACATGACACAGATGCAACTGCTGGAAAAGTCAGCATTTTCCAAAGACACTCCAGAGTGACTGTAGCTCATTTCTGTGCTAAGAGTACTGGGGTAAAGACTGGAACATCACATTTCTCTGGCTTAACTTAGCAGACACTGTTTTTCAGGAATGAATGAACTAGAAATAAGTTTCTTATTGTACAGTCATACTGCAGTATTCACACAAGTTGGAACATTTCCTAATTCCTGCCTAATATCAAACAGCAACAATACAGATCAAAGATAATGCATACAAATTTGATATTTACAGTGCTTCCCTGCCTAGAAAGAAGAGGAAAAATGATATGACTGTGTATAAACAAGAGTTATGGCATTTTCAAGGATCAACTACCCAAATAGTCAACATGTGCACAGATATACGTTTAATAGCCTCTTATTAAAAGATGCAATAAAATTTGAGAGTGTAGTGGCAGTAAATAGATTAAAGATCCATTAATCTATCTTCAGGAGAAAAAAAATCATATGCAGGCATGATTAGATAGCTGGGTGTAGCACACATATCCATGTATCATTTTCTAAGAACTGCAGTTGTTAGGTTTTAATCATGCACCATACTTACTTCCATTAAAATATCTCTTTTGTGTAAATGAACAGCAGGAAGTAATAAACACCCAGTCCAAACAGTGTTTTGATATCAAAATGTGGGTGACTGATAGTTGAAAAACACATTTGCCAGACTCTGCAAATAAACACCAAAATATGAACTGACAATTGGGAAGCAGAGACATTTGATACCTTTAATGTATATCAGCAGGATGCCTGATGCTAGAAACCCAAATGAAGTGTTTGCTGGTGCTTAAGAGAAATACTGTCTCATCATCAGAGTATCAAGGTAGAGAAATACTCAGAAAGAAGATCAAAAGGAAGCAGTGGATTGGGGCTATAATCAGAGCACTAAAATCAATGTTGATGAGAATTGAAGTTGGCTACAGTTCGAGTTCATGTTAGGCAGATGTTTATCATTTTGTCTTTCTCTCATTGGTGCTAAACAACAAAGCAAGAAGGAAAATCAGAAGGAATAATCAGAGAAAAATCTCAAGAGGAATCTTTAAAGATCAGGTAAAAGACAAACTCTTCACACTGGGGCAAAAGTTCCAATCCTATGGAAACAGAGCTTGCTGTGAGAAAAAACCACCAGGCCAGTCTTCCACGTGGTGTAGAAGACTGACAACAGCACTTTTCCCTTTCCTAAAGCAGAGAAAAAGGCACCTTAAAAACTGCTTTTCTATGGGGATCTACTACCCAGACAGAGCAGGAATGTAAAAATATTTTTAACTCATCCCAAATCACATTCCATTCTGAGCTGTGACATGATCATCAGATTTATTCCAAGGAGAGCAATTCACATGAAATAAACCAGTTCCTTAATGCTGTTGAGGGACTGTTATCCTTAAGAGCATCATGGTGGGAATACAATGCTCATATGGAATGAGGATTGTTTGGTTCAGTTTCAGCCATACCCTGCTAAGAAGTGTTCCCTGAAGATCCCTTAGTAGAACTTGCCTTGAACCACTTATTGTGACCAACCTTATGCTCTGAGACTACTTTATATTTTTAATATTCAGTTTATCGGCAACATAAAGAATTGCTTTCCAGGTGCTAAAATTTCCCTCAGCAGTCTGAATACCTTTGAGAACATATTTGTTTTTATTGACTTTCCATTCTGGTAACTTTCTAGCCTAGAAATTAATCTTTGTCATGTCAGCATGTGTGCCTTTGGCTATAGATAAACCCTACTGTGTTTGGGAGGGATATCAGAGACTATAGATTTATATAGTGCCATCACAAAAATATGTAAATGGTGGTTAAGGTCTCTGTAGAGACTGGCAAGTTTCAAAAGAACCTTGCACATGAAAAATAAATGTATATAATTAGTACCCTAGGTTGCTAGACCAATCATTATGTATTCCTGCCTGCCTGAACCTCTGATGTGCAAAACAACTTGCAAATCCTTCTCCTGACATCTCCCTGTCCTGCTGCAAGGGGCTGGTCCTCTCTGACACAAAGAGGGCCCCCATTCTCACCGCTCTCAGGCTGCCACTCAGCCCTGGCAGGATGTGGTCCTAAGTCTGCCCACTCCTCTGCACTTTCCCATTTTACAGGGAAATGAAACTTCATACAGTGCTGTGCTAATACTGGTTTGACCCCTTCACACTCCATATACAGTTAATTTAAAGTTTGAAACAGCTCTGACAGATATTTTCTTGAACGCATATAATTATGTTTTAAATTCTTCCACTGCAGTACATGTTCTCACTGGGGTCCCACAAATCATCTGATCAGTTCTGGGGTCATGATTAGGATCTTTCACAGGAGTGGACTAAAATGCAGTGAGGAAAGAAAATGGCACACTTTTTTTTGCCAGCATATTAAATACTACTTTCTTTCTCCCTTTTCCCATTTTTTATTTCTAAAAGTACATTTAAAGCCTGTGATTCTCACTGGAGGAAAACAAATATGAAAACCCTATCTTCAGATTTAGTGCATATGAAACTAAAAGTTTACTATATTTGAACTAAAACCAGGAAATCCATTAGTATTAGTGGTACCAGCTGTTCTTTGTATTAGGCCAAAATCTGCAAGGGGACACTGAAAGTCCTGCACTTCAAGGTCAACACAGAATGGATAACTTTTATTTTAAGTGAGAGAAACAAAGAATAAAAAGACATCTCAGAGAAACAAAGTGCTGGGCTTATAAATTTCTGTAAGAGCAGCCATTTTTAATGGATTTGAAGAACTCATGGAGCAGGACTGCAGAACTGCTTTTGGGAATTATGCTGGCTCTGTGTCTCAATTGACCTCCTTCTACCCTGCAAGGACATCTGAGTAAAGTAGGGAAAACTTGTAATTTTCTAAATGTTACCATTCTTTCATACAAGTGGTCTCTTTGTCCTACATGTTCTTTTAACCAAGTTTTTTTTTTTCCCCTGCTGAAAAAAGAATAAAAACCTTGATATAGGGTAATTATGAACAACATGAAGAAGCACCCACTGAAGAAGCCAGCAATCCCACCTTCCATTAGGAAGGCAACACACAGAAAAAGCTGGTAGTTAAAAACCTGTGCCTGTTCCAGTGACAATTTCAGTGACTTGCAAATTCTGTTTGAGAAGCAAAACTCATCTTTTCAGAGTTTGTATTCAATGTCCTACTTCAGCAGGTACAAGTAAGTAGTGGCTGCAGATTTTGAGCCCTGAAGAACTGGGAGCTGGATTTAGTGTACTAATTCAACCTTGGCTCTTCTAATTTGATTTCCTCTCCACTGATATGTTGAAAAAACTCAACTGATACATTGAAAGAAAGAGTAAAGTCACTTCACTTCCCAATTGCTTTAAATGTCTGCTACTAAATAGTGCTGATAAGTAGAGATTCAGCTTAAAGCAGCATTCAGATGCCTAAAATGTTGTGTTACCTCCAGAAGCTCGCACTGTGGTGTCTTAATTTACATTTTGCAGCAAGAGTTTCCAATTCTACACAGTAATAAATGTGCAGGAGTAAAAGTCACAGAAGGGAAGGAAAATCTTGGCATCCAGCTTTACAACTTGGACAGCACAGTGATAAATAATATCTTCTATTTTCTGCAGCTTGAATATTACACCGATTCTCCTGAAGTCCCTCTTCATAAATAAATAAACAGTTGAAATAAACACTCTTGGTGTTATTTTGTACCAAAAATTCATGAAGATTCAGAGCATGTCTGCATGTGCTTGACACATTTCACATGTGTAATTTATGCAGCTCCCACAGTATTGGGGCAGAACACATCCATGTGTTTCACACATGGGCTGTGCAGTCCGTATTAGCTATGGTCCACCTGGGTATGCCATGTGGGCAGGCTGCAATGAATGGCTGTTTGCTGAGCCTTTAAGCATGGTAACAGTGAAATACCCTCCAGAAGACTTTATTCCTAGAGACTGTGGACAAAACTCTCTAAGCAGAGTACCTGGAGGTAGCTTTACCTTGCATCTGTGCCTGTGTGTGTGTGAGTGTGTGTTTCAGATACTCTGTTAGTGTCACTTCCCCAGGAGTCTTTTTTCTGGCAAGATGCTCACTCTTCAGACTGTAATTGATTAATGGGTGGGCAAATGTCAGAGGTCATCTGAACAGAAAGAGGGGGGAGACCCTGCCCTGTGAGTCCCAGTGTGCAAACAGGTTTTGCTCTGAGAAGGAGCAAAATGTTTTATCATAGGACAGAGAGGACACTGAGAGCTTTTCTGAGCCCTTCCCTACCCTCAGGCAAGATCAGTGACCCTTTTGCAATTCTCAATGATGTTTGTCTAGCCTGTTTTTAGAGATCTCCCACAAGGGAGATGTGCCTTGTTATCCTTAGTATTCCAAAGGTTTTGCTGACACCTATCTATATAACCAAAATATAAATCCATTAGTGCTTGTCTTGTGCATGATGGACATGGAAAACAGATTAGTTGCAACTGAAACTTGAAGAGTGTGCTCATGTCACTTCTTCAGTCCTCCTCAGACCACCTCAGACCTTTCTAGACTGCTTTTCTGATCTTCACTAGAAGTTACGTGAATACCTCATTTATTTTGGTTTCTTAGGAGAATATCACAGAAGCCATGTAAAAACTGCCCCTAGAATTAAAGTATACGATGATAACAATCTCTTCTCTATGCACAGAGGCTGTTGTCCTGTTGCAGAAAGCAGCTGACTTGTGATATGTCTTGCAATATATCCTATGTGCTACATAGGATCCTATTAATTTTGCTATATTCCAAGTTCTTCCTTGAAATATATGTTTGAAGTAGGATTTTTTCCAAAATTATTGCAGGAATTCATGTTAATTTGGCTGGACTATAATGCTAAATCCAGACTCTTCTTTTTGGGGAAGGGGTTATAAGCAGATCACAGGCTGTTTTGTTATATATTTTGCTTGCAGTAAAACATTTGCACGGTGTTTTCCATGATTTTCTCACAGGGGAGCTACGGAACAAGATAAACAAATTTGCAGGTTTTTAGGAATTTAAATTTATAGGAATGTTCCTCTTGTACTTCGTGTATGTGTCATAAAAACTACTCTTGATTTAAGATTTTCTAAGGTGTAATTGTCACTTCTGTAGGACAAATGCATTGTGTACTTGGGATGCAACTAATGAAGTATTGCTTAGGAAGTCTGAAAAAAATCAATTCTGACTCCTTTTCAGCATCTGGAACCATAGTTATGAATGTCTTCTAAGATTTTTTTATAAAAGACATTTCCATAAGATGTAGGGAGGAACCACCACCACAACACATCTCTCCACAGAGGAGATAAGAAACATGAAACTATCAGAAGAGCAAAATTTCTGTCAATTGACAGGTTCTAAATGAGGAACAAATTTTAAAGAAGTGAAATAAAATGTATTTATTTGGTAATATTCGTTGTTTCATCATCTATTTGTGTATTTTCTGTTACAAGGCACTTGAAAAATATTTCCAGCCTGTGTATTCCAAGATAAGCTTTTTGTAATGCCTTTCAGTGATAATCCACCTAAGGATGGAAATTACTGAGGAGAACAGGAGAGAATTCTAACAGATTTCAGACTCAGTATGTTTATAAATAAGGTTTGTAATTTCTATGCACTTCTCCAAATTTCTTCTAAGCTTACCTAATAATAATGTAATCTGTGATTTGAATGTCATGGCATCCTTCTCCAAAACTAGTATGTCCTTTAGTAAGAGGAGTAACCTGATTAAATCCTACACTTGAAGGGAAATAAAGATACAAAATTGTGAACAGATTCAAGGACTGTAATCTCTGCAATGAAAATATTAAGCACTAGATAACACTATCTAACAGCTTTGGCAAGATATAGTCTATGTCAATAGGAATGTTTCTTCAGGTGAAATTTTTATAGTCTTTCCACAATCCCCTGTCAGTAACTTAGGTTAGTCCTGGACTATTTTTAGTACTGCTGTTTTCTCTTATGAATTGCAATGGTTGCCGTGGCAAATTGATCTGTGTGATTTACTTGAAACAACTGGCCTACACTATAATAGCACTTTGATAAACTTCACAAACTCCTATGGAGATCTTCGATTTCATTTCTTGAATTTGGAAGACAAATGTGATTCCTGTGAGTGAAGATGTAACAAGCTACAAGTACAGAGCTTTGCTTTAAAGACTTATGAGGCACAGTAAGAAGGCCTGAATATTAACCAATCTTTCAAGAATGAATATGGGAAGAAATTATCTTCAGATTATTTAAACACAGTCACCACTGCACTGAGGTTAGGCATATTCAGTAACAAGAGTCCAGGTATTACTTGCCTATATTTTTTTAAAGTTAAAAAAATATATATAGATTTACACCAACTAAGAAATCACCTATGTCATCAGTAAAACACATTTTCTATACAAGTTGATTCACTTAGAGCATTCAGAAAAGCCTATTTTGCAGGTGTTGCAGCATTTCAAAAAACAAAAAGGCTCCTTATCTTGGCCCAGAAGCTTTAAGGCTGGAAGGGATGTTACTAATGATTTCTTCTGGTTTTGAGAGAAATACTAAATAAGATCTCCTATTCCTTTCTTCAGCTTCATAATTTCTTTGTACCGATTGTATTTTTTTTTTTTGAAAGATATTCAGTTTGGATCTAAAGAGGGATAAATTGGGAAGTGCTTTTAATTCTAGACTCCATATCTAGAATTTCTGCATTTCACAAACCAGACCTTGCAGTGTGGTTTTTTTTTGCAGTGCAGTTGCACAACAAGGAATAACTGTCCATAACAAAAAACCCCAATCTTTTGAAATAAATTCTCTTAACTTAACTTAATAAATTCTCTTAACCTATTTAACTTTTTTGGAAGCATCCCTACCTTCACAGTAAATGACATAAGGACCTTCTGTGTATACAGTACATAGCAAACAGACCTTCCCAGTCTCAGTATTTGTCACCATAAAGAATAGACCCTTCTGAAGGTGAAAGATGGGGTACAGATAGTGAGGATTATCAGTGAAGAAAAGCTCTTTTAGACTTTGTAGGTTATGGAAGAGTCTATCATTAATGCTGTAGCACGAGTTTGGGAACATTGTGTCACCTGCCAAAATATTGCTGAAAAAGTTTATCGTGACAAACTCCTGGGATAAAGGGATAAGTTGTGGTCAGTTTTATAGAAAATTTGGTCTAATTCCTCTGGAAAAAGACCCCAAATGCTAGTATATTAAGAATGCTGTACTGAAAGATATTTATAGCTGTTATCAAATGGATCATTATCTATCAACAGTTACAGGTTTACTGAAAAATCATGAGAAACACTCTTTCAAATCCAGCTGAAGAAACAGCCACATGGTCTCTTGTATACTCATAGTTCAAACCAAACTTTTGGTGTTGGGTTGCATGATAAAGACACATACCTAATCCCCTGAAAAAAATTCTGAAAGACTGATGAGGAGGCTGGTGAATCCATTCTTTTAAACTGCAATTATCAGAGCACGTGGGGGAAAGAGAGTGAGAAATAATCAGCAAGAGACGTAGGTTCAAGGATTGTCAAGGGAAGGAGTAGGGAGACAGGGCTCCTTGGACAGTGAATTAATCAGAAATGTAGGCTTACAGGTTTCTGATCAAGCAAATTGCCTTCTCCTGATGGTCCTTTTGCAATTAGGAAGAGAAGATTTTGACACTATCCCTGCATGAAAGGTGGGTGGGTTTTCTTCATTGTTTGCAAGGGAAGAATCCTGCATCCTCATTCCAGTAGTGATTTGCTGGGAGGAGGATGATGTTACAGAGAGCTTCCTACCCACTTTCTCTCAGGCCATCATTTTGTGACTAAGACCACAAAGAAGCAAGGAATCCTGTTATCTTGCAGCATTCATGCTGGGTCATGGAAAGCTCATTTGAGAACTGCAGAGACAGCATGTACCTTTCCAAGAGAGTGTGTGATTATGGTGGGTACAATACAGCAGATGAAAATGTTGGTATAATGCCTTAGGTGCCAAGCCATCCTGCTGCTTCTGCCCTTCAAGGAGACATTGGCTGTGCTTGCCTGTGTTGAATTTTACTGGGAGTCTTTCAGCAACTTTAATTCTAATATGATTCACATAATTCCAAGAGTTATCTCAGGATCTGGTTTTTTTGCTTGGTTGGCATTTGGAGTAAGAACTTCCAATACAGACTTTGCAACAGACAGTTCAGATAAACTGGGGTGTCAGCAACTTACTAACAGGTCTTTGCTCTGCATTTTACACAAATTTACAAGCTTCATTTCTGCACCTGGCTTGCTGCTGTCAACCCTTCTCTCTTCTCTTTCTCCTCAGTAATGTCTCTTGCTGGTCCGTGTAACCGTGGGCAAGCAACGGATACCTTACTCCTTGTTAACAAGAGCTAGCAAATGACATATTTTCCAAGTGAAGTCGGTGGAAATCCCCTGTCAGCTGTGAATTGTACTATTTAAATTATACTGCTGTGCTGACAGATACAGATTTGCCACTAACCATGAGTGCAAGAAAAATCCAGGTATGGCAGAAAATTATTTCTTACAAGCAAAGCTTTTCCTTGGAACAACTATAGAGGAAGGCTTTTGGCTCTGTGAGTTACAGATTTCAGTGGCATTTCACTTAATCTTTATGATTATCCATTTACAGAAACTGTGAGTGGGTTCAAACTTTCCACACTGCCCATAAACTAAGGAAGTTCTCATGGCCTATGTTTTGGCTTCTGGTTTTCCTTGATGGGTTTTTATGCAATGATTAGGCATCAGGTTCTTCTCACGTGTCTGGATATTTCTCCCCAGGTCGAGGGACAGTCCAGTACAGGGTGGTTGCTGCTCATGGAAGGTGGCAGGGCCTGAGAGAGCAGGCTCTGGGAAACTAATTCGGCATCCACAGCCTGGGGTGTTGAAACAGAAGTCATCAGCCTGAGTGGTTAACAGGCAACTGTTCCAACCCACTGGCTTTGGGGCAGGAGACAAGAAAGTCCTCTACAAAACCCCTGTTAGTTAGGCTGGGAGATGTGTCTGTCTAACCCTGCACCACCAACTCCTGTGTGCATAATATCTTTAGGCCCTCTCTGCCCTTATCTGAGGAGGTGGAGGCTGCCTAGCATGGCCAAAAGGTGGGGATGAAGGAGGGACTTAGGAGGAGATTGTAGATGCTGTTATGTTAAGTTTGGTCCTGTAAGACCTGTGATTAAAATCCAGTATGAAACTGGAAGTCTTTTCCAGCTGTATTATCCTGACCCTCACACCAGCATGCTTGATCCCAGTTTGCTCACTGACTTTAGTGTACTTTGGAGCCCTCAGGCTGCATTGGCTGTCGTGGCTGCCTGGGGACAAAGGCAGCACTAAGCCAACCCCAGTGCCTGGCACGCAGGCTGCCAAATTTTGTTTCTCAATACAGTGAGCATGGAGTGGGGAGAAATAATCTTTGTGCTTAGCCTGTGCATGCACAGTTGGGGTGTCCTGAGTGCTGCTCACTGTTGGGAGTGCAGAGCCAGGCTCTGGCAGCTGCAGACTCTTGGTGGTCTGAATTGCTCATTACCCTCCTGAACTCCGGTGCGATAGCAGCCTCTTAATCTTGGGTGCTGCAGTTGGCAGTCGGAACAGGGCCCTTATATCCTGCAGCTTAAGAAAAGACTATAAGAATGAAAAGTGGTACAATGTAATCCACAAAGTGGGAATAGGAACAAATATTTGGGAATCAATCTTTATTTCGTAAGCAGTATCCAGTAACCAAGAAGAGCTCAGCAGAAACTGACCGTGGAAGCACCGGAGAAATGCTTAGTACTTGACCATAATTTGATTAGTTCTCAATAGCTTCCAGGAAAAAAAACCTCTAAACCTGCATATATTTAAGATAAGCCTTTTGTTTCATTTGTAACCCACAAATTGACAAGGAATTTAGGTCCCTTCCCCCTTCTCAGACTCAGTCCTCTTTTTATTTCATTCTCCATGTTACAGAACTTGATTTTTTTCCCCTGCAGTACTTTTCTTTGACCTCATTCCCCCCTCCAAGTAACTCTATCCTGTGCTGCTATGTTCATGCCCAGCCAGAGCTTTACAGATGGCTTAATTATTTTCTTTTCTCAAAGAAAATTCAATCTGATCCCCAATACGCATAGGATAAAATAAAATGAATCAGCTGGGAAGCTGCATTATAAAGGGGGAGGGGTAGAAGAAGTTATGTAAAATTTCATGTCGCTGTCAGGCTGTTTTCATAGAATTTGTGTTTGAGATTAAATTAAATCTCTAAAACTGCTTTGATAGCTTCATACTTAGGGTGAAATGAAGCAGATGCATTTTACCCCAATACCATGCTTCTCATCTCCCCTTGCAGAGAGAGAATGAGCTGCTTTGTGGAACAGTTCTATATACTTACAGTATTAAGCAATTCTTCTTTTCCCCTGGCATTGGTATTCTTTTATTCAATTTATCTGTACTATAGCTTGGATAATATTTACCAGATGTTAAATAAATAATTTAAGATAACAGAGTCCTGCATGACAGTTGTAGCATTTTGGGTCACCTTTTTATTCAATTTTTAAAAAAAATCACTTCAGTACAAGATTTCAATATAGTTCAACTCAGTGGTGACACTTAATACTTTTTCCTCTCCTTTAATTTGAAAGCAGTATTCTTCAAATAGTTCATTTGCCGTATTGTTTTTATCTTTAACAAGATAAAATAGACGTAGCGGGTTTACTATTTCAGCCTGATGCCGACAAATATGAAACCAAAGAATATGAAGAGCCAATGTTTTGTAAAAGCCAGTGTTATATAATGAAACCAAATGCACAGTTTGGAATTTAGAAAGAAATCCTAGTGTGAAGATAAAAGGACATGAAAGATAGTAAATGCTGAAATGATACACCACATAATGGTATACTGTCAAGAAAGAAAGATAACATGATAACTTACAGAGCCATCTCAAAGCCTACGTTGGTACTTGACCTATAGTTTGCTAGGAAACAATCTTTTTGTTTCATCTGGCTCATATTAAAAATAGGAAAAACAAAACCCTTATTTTTTTCCACTCTCACACATATGGTTCAAAATCCATGCAATTTTTAACTGTCTAGAATTCCTTTAAGCAATTTAAGACAGAAAGAATTATTAAATCACTTTTCCATTTCATTTGATGAAAAACTGCACCGCCGCCGTTGGTCTCTGTACTATCAATTTTAAAGCTCGTAGGGCTCCAATTGGTCCTGTGTGCAATCCATCATCAGTGGCATCAGATTTGTATTGCCCAAGTTGGGTGCTGCTGAAGATAGAACTGAATAAAACCTAACCCAACGTGCAAGTTAACTTTGAGCAACACTTAAAAGCCTTCCCTGTTCCAGCTCTTTCCAGGTTTTGAAATGTAACTGTTTCCCAACTCTTTCTCAAAGAGTTTTCAAAGCCTAACAAGTTCTTCTGTCCTCAGTCCACCTGAACTCTGGGGGCTGCTCTCTTCCTCATCTCTCCTCTGCAGGACTGAGGAGCTAAAAACCTATCTAAGAAATTCACTTTTTTTAAGAAGAGAAACAGAAACCTATCAACCCAAATAATCTGGTTTCCAGAAACGACAGGTTAAAATACCGTTAGATTGAAGTCAACCTTTCATCTATGCTGTGTACACAGTTTTAAACAGCTGTGGTCTGCATATAAATGCTCACAGGTCTGCATTGCAGCTGAGAGTGCTGGAAAATCTTTGGTAATAACTTTTTTTCGACAGAAAATTTGGGTTTAGATTAATTCAAGTTCTTCTGGATGTTCTTCTCTTCAATATTTTAAGAAGTAGCCATAAAACACAAGAAAAGTTTGAGGTGATTCTTTCTACCAGCTATGCTGAACTTATCCATGTCTGGCACCTAGCTTTTGGTTTTCAGCTGGAAAAAAAGAATTTTCATTTTTTAAAAGCTAAAAAATCTTTGTCTGGGGTTATCAGTTAATGATCTTTAATCTTCAACATGACTACAAGTTTTTAAGAAAACAAAGCCTTATCTGTCCTGCAATTCGAGTCTATTGAACACTTGAATGAACTTGTCCCAGTTTTCTTGTCTATGATGTTCTCTTTCACCGTAACAATTCAGGAGGATTTTTCTCAGAAGAACTGCGGGTTTTTTACCCTTTTAGAGAACCTAGACCTGCAAAATTTTATAATCTTATCTCCCACTCTTCACAATAGCAAAAACAACAATATAACTTTGTAGACGAGACTCTTGAACAAGTAGCTAGAAGAAAAGGAAAGCCATGATTTCTGGGAACAGCCTTTCTACAGTGGGAGCTGAAGGTGCTCAAAGCCTTTTGAAGTCTTCGTAGTTTACCTGTGAATCCTATTTCCAAATGTTATTAGTGACCCTACTACCAGAGAATATAAATCTGTACCCTAAAGAGATGACTTGCTTTTTCACTGGGATCATTGCCAGGGAATAGATTCAGCACAGTGCTGAATTTCACAGGCTAAACAATAACAGGTAATTGCTCACTTAATTGAGAATTATGTGTTTAGCTGGCAAACACAATATCTGAAGGCCCACTCACAGCTGTTCACAGGTGTGCTTTGGTATTTAGGTGCAGATATTTCTTGCTGTGGGGGCTGGCTGAGAGCTTCTAGCTGCTGCCTTGCTGTGCAGCTCAGGGTTCTTGGGAGGGAGGGAGTGCAGGCAGAGTTGCTCAGTGCTCATCGTTAAAGCAATTCAGGAAATAAAAGTGAGTGTCTCTCAGCACAATATATTCCTGGGAGCCTAATCTGAATGAGCAATTCATTGGCATGTTTCTATTTCCAGCAGGGGCTGTGCCAATTAAGAGGGCTGCATATAAACCCTTTTAGTGATGTACACTGGGAGGTAAAAATACTGATAAAATATGGATTTATTTTTTTAGCTATTTCTTTAGTGAGAGAGGGAATGGAGCCAAGCAAGCCTACTGCCCTCTCCTTTCACAGGCTATTTCCATAAGTATCTGGCCAGCTAAGAGATAAATTCTCCTTTAGAAGTGCTAAGAAACTTGTCTCTTACTTCTTGTACATCCAGATGGGAAAATAAATGTTTTACTGCAGCCAAGACTTGTTATTGCACTTGGAAAATTAAAGGAAAACCTTGCATCTTTATAGTCAGGGTGTCTTTTTAGCTAAGCACCTATTGCTAGCTGTGAGAAGATTAGAGCATGCTGAATTAATGTTATCTACAGTGTTTGGTCCTTTTATTATTTTAATATGAATATGGGATGGGAAAGGAAGCACACCTGAGAGAGTCAAGCCTGAGTGTCAAGAGATTCTGCTCTGTTGAATCATGCAGGAAATAAAGAAAAGAGCTGAAAGGACCCCAGAGACCTTCAGAGCTGAGGAACTTTGGGATCCTCTCTGCATTACTTCACTCAGAGCTATGAACCTCTGTTTTGTACACCCAGTTGTAGTTTAATGCTTTTTCCTTTACTACCCCATGGCTGCAGTGATGCCTTCACAGCAGCTCTGCTGTGAATCCATGAGCCTTCAAGGGAGGATTTCATCCACAAAGTGGGGAGAAGCTCCTCCTGCCCTGGTAGGAGCAGGAATTTGTCCCCCACTGAGCAAGAGATAGGAGTTTAAAAGCCAACAACATTCCCATAAAAGGGATTATGGTACTTAGAGCTTTCCAGTGGGATCCTCCTGGGAGGCAGCAATTGCTCCCATGTCCCAGAACCCTGCTGTACCACTGCCAGTGTTGGATTGCTGGGTGGTGGGCATAGTGCAGACCCAGTATGAGCATTCCTCAAGCCCAAGGCTCCCAGGAAAAAAAATAAATGTATTTTGCTGAAATATTAAAGGTTCCAGCTCTTGTTTTCACTGTGGTGCAGAATGAACTTCAGACTTTTAGAAAATTTTAGTATAAGAAAAACCAAACAGATGATTTTTACACTACTTTGGTACAGTAAGTGACCCTCATTCAAAACTCTAAGGACTTAATTTGGAGTTTCTTCTGTGTAAAGCTAGGCACCAAACCACAAAAATGTTTGGTGTGACTAGTAACAGGAGGGCAGTGGAAAGGTGCAGAAAAATCTCCCATTCTCTGCTCTCCTAGCAGGAGTTGTGTTAAAAAAACACAGCCCTATCAAGCTTGGATGTCACAAAAGCTTCTTTAGATGCAAACCTGAAAACTAGGAGAGATCTTTGATGCTGGGGTGTATCACAGATTAACTGGCAAGTGTGCTCCTTATAGCACTGAACAGGCCTGCCTTAAAAGTATTTAAAGAAACATTTTTTAAAAGTACCAAGAGAGCAAACAATGTAGTCTTTGGATGACCTCTTGTTTCTCTTGACTAGCAGTAGCATTCATTAATCTCCTGCATATGATAAAGTCAGCTGTTCAGCTGGCTCCCAGTAAACTAGACTCCTTTAATTGACAAAGCCCCTGCCATCTAAGAATTTGGTTCATTTTTTCACATCATGCTAAAAGACTAAATAAAATCCAATCTTCTGGAGCAATATTGAGATATTACATCCAGATGAAGGGTGGGTGTCATAAGAGAACAGGCTGCTAGCAATATTTTCTAGGCTTCTTGCCATCAGCTTGGGTTAAAGTAGTGAAGCTGAGGTAAAAAGTAAAGCAGTTTTTATTCCTGCTGACATATTAAAAAAAAAGGTATAGAGGGCACTTCATCAAGTCTTTTTGTTATATGATTATTGACCTGGGAGTTAAAGGTTTATTGTATTCCTTGCTTCCTAATACAACACTTGTTTCATCTTAGAAAATACTATGCTTTATATAGTAAATATACATGCTGTAAGATGAGAGGAGAGAAAAAATTGTTCAGATTCATACTCAGATCAGATTCCAAATATCCATGAATGTGTGTAATGGAAGGTGGAGATTTCATATTTCTCCCCTGCTAATTTCATCAGGATAAGACTGCACTATCTGTTCTGCTTTTCAGAGTGTGTCAGCCCTGCCTGGAAAATCTTTTATTGTGTAATGGCAGAATGTTGTCCCTACTGTGCTGGGTTATTGAAATAAGAAGCAGAGTTACTACAGTCAAACATACACGAAGCCCTATACCAAACTGACAATAGCATTTACAGTTCTCTTCAACTGATGCAAAAACATTCACGCCATATGAAAGCTATAAGGCATTAAATGAGGAGCACATTGAGATGATGAGCTGCACAAAGCCCACTGAGCAGCAACCTGAGGAGCTGGCACAGCCGCAGGGGCTGGGCAGAGGTGGGACAGCTCACACTGCCCAGCAAAACCCACTGTAAAATGAATTTTTCCAGGTCAGTCCTGCAGCTGCATGAAGCCGTGGTTTGGGTGAGTGGTGGACATCCTCTGGCCATAGGGCTTGTATGGCCATGAGAGCACACACACTGTAGGGTGCAGCGTGGCTCAGGGAACTGTTTTCCCTATTCATGAGCACAATTTCATGAGTAACTGTTTAGTTTCTATTCCTCTCATCCCATTATTCTGTTTTCTATTCTGCTCTTCCCCTCCCCACAGTAGAGAAGGGACTTTCATAACACAATACTGAAGCAATGGTAACTAAGGCACACCAGGGAAGTTGAGGGCAAACCCTGCACTGATGGCTATGTGCAGCAGAAATATTCTGTATATTGTTAGTTCCATCTCGTCCTGACCTTAATATTCCCTCCAGGGCTTTCTTCCCTGGCATACAGTGCAGCAAATACCTAGGGAATATTGCAAAAAAAAAAGAGAGAAAATTGTCTAGTTACCTAAGGCAACTGAAAAGTTTTAAAAGTGCCCAGTGTAGTTGTGTTTCACAACTCCTATTTAGCAGACAATGCCTGTCTCTCAAAATATCTGCTTGGAAATGTGGAACCAACAGGGAAGTTGGAGTGCTCTGAGTTGGAGTCCTGCCTGTATCCAATTAACAGCCAAACTGTTTGAAAGGAAAGTGATCAAATGGAATGAATTCATTTAAAAAATATAAATGGACATAATGTTTTTACAATAGAGATTTATGTGTTTGCTGAAATGGGGTGGTTTCTAAGCTTTTGAGAGCAAAGCCCATTCCCTTGGGAAAACAGAGTCTTACTTTTATTTATTGTTGGTATTAGATTTGGGGCTTCTAGGCTCAGTGAGGGATGCTTTGCCATGTGTTGTACAAGTCCTTCTCAGAAAGAACTTGGAGCCCAAATAGAAGGCACAAAGCAGAAAGTTATGGCAGGCTAAAAAGCAATAATGAGCTGCTCAACATCTCCAACTTAATGTGTCCCTCTTCACCTTCTGCCTTGAGTTCTACTCTTCCTGCACTGCCCTCCAGCAGATGCCCCATCCAGTCTTTGAAAATGATGAGATCTTCAAAATACAATGGCATTTCTTAATGCTGTAATAAATGACAAATTAGCTAGCAATGTCTCTGTTTGAACCAGCGTGATTCTGGTTGGCTTCAGGATACACTTGGTAGAGAAATTCATGTGTCATGGATGTGGTTTCAGGCTCTCTGCAAATTCAAACCAACGTTGCTGAGCTGGTTACATTTGGGCCATGTCTCCAAGGGTGGTTTTTATATTTTTTTTCCCTGGAACTGGAACAGCTGTATTTTAAATGAAAGGCTAAGCCTCAGGAAAATTAATTAAGAAGTTGAGTCTTTACAGCCAACTGCATTGTGTGTGTGTTCCTCATGCCAGTTACAGATACTGTATCTGGCAATAATTTGCACTCTCAACAATTCTATTTAATTTTAATTTAGGAAAATGATTCTGTTTCGCTACTAAAGTCATAAAACCAGATTAAAACATCAATCCAACGAAATAAATTTAAGTGTGTACTTAATTTTATGCATACAACTGTTTCTGGTGACTTCCATTTCTATGTTTCAAACAAAGGACAGCTTAAGCATTCTAACACTGATCTGATTTGACTACAACACCGGTTTATGATTTCGGTACTAACAACAAAGCCAAAGGAATTTCATCAGCAGTGAATTTGACCCACTGCATTGGAAAAAGGTGAGAAAAGGTTTTAAGAATTCAAATAGACTCAAGACTTTCTAGTTCAGTCAAAAGATTGCCCAACATATGCCCCTCAGCAAACTTCTCTTGACTACTACTGTTCTTTTGCTTTGCCCTTTTTATGTGTTTCATCCTGGCTGAAAGGATGACCCAGACATCTTTCTGCTTGCGCCAGAAATAAATTCTAATGGAAACCATAAGGGAATAAGGGATATTTAAACATTTACAGTCATGGGCATGTCACAATGGGGACAAGTAACACTTTGCTATGGAGAAATGGCAACTCAGATGGAGCTATTCAGACAAAAATAAAACCCCTAGACTATTCCAGATTTTCAGAACCTATTTTTCTTGAGGTAGTTTGCAAAACTCTAGCTTCTGTGATGTTTCTTTCCATATCCTGTATAGCTGTTGGAGAATAAGTCATAATTAAATATGTATAATAGGAAAACATCATGATACATACATATTCAAGAGCAAATGTTAATTGATGGGCATACGGGAATTTCTGTGCAGAATCTGACCCTCAGAGATGCTGTCTTTGAGAACTAGCTATCTAGATACTTATATTACTCCCAGCACTATGATATCTGGGGGCCTTGCAAACGTTAATGAACTTATCCTCACAACCACCTTGTGAGGCTGGGAAGTTTTAGCATCGACTTTAAGGGAGTACAACCAGGCCCTAGGCATGCAGTAGCAGCCACAGAGGAGCTCAGAAGGAATCATGCTTGCTTCAAACAACATTAACTACTTGTTGGATAATAGCTGGGGATAATGGCACATACAGCGTCAAGTGGGTTGCCCCTCTCCCATAAATAATTTGGAGAAGAGAGCCTACGAAACTCCAGTGAGAGAGGTTTTGCAAGGAAGTGGGCGAAATAATACTGCTGAGCTATGGATTCCCTTCTCTCCTCCCCTTCCCACCATGAAAGCCTGATGACTTTCAGTCATTTGCAGTGGTAGAAATGTGTGTGTGTGCGCATGCGTGTGTGTGTGCGCTGTGCTTAGCAAGGAGGAATGGCCTCCAGAAGGGGAAAAAGAGTTTCAGGCACTTCTCCTATAGGTGTAGACAGATATGTAGTGAAAATACAAAATTTATTCTTTTGACTTACTTTGTGTCCATTTTCAGTCATATTACCCACTGCAGTGGCCATCAAAATGAAACCTTCTGTCAACTCCAGCACGTGAAAGGGCTCGGCCTGTGCAACCGCAGTAAGGAGCCATCTTAAATTCCTGAGTGCAGCAACTCAGGTGGGAATTGCACAGTCAGTTTTGGTCATTTTTCTCCATCAGAAGGTCACATATCCCATACAGGTGTGGCATACTGTTTGAAGGCAAAATGACTTTTGCACATATCCCATTCACCTTTTGGGATGTAATTTAAGAAGGGACCTTTTGTAAGGCACAGCACATATTTGGGCACAAAGGAGGAAGCAGCCTGACAAACTGAACAAAGCAGAGACATTTTCTCTCTCTCCTGAATGTAAAAACAGGGAAAGTGCAAAGCACAACCATGCTTCATAAATTCCAGCTGCTGTCACTCAGCGGTGGAGAGGAATACAGGGGAATATCTGTTACTTACAGGCACCACAATGGTGGGGTTTTGTCCCCCCCTTCCTGCAGCCCAAGGCAGATTTATGTTTAACCCCACTTACTGTGAAAAGCCAGTGGCCAAACTAATTTTGACTGCTCTGGGAGCAAAATGTGAATCTGCAGTAAACAGCCTCAAAGCATGTTGGTGGGAGGAAATTCTCCAATGCTCTGCTTCTGCAAGATGGAAGCCTGGAGAGCTCCCAAAAATCTAGGTACATGTACCCAGGCACTCCCCTGATACCCAGAGGATCTACACCAGCCTCCAAGGACATTTGATATTGTCCTCACACTACAGACAACTTCTCATTGCCCATTCTTCTAAACTGAGTGTTTGTCACCAGAAATTTGGTTGCAGGGTTGGGGCATTGAGTGTTATAATCACAGTCTAGTCAACAATGTTATTTCTACTCTGTAAAACCATCATCCAAATGAATTATTGCTCTATTTTTGGAGTCAGACCCTCTGAACAACTTTTCCCCTTATCCTTTTAGAATGGGAGATTTCAAGCCATTTTCAGTGTATTACTAAGATGCACAAAATATATTGTATATATGGCAGAGAAATGGGACAAAAGGAAGCTACTACTCCCCCTGAGCAGCTAGAAAATACACCGAGGTTCAGCAGAAAGCAAAACATGGCATTTGAGTTTTTCTTGTCAGGGAGGAGAAAGTTGCAGCTAGCACATAGGGCAGATGTAATTTTTCTGTAAGTGTTGCAATTTTTTTGTGAGTTGTACAATTCCTTAAGGCTCTTTATTGTTATGTTTTGGTTAATATGAACCAAATTGCAGTCCTCTGACTGCAGTTGGAGTTGCATGTGTGGAAAATGACAGCATAGGCTAACAGCAGAAAATTTGACAAGCTGGCTTGATTAGTTTTCGTAGAGGTTTGCAGCAGATGCCTTTCTATGTGCCTCATGAAGCTGCTCCTTAAGTGAGGAGGAATTATTGCTTGCTCTTCCTCACATGCTTTCCTAGGCATGAAGAAAGGGATGAGGATAATAGCCTCTGTACTGGGATCTGACAAAAGGGGTAGTTAGAATATATGCTAATTATATGATATTTTAATAAAAGAATAAACTCTGTTTTGTGAGAATGTTTCCATAATTCTGACACTGCTGGTTAGAGAATATTACTTCAATTTTTAATCTTTCTGGGACTTCTCCTGCCTTTAATGACTGCACAACACAAGAGAGTGCCTGGTTTCAGGTGAAGAAAACAATCTATTACTAATGAATAGGAAAAAATAAGACAACATTCATAGCTCTGAAGTCAGAGGAAAAAAAACCACAAAATAAGATTCTACGTGCTCAAAGAAAAAAAAATTTGGAACCTTACTTAAAGAATTATTTAAAAAAAAAAGACTCAATATTTATAAAGCATTTTAGGGTATTTCTAAATGGAGATGATATGCAACCAAAAAAGTGCCACAGACAGATTCCATGTATGTTTAAAGATAAACCAGAAATTTACATTTTTTAACTCTTTGATGAAAACCAAAATGTTGTCCATTGTTATTACATTTATTTGAATCAAACATTTTTGCCACTGTTTAGCACATCCCAAGTAGCAGCCCCTGTCGGATTGGAATGCTCAGTCTGGAAGTTTATTTATCAGAGGCACATTGCTAAAACAAAATCTGAGTGAAGGTCTGATGGTTCCAACATTGGATTAAATCAACCATTAGCTCCTACAGAAGTGGAAAGGCAAACTCTGTCTCAGTTAAATACATGAAAGCACATTGCCATATTGTTCCACAATGGATTTGTGATTTATTATACTCTTTCTTTTTGCAGTTGAGAGAAAGAAGGTTTCAGTTCACACTGACTTAAAGCCTTAGAGTCAAAAATGTTAATGAACATGCACACAAGATTTTGCTTACAAAGTTGTGTTGTGTTAGGTGGTTTGAAATTAAACTAAATCTTTATCCAGATTAATAGGGTAAAAGTGAGCTTGCTCAAAATATAACACAGATTCATTTAATTCATAACAAAGGGTTCACATTAGCTCTGGCTGGTTTTTGTTTTCTTTGAAAAAAATGCAGTTTTAGCAATACTGAAGTGCTTTCTAAATTCATTGTAGCTTTGCCAAATTGTCTGGAACAAAACCATGATGTTGAAAATGCTGTAATGTTTTATTTCATCATTTTAAAACCAGAATGCTTGAAATCAAAATGATTTTTTTGTTTTGAAATTTCCTTTAATACACTTTAAAAGTAAAGCTGCTTTAAAAACTTGAATTTGGAAGGATTTGTTCAAAGTGAAACACTTTTTGATTCTGCAAAACTGTGGGTTTTTTCAGAGACATTTAATTCCTCTGGCTTTAATGAGAATTGAATTCTCCATTTAGAGTAGAAAAGGTGTGTTTCTTGCTAGCATTAGTATAAAAAGCCCTAATAAAGATAAGCCATTTCCTAGGAACAACTGTCAGCAAGTCCAAATAAAGACAATACAAGACCCTAGGATTCATCTTGACCTGCAAATCGACACAAAAACTGTCCTCAATGGGATTTGAACTTACATCTTTTATAGCTGTCTTTTCCTTCACAAGGACTAGGCTACATGAAATCAATCTTTTGTTTTATTTTGTTTTGTTTCAAAGGGCTAGATTAAACACAAAAATTTGTCTTTAAATTCAGATTTTGAATCTTTAAAGTCTGAAGCCAGAGATAGATATTATTCCCATTAACTAAAACCTTCCCTGCTTATTCAAGCCCCATTTTTCTCTCCTCCCTCCGTCAGTATAAAATTACCAGCAGTTTTATAAGCCCCAGTTTCCTCCTCTTCTATATCATGCTGTGCTTTTCCTCTTCATTTACTGCATGGCAGCATTTCTTTTACCACATAGGGCATGTCTTCATCTCCCTCTCCATCTTTGTTCTCTATTTGTGATGCTATTGAACTAATAATGCCACTCCACAAGCATGGTGAGATGCACACCTTAGAAGAGCACTTTACTTTCAGGTAATGGAATCTCTTAATTAGTCTTTCATCTTTTCCCAGTCATGAAAATGTATTGATGAGGCATTCTAGCAGTCTACCAACTTTTGCATGTACCACCAATATGTCAGCTTAACCACAGAGGGATTGACAACAATAAATCTGTTATCTGTTCTGTAAAGGGAGAGGATGGGACTAAAAGCTTGGAAAAAGAGATCAAGGCCAGGCAAGGTTTTGATGATTACAGTTGTGAAAATTTCTGAAGAATACAGAGACCAGGGCTGTATTTACAGTCTCAGCAAAAATAAGAGGCATCCAGCCAGACCTTTGGCTGATGTAAATCTGCACAATGTACAAAAATCATTAACACAGGGAAGGAGCTGGCCAAGTGCCTTCTGCTTGAGGCATAACATTCATGATTTAGCAATCTGTGCTCTGAGTGATGGATCTGGGCTGATATTCACCAGGTGAGAATCCAAGCCCTCATCTTAAAATCAAGATGGCTATTGCATACCTTAAGTAAATTCTGTGCAGTTGTTGCTTGGGAAAAAAAAACCCAACCAGTTATTGTTCGCTATTATTTCACTTTGCTTCAAATTGAAAAGTATAAATCTGCCTGCTTACCCTGGCCTCTGCTTTCAGAAAGCTCACTGTAGTAGTTATCTATTGCCTTCTTGAATTGCTGTTTGATATTTTATTGGCCACCCAGAAGGGTAATAGAGCAAATAGCATTCTGATGTTAAAACACAGCTTGGGAAGAACATTTTGGTATGTGTATATATCTGGGGGTGCACATGTGTGCTTGTTTACAGGAAAAACCTTTGCAGGGAGAATATCAAGCATGACTGGACCTGAAAGGTTTCACTATTTTCTTCCATAGTCTGCATTCATCCTGAATTAGACCAAAGCAAAAATTCCCAGCTTGGAAAAAGGCTGCTAAAATTTCATTTCAGAAACTCAAATCCTTGTATTTTCAAAGAGTGAAAGAGTCTTTTCAAAGACTCTTGTCTTTTCAAAGAGTCTCCCTGCATCCTTCAGATGTTCAGCAAAAAGTGACACCAATGTCACCTGGACTAAGCAGCACCAGGTTCCAGCCTGGATCCTACCTGTGACCAGGTCTTAATCCTGTTTGGCAGCAAAGCTGGAAGAAAACTGACTCCAGGTGAGGGTCTTAGCATTTCTTGGGTCCTGGAGCTGTTAAAAGAAAAAAAAGGTAATTAAAAAAAAAAATTCTGCTGGGGACCAGGGCATGGACTCTGAGAAAAATTTTGCCTTTGTTTGGGCAATATTTCTTTGGACCTAACAGGCACTGAGAACTTCACATTTTCAATTAAACATCATCATTTCTGCTGTAACTGTGCGTCATCAGATGGTTTCTGACCAGCCTTTCTTACAGCCAAACTCCACATCTGACAAGCTCTGGCTGTTTTTCACAGCACATTTTAAGTTTCTTTGCCCCTACAAAGAGATATGGCGTCATCCTCAAATATGCTTTACTTAGAAATATTTCCAACAAAACATCATGGTTTACCAATGGTTTAATTCTTGCTCAAATTTGTATAAAACTTCACATATCAAAAACCTCCACAAATTATAGCATATGTAGTCAAGTGTTAACTGTGCAGAGGAGGCATATGAAAGCATTCTAGTTTAATTTGAAATTTGCTCTGTTCAGGATCATCCGGACTTTAAAATCTGGGATCACTTTGGGTGTTCCTCAGCTGAACCAGAGCCATGGGGAGCACAAAATAGTAGAGGCTGCTAATACAGAGCTTGTGAATATTCAGTGCACTTTAGCCTATGTCACTGGATTTAAAGGCAGTTTGTAAATCAACTTCCCATTCTGTGACTTCCATTGCTGAGTCCAGAAGTTTAATCTGGGCAAAACTTCCAAAAACAACAGGTACCAGCCAGTTATTCTCGATATTTCAATGCTAAATAAGAGATGATAATTAAATCTAAATGGTTTAAAAATTTTTTGCTGTGTATCTCAATGTATGGGCTGTGAACGAATGAGAGCAAGGGAGGCAAAATCAGCCCTTCAGTGTATCCAATGTAATAAATCCTCTGAGGCTAATCAGCCTGCCTTCCCCCACTAACCTCAGCCCCACGCTATGCCAAATAGTGAAAGCAGATGTCTCATGAACAGGTAAAAAACAATCTGAATTCCCATTCCCCACAACTGAAACAAATGTTGGGTTTGGGGTTTTGATTTGGGAAGCTTCCAAACTGAACTGCATGAGACATTTCATCCAAAGCCCTTCAAAGAAACAGCCCAAAAAGAGGAATTCAATTTAGCTGGCACAAGGAGAGAAGATCTATTGTAATATGGAAGAAATTCAAATGCTAAAGGAGAGCCAAATGACATTTCAAATTGCTGTGATTTATCTTGCCTTGCTTACCTACATTTCTTCAAAATAGCAAGATAACAAACCCAGTTATAATGCTTAATACACAGAAATCCTCCCCTTTCCTTGTCTCTTTTACCCTCTAATTTTCTTTAAGGAATTGCAACCAAAAATGCTCCATCTTTGGTCTTAGAAAACAAAATCTTTCCTCTAGAGTATGCTGTGATCTTCCAGTTATTACTCTTGGCATCAATCTGTGCATGAAGAATGTATTTCTAAGGTGCTTCACTCCTCGAGATAATGTAAATGAAATAAGAAAGATATTATATTGGAGTAGCTGAGGCAAGAATTCTTTGGGTCAATATGTGTGTATTGCAGGTTTGTTTTCTTGACTAAATACTTCAGGAGCCTACAAGTACGATTTACATCTGTCACGGAGAATGCCTGGGGTAACACCACCATTCCTTGTGCTCTGACCTGCAGGCTGGTTAGCTGGTTTGAGACAAGCCAAGCTCTGCAGGCAGGAGCTGACACTATCAATAGCCTTGTGCCTGCTTACACACACAGTGAAATGGGAGCTGGAATTCCTGTGCAGCCCTTAGCAGCCTCTACTCCAAACCAGAGCTTGGTGCTGTGCTTGGTTCCCTTCCTGGTGCTACACATGTGTGGGCAGCACCTTTTCCTCTGTGCAGACCAAGGGCAAGCTGTGTGTAAACTGGGGCTTGTGTCTCTCTTTTGGGAGTATCTGGAAGAGCAAAATCATCAGGTGAGGCCACTTTTCTCTGTCTGAATTTTACATCTCTTAAAGGCACTTTTGGATCACAATAATGCTGCCAGGTAAATAATGTATTAAACACGAGAGCAATGTGGCTGGACAGAGCTCAAGGTGAAGATTGTACCATTTCTAGCCCTTCACAGACTGTGGAGCCTCAACACAATATTAGTAGAGTCTTGCAGTGACATATTGGAGGGTTTCTCAGAAAATGGCTGAGGAGGATGCCTTTTTCCCCTTCCTTTTTCTTCTAATGCTTGTACCACTGAAACAACCCTCATTGCTCGTGCTGGTCTCATACCTGCATCTCTACAATTGTCTCTACAATGCCTTCTGTTGTTTGGGGATCTGAGGGGGAGATAACTAACAGGAAAAGAATCTGATCTCAATGGGTCTTTGTGAGAGTTTTGATGCAACCTTTAGCTAATTAGTTTCATTTAATATAAATTCTCATGGCTGAAGTTCTCAAGAGACAGGAGGACTGTTCTATGAAAGGAAGAACTCTTATCCTTAGCAACACTTTCATATGCACTACCTTCTTGGGGGAAAAGAGGTAAGAGGTTGGCTTTGGAAAGCCACTATTGCCTGAACAGAGTTGGAGGGGTGGGTTTTGTGCAGTCACTCCTGTGTGATAATAAGAAAATAGCTTCTAAAACACGTACCCATAAAATTCCCATTGATTTGCAGAACAAAATTAAATTACCCAAAAAGCTGTGGAAACTCCACCTATTTACACTGATGGTACATTGTAGCAAACTTTCAAAGTCTTAATGAGCATAACATGGCTATGAACTGTTTCCCCGTCTTTCATAGCTTCCCTTGACCACAGCCCTTGCCGTCAAGAAAAGGGTCTGGAAATGGAGGTGAGACTTGATCTGAACCCCTGAGCAGTCTGCAAGAGTCACAGGGAGCTCAGGAGTTTTCTGTAAGTGTTTGTGCTGCTCAGCCTGGGATCCTCTGCATCAGGATTCAGGCAAGCCCTGCAAGGACATGTTTATGTAGTATAGGTAAAGGGAAAACAGAGAACCACATTCCTGTCTGATGCTCAGAATATAAATCTGTCAGAGGAGCCTTCGGAAGAGATTTTGGCCGGGAAGTAATGAAGTGAAGGAGCTGTAGGTGAGTACAGATGACTTAGTAAACGAACGTAATGGCTGATTGGGGAATTAGCAGCACCGGGGAAATTTGGAGTGAAACCTACCCTGAACTTTCTCTATGACTGTGCCACTCAAGTTCACTGAACACGAGAATTTCCTCAGAATTAATGGAGATACTGTAGAGAAAATCAAGTTTTGCTTTCTGACATTTTTTCCGTCACTTGCAAATCTCCTTCCCTCTTGCTTCCCCCTGGCTTTGGGTGAACTGAGAGTTGTGCTGGTTGAGAGTTTGCACAGTGCCCCAAATGCCACTGTGATGGGCTGGGAAAGGGCTCAAAAAACAGCCAGGCTCTTTCTATTGAAATTCAGTCTTAAAGGGCAAGCAATGCTCAACAAAACCTGTGCCAGTTTGGAAAGGCAGAGCTTAAAACACAAGAACAGGTTCTTTTTCTACTGCAAGTTCTTCACTCCAGAGGAGATCTATGATTTAATTGATTTAAAGTAAAGCTGGATTTATTTAGTTAAAAAAGAAATGGATTTGTTTCTGGTTGAGATGATAACCTTTATGACCTTAAAATAAACGGAAAAAAGATGGCAAAAGCGTCATTCTACTTCATAAAGCCTGAGCATCCTAGGCTGATACACAGAGCAGCACAGAGGAAAATATTCTGCCTTTTGTATTGCATTGTGCAAGCATTTTCAAATAATCAAGCACAATCAAAAAATGAACAATGTCATTCTGAGAAATAACACTGATATAATTTTATTTTTGAGTGTCTGTTTATTTATCTCTTCTTTCCCACACTTTTTTTATCTCATCTCTGCATATTTTCATTTCTCTTTCCCTTTATTTTTACTCATTTCCTTAATCCTTTGACAACTGAGTCCCTCTGTTAATTTTCCTGCTCCTTTACTCTTATTAATTCTCCCCACCCAACTGTTGCCTGGGTTAACTATTCTGGTAAGGCAATAGGATTGGAAAAGCCAGCACTTATTTTGAGAAGACCTTATGGGGAAAGAGGATTCATACTTCAATCTCAGGTGAGGGTCTAAACATTTCCCAAATTCTCTGACCCCTAAATATGAATATCATTTGACTTTGAATAATGAGCTATTCGTTCATCTCTATATAAAACTTCATGTATCCTGACAGTTCCCTATTGCCTTCCTGTCTGAAGTGGCTCAGGAGTATAAATTATTCTAGCGAAGGTTGGCAGTAATTTATGCTCAATAAATTGACTATAGATCTGCTTGTTTCAGTAGGTAGCATGGGAAGGACTTATACATTTTGCTAAGTTCCCTCATTTGTTCTTGGACAGACTACTCACCATCCTGGGGCTGATCATGAGCCCCAGACCTCTCTGATAGGCAGGCACTCCTATGCCTTGCCTTCAGTAAAACTACTCCTGTGGCAAGTTACTGGTGTGGGGAAGAGGGATCTAGGAAGGCCACTGGAAAGTCACTGGCACAACAATGTGGAAACTGAAGGTCATATTTTGCAATATATGTGAAGGGCAGCTAATGAAACAGCAAAGGCTGTTGTTAAAATATCCCCCTCACTTTAACTGGCTGAAAGTTGTTTCTTTTTAGACTGAGTTTTCCCACAAGAGCATGAAACAGCCCATGTAGTCTTTTGTTTTCTTTCTTTTTTTTTTTTTTCTTTCTTTCCTTTTATTTTTTTTAATGTAAAATGGACTAGTTCCTTTGTAGGACTTTGCAGAAAAGGGTGATACAATCCTTTTGTCCAAGATGCAAAAAGCAGAAAGTAATTCATCACCTTTCAAGTACAATTTATTATGGGTCAGGGAGAAAGGTTTCACTCATGATCATTAGGTTTCAGCGGTGCAGATGCTGGACATGATGAACCAATGAGGCTTATCAGGTGTGATAATCAAAACAGATCTTCTTTTGTATCTGCTGACTCTCTCCCTTAGGGATATCTAGGTTTCGGACACTGACTACGATTTCATAGATACAGACATAGTCTTTATTGTTTTACTTGGAAATTATCACCTGATATTTTAAATTAGTGATGAAAACGAATACCATGCCTGAAGTTTGATGCAAGTTTTTAACTTGCCTTCCTGGGCCCCGTGGGAGCAGCAAGGGCAGATCCTCCTACCTGGCACAGGCACAGGCACTGCCCATCTCTGTCCATGAGTGTCCAGAGCTGCAGCAAAGCAGTGAGTGGGGCAGGCACACACATTCCATGGCCCACGTGTGGTCAGGCTGCTGACCTGGCATTAAATATATGCACAGAAACTTAGGGCCAGATCCTGCTGTGAACACTGTCCAGGCAGATCCCTGTGCAAGGGATTTGTCACTGTAGGTAAAAGTCTTTGTGTGGCTGCAGGGATCTGTCTGCAAGTAAAAATCTGGCTGAGGGTAATCAACATAATTAAAGGGCCAACCTTGCACAGTGGTGTTATTCTGGCTCCATGTATTCACTGCAAATGTGTCTGATGAATTCAGGGAATCCACAGCACCACCTCTTCCATCCAGCTACCCACACAATTCAGCTTTTCTTTGCAGTTTTATAAACTTTGCTATCAGCATTGCATTTGAGTGCCTCACCCCTTACAGCTTCTGAGCATTGTGAGGTGATCACACACTGAGAGAAATGGGAAAGCAAAATGCACACTGAGGGGGTTTGCTGACAATGTGCTTTCAGTGCTTGTCAGTCATAGAAACTGAGGAACCAACAGCTCCAGGTACCTCAGCCCTCAACCCAGATCACTGTGGGGCAGAGGCACAAACAGATTCTCTGACACCTAACAGCCAAACTCTACAGATTGGTATTGAAACCTCTGAGTTTCCCTGAAGGCAAACTTGGACTAGATACCCCTGTGCATCTGTATCACTAATTCTGTCAAAAATTTTCCAGTGAGGGTTGAGTTTAAATATCTATACATATATATATACTAGAAAGACACACATGTCTTTCTTATATACGCATATGCACACATATTCATATATTCTTATACAAAATTATCTATATTTCACAAAGCTGCCTGTGGTTACAGTAGCTGAAGATTCATGAGTTATGCTCTGAATGTTGGCACAATCCTGGTCTTATGGGAAATCAAATCATTTGTCACTGCAAAGCCTGATAGGACAACGAAAGTCTAATGTCATCCTCTCATCTCCTCTCCTCTCCTCTCCTCTCCTCTCCTCTCCTCT
>VXBC01001842.1:353906-504838 GCA_013399945.1 Ploceus nigricollis | reverse complement strand
TCCTCTCCTCTCCTCTCCTCTCCTCTCCTTTTTCTCTCTTTTTTTCTTTACAAACTTCTGAGTCCAAATGACACTTCTTTTTCTGTCTTTTAAATGACATGTTACCTCTACAGATTGTGTTTTCCATTTGGAATTGCATGTGGGCAGTAATTGGGGTTATCTGTAAGTTTGAGAATGTTAGACTCTAATAGATGTGAGTATTTCAAGGGAATAAAAATACATCTCACTTCTTTCTAACCACTTTACAGTGATTGTTGCTTTTTTTTCCTGATGGGTAAGATAATTAAATGAATTATTTCCCCACTTCTCCTTTACATGAGTAGCTCAGATATCAGTGAACATGTGCTCTCTGGTTCCAGGATAATGGTCAGCTTTTACTGCCACAATGTCAGGACTTTCATTTTCTGCCCCGCAACCAAAAAAATAACATCAGGATAACGAAAATATCTCTCCTTCCACTCTCCCCCATCTCACCATAAATAAATGAAAAATTCTGTTGGATTAGACATATTAAAGTCACTAGAACAGTCTAGAATTAGGTGTCCTGTTTGTTTCTCACACAAATAAGTGAAGATAAGTAGATGTATGCTTACCATTTCAAGTAGGAATGAACTTAAACTGGACATCAATTATGGCTGTTGCTCAGCTTGGGGCTTTGCTGCCAGATTCCCAAGCAGTTGTCAGGAAGCTGCTGCAGGGATCAGTGCAGGGGCATTCTTTTCCCACCCAACCAGCTCATGGGCTCTACATCCATTTTAACTCAGGCAACTGCTCTTGGGAGTATTTCTAAGTGCATAAGATTTACCAGATCTGGAGCTTGTAGGGCCTAAATTCAATGTCTTCTCTAAGAGCTAATCCCATATGTACTGAGATCCCTTGTGCAGACAGTGCTGATTCATACAATGTCACCTGCCCACTGAGCCATGCCAGAAGGGCTCACTTTACTCCCCAGATCCTCCTCATTCATATTTTTTACATAGTAGTTCAAAGTCAGTGATTCTTTGACATTTCCTCTTGATCATTATCTTCTTTTTTTTTTTTGTGCCTTTAATTGTAAAACAAGCATCAACGTGTTTTGCCTAGTTCGTTGTTCTTTTTTATTTTTTTCCCCAAATAGTTGGCAAGTGACTGGTATAAAGTATTATCAAAATTCCTTCAATGAATGGACAGTGAGACTGAGGAAATGTTTTTCAGGAAAAGGGGGAAGGGAAGAAGAAAGATAAGTTGCTGTCCCTCAAACTCTATATCAGATAAGGATGTTTCCTAAGGAAAAAAAAAATGCCTAAATTGTAACAGGAGCAGAAGTATTATATATTTAATTGCAGCAGCTACTGGTCTTTCATGATGAGAACCTCTAATCAAGGGCTTTGATTATAAGGGACACAGTTGAGATAAATATCTTATTCAACATTTTGAAAAGAAAAATTCCTCAACCCGGTCTTTTAAGAACATATTAGGTACTACAAACCACAACTGTGTTTTGAATCAAGCCCACCCTTTAATGAGGATATCTTTTGCTTTGTTTACCTAAAATGTGATATGTGTTCAGTCTATGGAAGAACTGCTTCATCCAGACACTGGCACAGGAAAATACTCAAGCAAACAGCAAATGAGACATGAATTAAATGCATTGCTGAAGTTGATCCACCAAGCTGGGGCCCTATTCCTTCAGTGGAAAAATTCCCTTGAGCCACAACACAAGGATATTTCCCAACTCCTACCAGTAAGTAAGAAGGGCATAGCCTTCTTCCAGCTTTCTTTTCTTTCTCATTACTTTTACCTCTTTTTAAACTGAAGATTTTATTCTATAACTTCACAGAACATGTAAACTGTGTCATTCTAGCAGTATGTCTGGGTCTATTCATATGAACAGGCTTGTGGAAGTTGTTAAAAATTGATGGTATTCTCACAGAGATCTGCAAAGTCAGTAAGACTATAGGAAATTTGTGATGCATCTAGTACGAGGGCTCTCCACCCCTGGCTGCTGCCCATACGTGGTATTGTAAAATGTTGCAATATAGAGTTCTCTTTCGATGGTTTAATGGCTTTTTTTTTTTTTTTGGTAATGTTTGGGAATTCTTAGATAGAGGCAACATAAAATACATATTTGAGAACAAATCAAAAAGTTGGAGTATGTAATTAGTCTACATGATCTCTTTAAAAAGTAAATATGAAAAAACCTCTAAACTGTGATGGTCTAACCATCTAAACTTTAATATAAAGTTTGATTATCCCTCTGTCATCTATTCTGTGATCCTTATCCATGACTAGACGTGAAGCCCTCGATCACATCCACTTTCTCTGCCAACCAGCTGCAAACTGAAGAATTTGGCCTTTTGTCAGAACTTTTTTCATCAGTTTTGGGATGCCCAGTCTGAGCACTGAGTATCTTATTCTGCCTCCTGACAACCAGGCTCCTATTGCTGTATGTTTTGTGCCCAAGTGCTGAAAGGGACTTGTGCCTAAGTGATGAAAGAAATGTGCTGGAGCCTGAATGAAACCCAGCCCCTTGCTGCCAGCTCGGCACAAGGTAAACACTGGAAATTCCAAACAGGAGAGCACAAGTGAAGCATTGCACAGCTGTAAAGCTGATCTGCAGTCAGAAGATGAATTGCTTCCACTCAGGATCTGATCCAGACTGAGTGAGTTCAATGGGATTCTTTACAGTGGAAATTAATTCTGGGCTTCCCTGATTTCAGGAGGTGACTGGATCTTGCCACACATCTCTTCCTTATGAATGAGAATGCAGGAGGGTTCCTCCTGCTGTTACTGACTTTTCCTGTCCATCTCTTAGAGCTTAGAAGGGAGTTGTTTCCTTGACCCTTTAAGTTCCCAGAGTTAAACCCAGAGCTGGCGTTATGCTGTGGCTTTGAATGAAAGTGCAGCTGTAGTTAGTAACACACTGACTCAACAGATCCATTCAGTATGAGCACTCATTTAAACCATATCTACTGAATTTCCTGATAAAAATACGTTTTTACTACTGTACTTAGCATAGCACAGCCCAGCTAATGGAGGGGAAGCAAGACTCCCTTCCACCATCAACAAAAGCCTGCTCCAGCTGCCCAGTCCCTGTTACAGGTGATGAAGTGTGAATCAGACAGGGTGCAGCTCAACTTTCACGTGCAGGATTAGCTGGCAGCACTGCAGGATAGAAAAATAATCTTTTCACCATTAAAATACACAAATTTGATCTGGAGTCAAGGGTGCACCCTACAATGCCATTCTTCACAGAGTGGCTTTTTAGCTAAGAAGCACACTCGAGCCCATTTCCTACTTCTTAGTGGAAGAGCAATTACTCTACTGCTCTGTTAATACTTTTTTCCTCCAGTTTGTTGATAATTCTAGGACAGTTACACTGACTTCTTTCTTTCCTTCTAGTTATCCACTGCAAAAAACCCTGAAATCCAATTTCTCAACACAGACCACCACTTGTTGATTTACCTGCATTAAATGTTCAATGCAAATCTAAACTATAAAAACATTACTCCTTCTATTTAACTTCAAGGGTGATTCCTCACTCAGTTACAAAAAAGA
Source organism: Ploceus nigricollis (assembly GCA_013399945.1). Classification (NCBI taxonomy): domain Eukaryota; kingdom Metazoa; phylum Chordata; class Aves; order Passeriformes; family Ploceidae; genus Ploceus; species Ploceus nigricollis. The sequence continues at coordinate 501,301 of VXBC01001842.1, read as the reverse complement.
GGAGAAAATGAATGAATCTGTTTGAAAGAAACATCTCAATACAGTGGGCCAAATTCTGCTCTCAGTTCTGCAAAAATGTCAAATTTAGGTCTAGCAAAAATAAATCAAGAGCATGTTTAATTATTAGCACATGAACAATTCTTTTTGTCCTCACTGGAAGGGCTATATGATATAAAATATGCTCATGGGAACACCAGTACTTCCATACTCCAATTTAGCTGCAAGCCTTTGTGTCTGGCTGGAAAGTAGTCAGCACTTGAAAGACTAAAATTCAGAAAAGATGTTGAGCACCTAAGACTTCCTGAAGAAAATGTCTTCCTGAAAAAAACATCTTCCTAGAGAAACACAGATTACAGTGTTTTATTTATTTTTTTTTTTCATCCAGGGACTTTTATCCAAGGGTTTTAAATACTCTTTAGAATCAGATCTAAACTTTCAAAGCAAGACTAAAGTATGGGCCTTGACCAGATTTTTTTCTCACTAGTATAAATAATTTAAGCTAGAAAATCAGCCTCAGATTCTTACATTGTTCATATAGCAAAGAAGAATGGTCTTAATGAGAACAAAAACCAACTAAAAGCATCTTAATTCAGACTCAGCAATTTTATTATTTTCTGAGCAAAAATTTCAGACCTAATTCTGATTTTGAATATGAATCAGCACATCACAGCATAGCTGTGGATAGCAGCTGATTTTTACCAGAGAAACGTCACAGCTCTGAAAACTGTGAGTGTTAAACCAGAAAAATGTTAGCAAGCTAGGCACAACTATTTCATAATCTTAAAGTTCAAATAAAAAAAATTCCTAAAGCCCTCTTCATAGCATTTTATGTGGTTAAACATTGTGCTGGGAAGACAGGGCTTCTCTTATGATAGTTAATGAACTCTCCATTTTCAGCTCATTTGCCTAAGCTTCTCATTTCCTTAATGTTTTAAGGTTTTTTTTTTTTAAATTTTGTTATTAATAATCTGTAGCTACTCAAAACCTCCCATTTTAAATTTTTTTCCCCAGGCTGGGTTGGACCCCTTTCCAGAAGGCAAGTCTCTATGTAAACATCACTTGTTGCTACCCACTTATATTTTATTTCTGTGGCTCACCACAATTTATGCATTTATCTGGCACAAATGCTTCATGTGCTACTATTCTATGGCAGCTGAAATACAGCTGTTTTGATAAATAGTTGGGAATTTTTTTGATTAAAAATGCAACACCCCACATCCTCTAACTCAAGCTGTAGTGAGTCTTTCTCAGCATAGCTACATTACTTGAGATAAAACTTTGTCATTGAGATCCTTTTTCATGAGTCTGATCTCGTGTTTGAAGGCAGCCTCACTATTCCAGCAGACTGGGTTTCTCTAGGCCACAATTCAAGACTTCTGTTTCTTCCTCCACCTCACTGCCCACAAAAGACTTGAAGGAAATAAGCCAGTAAATACCCCATAAGAAGTAAATTTCCCTAACCAGAATGGTAATGGTAATGAGAACCAAATAAAGTCTTACAGTAAGTAGAGGTCTAAATTAATGAGAATTTGTGAAGGTTACCCAGAGATTTGCTGTTATGGGTTTTAAACAGAAGTTGGGCAGACACTGCACTGACAGGAGATACTAAAAATCCCTTGTGATAAATAATTAATTGACCCCCTCTGTAAGATAAACATTACAGGTAGGTCTGCACCAAACCTCTGGGCCTTTCATATCCCAGAATTTGTGGGATATGCACCAGGATATATTCAAGAAACTTTATTACAACAAATCTTGAGTTTTTTAAAAGCAAAATTCCTTCCACAGCTCTAAAATTTGCTCTTCCTCTGAACACCAGATCTCAGTGTGCTCATTCAGTCTAGAAGAAACATCTGACTCACACAAGGAAATACTTTCTGGCACGGAGCATAATCACTGCAGGGAACCCACTGAAACAAGGGATGGCTGAGCTGCCCTGAAAGCACAGCACAAACACTTAATGGGCAACAAGAGCATGTTCTAAGCTTATTCTAGGTTGTCTTGAATCACCCCTATGAACATCTCAGGGATATCAGCTGGAATTACTGGAGGCTGAGCATGGTAGAGCATGAGTTTGCTCTGACATAGTAAGGTGCATACTCAAAGCCTAATTAAAAAAAATACTTAGCCACCACTGCACAAGGATATTTTATAGGTTTTTCTCAGGAATAATTTCTACCAATAAGTATATGCCCTTTTCATCAAGCTTGTGAGGATAAATAAAACAAAAAAAATTTCTGATAAAGTGCACAGATTATGAATAGGTTGGTGGAATAGTTAATGCTATAAGGAGAAGATGGTTACTTAGAGGAATCAATACCAGGAAAATCCAAATAAAGCTCACATCAGCAGATCCAAAGGCAAGAACAGACATTCAAGGACCAGAACTGAAGGCCATGTTTTGAGAAATAAGGACTGGTATCGTGGAAAGTGGGGATTCTGAGAAGTTTATTGGATAATAACACTTTAGCTACTGCACCTGATCTGCCAGTAAAATCCTGTGTCAGAGAGGGCTGGTGCAATCCTGAGGTGAGTAAGCTAACAACAGTCGGGAGAAGGCTGTGCTTCTTTGCACTGATTAGACCTTTTAAATGCAGCTGTAAAACATTTTAACTAGAAAGGCATTGTTATAGAACCTACAAAATACTGCCTCATGCCTTGCCTTTGGAGCCTATAGCTCCATATTTTTCAAAGGATGTTAAAAAACTAACTGGTTACAGAAGAAAGAGTTTTAAAATCTATTCAAGGCCTAGAAAAAATGCTGAGAGTCAATAACTTGAGGCACACTTTTAGGTATTATAATCACTTGGTCATAATACCTAAAATACCTTTGGGGAAACTCAGGATTTGCCACAAAAAGAAGAATGAAAGACTGATGATTTTAAAAGCATATCAGACAATACTACTAGTAATAAAAACCCCCCAAACAGACAAAACTTCTTGGCAGTGAGAGCCATGAGAACTGAGGGATTTTTCATTTCTTGATGTCTACAAAATAAAACTATATTCCACCCTCAAAATTATGTTCTGTCAAAAAACAAAAAAAAAGCTTTCATCAGGCCCAAGTGATTGGTCTCAATGGAAGAGTAACTGGATGAAATTCAGTTGAGTGTGATACTCAGGAGAATAAACCAGGTCATTGGAAGGCACTTCTGCCCATAGCTCTGTGAATATTCATAAAAATCAGGATCTTGGAAATGCAGTCAAACTCTGCTTTTGCTTTGCCTTTGAGCTATGTGCACATATTTCTTGTGCACTAATTTAGAAAGTCTCAGCACAAATGAATCACCAAGTTTCCTCTGGTTTCCTAATACCATCCAAAACCTGTAGAGTCAGATCTGAACCAGCTCATTTTAATTTAAAATATATTTTTATTCCAGTCAATTTCAACAAGCTATATGTAAGTCTGCAAACAAACTTGGTCCTGTCAAATTTTAGTATGTGCAATTTTCAAAGTGCTGCTTTTAATTGTATCTGCTGTCATCATGTCTTAGGGCTGGGAGCTGGACTTCTGGATACTATAATAATGCACATTATTATAAAAATAAAGAGCAAAATAGGAAGTTTTGCGTCACAGCTGCAGGGCTGTTGCCAAATCACTAACCTCCTCCTCCCCCCAAACTGCAATAAAAAACCATCTCCAGAGATTCCAGCACTGAAGGCAACAAAGTACAGTAGTTATGTTTTGAGATGGAATCCAGAAACTGCCAAAATGAAGATATGCAGTCTCCACTTGGGAAGAGGCGCTGAAAGCCCAAGTACATAGCCTGACAAGTGAATCATGTCAACAAAAAGAAAGCAGCAAAAATCAACTTGTAAAAAGCATCTCTGTGTGTCAAATTGTTCAAAGCAGTGGACACATTGCTGAAATGAGTTCAGTAAAGATGAACATCTCATCGTAGCTTTCAGGAGCTGAAGCTGCATACCAGAAATGGAATGAAATTCCATATCCCTGTGCAGCTGGTAACATAGGCAGGGATAAAAGTGGGGAAACACTGCCTGCATTGGATCCACATCCTCTGCACTCAGGAGAGAAGTCATGTTTGATGTCCAAGGTAATTGTAATAAATATATATATATATGTTTATTCTTAGACATGCACTTAGAGTGTCTGTATTATTCCCTAGGAAGGATGCAGACTGGGAAGGATTCAGACTGGTTGCTCTTGAGAATGGGTAGTGGGAAAGGCAAGCAGTTTTCCTAAAATCTCTTTGCAGACTAGGATGACTTCTGCAAACCAATTTAGTTTGGTGACTTAATTACAAGCCACTATCAGTAATTCCTGTAAATTCCACCTCTCTCCTGCTGCAAAAATCCAGCTTGTCTACAGACATAAAGTTATTGCAGCTTCAGGCAGCAGGACATTTTATTGGAAAATAAAAATGCCCATATGATTTTTGGGATCTATTTCTTAACTTTGGGGATACTGGGTGTTGAAAAACCCTTTTAAACAGCTGCTTTTTGGTTTAAATGACATTTTCAGTGAACCAAAAAGCAGAGGAATCAGCTCTTAGTAATCCTGCACATTATCTAGTGGATGGCAAATGTATAATAAATTTTCAACAACTTTTAAAGAATTTGCTATAAATCAATTAACAGTATTTGCTTTGAAAGGACATGGCATAAAGATTAAATTCATCCATCAGGTGACTGTGCTGCCTTTATTGGAATACCACAGAACTGGGTTTGTTTTCTTGCTTCACAAAATAACTAGTTGAAAGGTCTGTAGAAGTGGAATACAGTTGAAAAACAAAACTAAGCCAAGATGTAGTAGCTACACAGATAAGAACCAACAGTGATTTAGAACAGTATTAACACTTATTGCTCACATGAATATTTTCACGTTTCAAATGTAACTCGAGCATTCAGCAGTGCTTGGATTACTGACCTAAGTGCTGCTAGTGATAATATGCCTGTTCCAGTGATATTTGCTCTCAAATGATTTACTCTGATTCTGAATATCTCTGTGCTTTTATACCAAAATGTGAGAATGCAGATTATTAGAAGTTATGTAAAAGGGGCTGATCAAATTACAGGTAATGTGGAAAAATATACTGAACCTTAAATTAATAATATGAAAGTCAAAGATGAAATAATCTCACAGGAAAAACCAAACCAAACCACCAGCAAAGAGAAATACATTTTCACTTGATATGTATTAGAGAAAAATAGTGCACGTAATTAAGCCCTCTTCTTAGCAATGTTTTTGCAAACAGAAGGATAATTTTCTATAGTTTCTATATTCTGGAGTAATTTAATATTGTGTGGTGCATTCAACGAGCAGCCCTAGAAACCACGGGAAGAGCAGCTCTGAGAGCAGTCAGGGCTGGCTCTGCCAAGGCACATGAGACACATCACAGGGGCAGCAAGCCCAGCAGAGGCTTTTCTGTGCATCATGGGAACACAGCCAGTCCAAACACACAATGATTCTGCTGAAGGAATAGAAGCAAACAAGAATTTGGTGCTCCCATTATTCTCTCTCATTGCTCCACATGATGCAGTGGACAAAATATTGTTTTATTGCTGTTGCATTTTAAATGTATATAAATACTGTTAGTGTCTGTGCCTCTGATTCATTCAGTTTCATCATCACATGCCTGATGATATAAATAGTCCTGACTGAATCTACAGGATTATTTATCCTTTTAGAAGCAGGCACAGATTTAGTGTCTACCAAAATGAGATACTGATTCCCATTATTTGTGGTTCAGTTATTTCCTTTGTCATTCTTTTCTCTCACTTCTTTTTATTCAAATAAACCATATCTGTGTAAAAAGGAGAATTACACTAATAAAAACTCTGTGTCCCACAATGTTCCACTTTCTCATTCAGGATTCTCCTTAGCTCACACGAATAGTCCCATTTAACTCCAGCATTTTTTAGTGCAAGCAAGTAGGAACACCAAACGTAAGGCAGGGAAGCACACTCAGACCCTATCATTTAGGCACTGACACTGATAACTGACAGGCTTGTGGAATAAGGAAACAAAACTTGTAAACAAAAAAAATAAACACAGCTCCATTTCCATAATTGGCTAAGAAGCTGGGTGCAAAAGGTCAAAATCTAGACAGAAAGAAGATTAATATTTTCTCTGTGTCCTTCTGTTGTCTGTATCACCTGGAGCAGGCAGACCTGGACTTTGTTACAGGTAAATAATTACAGTTGTATCTGCCATAAATATCCACTTGAAGGGGCTACTGCAAAAAAATTGAGATTGTATCTCCAAGCAACTGTCAAATGGCTAGAATAAATTTAGAGGGCTTGAAATACTGATGTACACTTTCTATCATAGATATCTCTTGGTCTAGACTTTCAGGCTGCATTTTGACAGAACACATCAGATGACTGAGAAATTAGGGACTCAGGACCAAAAAAATTACATAGTGTTGGCACTTGTGGTTTGTGTCTTCCTTACCTGTGGTACTAGCAAACAGGAAGTCATTGCTTCACAGCAAACCCAGAAATATTAACAGGACATATCCTTTTGCATTTTAAACACAGAAGGCAATAAATCTTGGACCATGATGGCAAGCCTAAAGAGGTCACTGAGTAATGGTAAGCATAATATCTGTACTTTTCAGTGCTACAATAAATCTGACAGTGCTCTTTTTTAAAGTTGGGATGCTTCTGTACAGACTGAAGATCAAAAGTTTCCTTGCCCCCCAAAAGGAAAAAAAAAAAAGAAAAAAAGCACACACATGCACTGCAATCACCTGTTTTTCATTTTACATATTTGGTGGAATAGAGAGTGAAAATAATATGCCTGTCTCTTTTAGTGTGGGTGATATTCTCATAAGCCCTGACTGAATGAGAAAAATCTGTCCCTTATTTAGAAGAATAGATAGGAAAGTCATTCAGACTTTGAACTTCCTTGTGTATTTCCCCCCCTTTCCTACTTTCCCAAGCACACATTAAAATATCATTATGGGGGTTCCTTCTCAGGCTGACCCAGAGGTTTTGATTTCAGTTTAGATAATGACTCCAGTGCAGGTAGCACTGACCTCCCTGCAGCCATATCTGACTATACCTGTTTTCAGGGGTCATGCTATTCCTGCTCCAGAAAACTACCCTCAATATTTCCTGGGTCAGATGAGATGTTCTTTGGGTTACAATCTAAGGCACTAATACTTCAGAGCCTCCAGCTTGGAAACCTTTTCCTTAATGCATAACACATGTAGAAATATATTATTCCTAGGAATAAACATCCTGCAGACATATAAGAGTTCTACTACACAGACTTATTTCCACCTGCACTTGCAATGCTGTTGCTGTCCCCACCAAGGCTCAACTTTTAACAGCCAGGGAAAAAGGAAGTAGGAAATAGAATGCATTGAATTTTTTCTTTATTTGTGTGTATAATCATGGATCTAACCAAACTTCAGAGACTCTTTCCTTATGGTAACTCCAAATATGAAGTATGCTACTAAAATAAAGGAGAAGTGAATGGATGGGAACTCTTAAAAAAGACAGACATATAACATCTTGTAATATACCCCTTTTCTCTTCACATTTGCCACTTGCCATGGCTCCTCCCTGAGCCATGACTTACCTAGCTTGCAAGTCAAGCCACGTGTTATTGCTTAGCAGACTGAGATAATCAAAGCAAGAATAATAGACCAGGATTATCTGGCCAGGCAACCTGAGAAATGAAGCATCACTGAGCTGCCAGCTGCAGCAGACCAGGAGTAAGAGGACAAGAAACCCAGCAGCTGGAACCCACTCTAGGGCCAGCTCTGTGCCCTGGTGCTGGGTATGCCTGCAGGTGTGAAGCAGAACTGCAGCCTGAGTGTTACCTGTCAAGCCTCTGCCTCATCACCTGTGAGACTGAGAATGCATAAAGGTGTGGTAGAGAGTTCTGCCTGCAGCCTTTCTGTAGACTTCAGGAGCTATTTCACTGCTTGTTTATATTACTCTTTTCCCACTTTCTCTGTTATGGCAAAGAGAAATCACTTGCAGGGAGGCATTAGGGTAAAAGGATCTCACCAGAGGAAGCTCCAGCATTTTGCTGCGTCTCATTTTTCACACTGATGTCAAAGCAAACCTCTGAAGATTGCTGAGCAGCGTGCCCTCCTCACTGTCCATGTTCCCCACAGACCAGTCATCACCTCGCCTACTCCGAAACATCTGCTTCTCCCACCTCTCTGCTAACGATACAAATGATAATTTTTCAATCTTCCAGCAATTATCTTAGCCCTTTTTCTCATGTTACCATTTCAGTGCAGCAGGAGCTCCCTGGGAACAAGTACTGTGCCACTAAATCTGTCCTCATGACACTTCACTGTCTGCAGATGGTGTGAGATTGGCTTTGCTTTCCAAAGTGAGAATTTAATCCTTGGTAAATTGTTTTGATTGCAGCTGTGAAGTACATCCATTATCCTATAACCAAGGATAGAGTGTAGATTTATATATTGCCTGACTCTATGGCCTAAATTCGCAACTGGACATTAACAAAATATTGTAATAATACTTGCTTTGACACTGGTCAAATAACTCCTTCAAAGTGCACTGGTATCAAGGGAAAGACTCCTGTGAGCATCACAGGAAGTGAGTAGACTCTTGATCAGAGTTGTGATCTAAATTAGTATGAATTTTTATGCTGAGTTTGTACATTACACTTTTGCCCCTGTAAAACCAAGGGCCAACTCTTTTTTTCACAAAGCAGTGACTGTGTCTCCAAAACCTCTTGGAGTGCAAGACTGTGGAACCTGCAATCAGATGTTTAGAGGTTTCTAAGTTAGGTAGAAAGTTTTGCAGCCTCTGTTTGCATTTTATTTTGAAAAGAGCATGATTAATTCAGTCCAGGAATACAATGAGGGTTAGTAACATTGTAACTGGAAATACATGAATTATTCCAAACCTCCTGAACTATATTATTCAGGAATATCTTCAACTAGTAGATGTAAACAAACCAACAGGCTTGCTTTCCCCTCTTTCTTACCATGAGTGATATGCCAGTATAATGCATGAATACCAGTGTAGCACAAGATAAAAACAGGCCCAGCTGCAGCTCTTTATTTAGATTTGCCAGGCAGCAAGGTGGCAGATTTAATTCTATCACCAACAGCGAGGCTTATAGAATGAATGCAAGGAAAATCAACTGAAATATACATAAGACCAAGCCACTGTTTAAATGCTGTTTCTGTATTGTTTTCCAATTCAGAAAGTTAGGATTCCTTTAGAGGGATTTAGGTCTTTATGTAAGAAATGGGGAGAGCAGAGGAAGCCTCTGTCAAAACATGCAGCTGATGTAGGTCATTAGCACCTATGGACATGTAAATGTCAACAGGTTATCAAATTACATATCTAAATTCTGCCTGAGGGTAGTATGTTAGCAACAGAATTATACTAATCCAAAGTAAATCTATCTATATATAAGTATTTTTTGACACTGTGCATGCTTTTCTAAAACAAACACTTTACAAAGCCAATTTTGCTTTGTACACGGAAGAGTTCCATTGTAGGACAAAGACAGAACACAGCCTGAGAGCCCCCTTTGAACATTACTGTCCTTACCTGGGATTTGCAGAGCTGCCTGTAATAGCACTTTACAAACAAGTTCTTATGACAAGAATTATTATATTATTATATTATTATTTTAGAATTCACATAGGGATGTTCACTCAGAACTCCAAAACACTTCATCATCATGAGTTGTACTATTTTACAAGGCAGAAACTAATGGAAATAAAATTCAAGACCCATACCTACAGTTGTACAGTAAGTTGATAACTGAATTTGGAAAAAGCTCCATTTCCCAATTTGGGGCTGTTTCACAAGCTCCCTGTGAAGGGAGGGAAAAGAAATTTTTGTGTTTCTGCACTCAGTGAACTTTTTGTCTTTGAATAGCTAAAGTACGCTTAGGGGAAAGCTGGCAAAAATACAAACACTGAAGTGGTCACTATCTAGTGCACTCAAATAAATACTATTCCTGTTCAATAAATTAGCACATTTATGAGTTATATACTTTGTCAGCACTTTTTCTTAGCGTGCGTAGACCAGATTTCCACTACATCATTCAGAGGTTAGCAGGGAACAAAATTAATCCCTCAGTGTTTTCACCACTGTACAACCTGCAAAGTCATTTTTCAATGCACTTAACAGGTTATCTTCGAAAAGTCTAGTAAATGGTGAGCATTGCCTTTGACTTTCCCTTAGCAGAACTCATTGTTCATCTAATTTTTGCAACAGATTTCTTACCTCATTTAAAACTTCAGCTAGAAGTGCTTTCCTGTTACATATTGCAAACAGACACATACAGTGACTCAGAAGCTTGGATCGGGTTGTGTAGTCAATACAGATTTTGGCAGAAGACTGGGAAGCCTTTTTCTGGCTGAAAGCTAAGAATGATAAAAATAGATCATGATTTTACAGTCACAGTGACAAACTGGCTTCCAAAAGCTTCACAACAGCACAAAGGGAGCAAACTAGCAAAAGGGAAGTGAGCTGGAAAGATATATATTTTTCCCCAACAAGACTCAAATTCACCATCTTTTGTGGTTTACAATGATCTTATATCATTGCACATGGCATGTGCTGCACAATGACAACCCAGAAGTCAGCTTAGCTTGCAAGCAGCCATTCTCTTCCAAAGCTTTTCTGTGAGCTCAACACATTTAATTCACAATCACTTACAGAGCTTATACAACCCTATCAAATAACCAGGTCTCCTGAATCATCTCTTACCTACAAGATATAATTTTATTCTATTTCATATGATTTCATTATCTTATTTTTGTCACTTGATCTCATTTTTCTTGGGGTTCTAAAGGATTTAACAACGAATGATAAGAATGAGATTATCAGCACAAAAATAGACAATAATTAAATGTCAGTCATGTCTGTGACAGAACAAATGCAATTCTGTATCTCACTACTTTTGGTGCTGGCTAGTGCAATACTCATTAAATATTTTTACCGTTAATGCTGATAGTTTTGCAGTTATTTCAAACAGATGAAATACATTTCGCTTACCTACCCTTCATTCTTCCTCCTCTGCAAATAAGTTTTTTCCAGTGAAAGGTTAGCATAGCTGGTACCAGGAATTTCAAATGGGATTGTTTATGCATCAAAGAGTAAGTATTAATAACAAAAATGCACTCACAGTATGATTGCTTTGTGATGATTAGAATATAAATTGTTGGTTCTATATATACAGACACACACACACACACAATGAATTATGTGCCTCACCATGGTATGTCTCTTGCATTCCTCTAACATCTGATAGTCAGATGCCACGTCACACACGAACTTGTCAACTGCTTTTATCACTAAAAACTTGGTCTGTGGTGTTGCAGGAGCTGACAACCCAGCACACTCAGAATCCACCTGAAAACACATCAGCCAGAGAAATATTTTGCACTCATAGGGGTGAGGGGGAAGGAGGCAGCCTCTGCCCCAGGATCAAGCAAGCAAAGGCATTAACTTCACACAGAAAATAGTTTTCTTGTTGTTGATGATGAGAGGTACATGCTAAGCAATAAATTAAGTGAGCACAGTTAGTGGTGGACAGAAATTCCTTTCTGCAGGCTCTGCTCCACCACGTATGAGTTATGGGATCATCTCTAACTTGTGAAAATAACTCACATATCACACTCTCCCCATTGCTATGCTTCTTGCTACTCCTGCCTGTGGAGCTGGTGCAAAAGCATTGAAGCTGGACAAGGATGGAGGAGTCTGAGGCTCCATTTAGTAGAAGAGTCCCATGGCAACTTTATCAGGCTCGTGAAGTGTCACATGGTGAACAGCCAAACTCTGCCTCTCCAACTGGGCTCTGTCATTCCAGCCCTTCAGCTAAGGGCAAGATGCTCTTGAGCACAACAGCACATGGTTTTACAGGGCTGGGGAGGGGCTGAAACCACACCTGTGCTGTGGCCCTTGTCCAAACCCCCACCGACCTTTGGAGGAGAAGAGATTTTCCCAGGAATAGGGTGAGCAAAACAGCCAGATAAACAAGCAGCTGACCGTGAAAGCTGTGAATAAATAACACAGTGTTAAGCACAGGCTAGGCTAAGTATGTGAACCTTCAGTCAAAGTTCTGACCTCAGCTTTTGCAGACATACCCAGGCTCATTTTATTGCCTGGTTTGCAGGCTGGAAGGAAAGCAGATGCTGCAGCACAGAGCCCAGAGCAGGTTGCAAATACCCCATGACTGGGCAGCACGGAGCTCTCTGCTGCTGTGCCCAGGTTGGACCTGCTCTCCAGGCAAAAGAAATCTACCTGTCCCTTTCTGAATTAAACAGCTGAAATGGAGCAGTAAGGAGCTGCACTGAAGGGAAAACTGTCCCTCTGGACTTGGTAATATGGGCAACTGCCCCTGCGACAGCCCATCCCCATGATGGCTGGGCTGGCTTTGATCACTTTCGCTGCTATTCAGCAGCTCCAGCAGCCAGTGTATAATGTCCTTCTCACTCCTTTAATAGGAAGGGGCTGCCTTTATCCACAAGGCAGAATCATGCTTATTATCATGTTAATTAATACATTTCTAATGAGAAGCCGTTTCTCCAGTTTATACAGAGCCAAAGTGAAAATTGAAATGATTTTGCTAATTTAAAAAGAAATTATTTAAAAAATAAGCAAGGAAAAAACTTCAAAGAGACAAACAAAAGGAAAAATACTGGCGCTAATGAAATGTTGGTTAATTATCCTTTTGTTCACCCTTTTATATCTTTCCTCCATTCTTAATTGTCTCATCTAATTAGATTATAACTATTTACAACAGAAATTATATTCTACTCTGTATTGCATATGGGGGTCTTCATAATACAATGCAAACATAATCTACTAATAATAATTAATGAAGAACTTTCTTTTGCAGTGTGAGTTTTTGCAAGCCAGGGAGCCTAGCATGGGTGTAGCATTCAAGTGTAACTGGTTTCTGGGCTTGGCTTTATCAATGATAAAGGAAAAGAACTCGAGATTTCGCAGACTTAGTTATTTTTACTCATCCTGTGCCTGGCCATCTTCCTAATGCTCTGGATCACTGTTCTTAGACCTAAGATCATCACCTGAAAGCAATTATTCTCTGTAAGCTAGTGCTCTTTGGTATTTGCTGAAGGGGACATGTTGCATTAGGCAGAAATAGCTGTCACCTTTAGGAGGATTGTTCTTCTCCTTTCTGACACTGTCCAAGAAAAGGTTGGTCTGCCTGGTCTTGACATCACCAGTACCTGTTTAGGGTCCAAGAGAACAGTGAATCTATGCATTCGTGGTGGTGCTGGAGTGCAATGCATGGGGTCCTCTGCACTGTGGAAGCTTCTTCTAGGAAGGTCAGCAGTCCCTCCCCAGTCCTCAGAATCCTTCCTCTGGGCATCTCTGTGTCACATAACATCCTTGTTAAGTAACTGCATAAATTATTCTTTTTCATTATAGTATGACAGGGGTGCTTCTGGAGAGGCTGAGGGCTCACTGAGATTGTGGCTCCACACACTCGAGTCAGAGGCTTTCAAGAGCTAACAGAAGACAGATAACAACATTTCCCTTCTGCCACCTGTTAATTCTTTTTAACAGATGGAGAACTGAAGAATGGAGAGATTAAAAGCCCTGGTACAGGAAACCATAATTTTTCAAGACAGTGCTTAAACACATGCTTCTGCAAGCACAGGCTTCTGTCCCAGTGAAGTTTAGGACGTGCTTATAAAGTTTTCTGACCCAGGATTGAAGTTACTCTTTCAGAGTCATAAAAGCAGTGGAACAAGCTGGCCCCAAAACCCCAGTTCACAAGGTAGCCTTGGTCATATCTTCACAGAGTCTGTTTCCAAAACTCTGGAGAGCTGATAACCCCTTTGGCTCTCCAGCTGGAGGCTGCAGCCAAATCTTTGTGTCAGTTATTTAGATAGAAAGCTTGCTCTGGGTTAAGGTACAAGTTCCAGATACAAAATCAAGTCAAGGTAAAAAAATTAGAAAGAGGAACGAAAGGCTTTACATTTCAAGTCTCCTACAGTTTAACCTGTTTTAAATAAGAAAACAATGGCATTTACTTGTGTTTAGAATGTAAGTCAGAAGAGAATCAGATTCATCAACAGCTACAATACAGTGCAAGCTTTTGTGGTACTTCTACACATTTTAGCATTTCATACCTTATTTGTTTACAATGAAAATGATAAAACTTTCAGGGTTGGATACTAAATCTGTGTAATTTCTCAATATATCATTGGCTTAGGAGGCAAAATATTGCTTGTGAAGCTGAGAAAAGCAGTCTTGAAATAAACTAAAAGTAGGGAGAGGTTTGCCAAAAACTTCTTTAATCTTGGCCAACATCCTTAATTGCACCGTGCCTCAGTATTCTTGAGTATTCCTTGTCCCATTTATGTGTTCAGGAAAAATATCTTCTCTTCTTCCCAGGCATTGATTTCCTTGCCTACTTCAACTTATTTTAGAAACACAAAGGTAATGCCTTAAGTACCACAATCCCCTTCTTACTTATCTCAAATTAACCCTTTGCAGAATGGCGCCTACTCCAGCTCTCCCAGAGATCTGGAAGCTCATAACAGCTGCATGTCAAATCAGCCAGTAAATTCTGGATAGTGCCCATAAAAGGTTGTCCTACAGGCTCTTGTAGTATGATAAACAACTAATGCACACATTTCAGGTACTACAAAAATAATCCACAAACCCTCCTATGCAGCTACAAAGAGATTTTAAACTGAGATAGGGAATGCTGTACTTGGTACCTGGGCCCTTCCAGATGTGCTGCCTTGTTCTCTGCTACTCACACGTGCAGAAGTGAGACCTCCACACCTCCTTCATGGTTTATTTCTCTTTTTCTGGTGCAGATGGTGCCTGGAGAAAAGGGTGTTTGCCACGCTGCCCCCCACAAAAGTGATGTCGCGTTTGCTGGGGTCTTTAATTTGCCACTGCTGTAAGTTTAGCAGAAAATGACTTTCACCTTTATTTCCATAAACTCTCTGTATATCATGGTATGTACACTTGAAAAATTAAAAACACTAAAGAAATTTTTAAATGAACCTTCACCTAAGCACTGGAAAAATGAAACAGATGATGTGAAATACAATAAGGGGAAACACTTCAGTTACCAAACAAATGCTCTTTAGGTTCTTATTCCATTAAAACCTGCATCTGCTTTCAAAAAGGATGTTTTGCCATCACATGCAAATTCCTCATTTTTCAAGGAAAGCTTTATATAACCTGCCTATTTGGCCTTTGTTAGTCATGCTACAAAGACTTAGAAGCTTTGAAGATTGTCTTAACTAAATAGAGCCACAAGAACAACAATGCACTTTCTTCCAGTCACTGATCAGGCTTCTAAAGAGTAACTAATAATGTGGATTTTAAAGTGCAAAACACAACGTGAAAATATTTAATAGTAGAACTAACAGCACAGCATACCTTCTGCAGAAACCTGTCTGCTTTACTTTCCTTTTATCAATATTGCCAAGAAAGTAAATTTGTCACTGCACAGTTGAAAATATCTCAAAGATCTACTTTAATGTTTCACGCTACGTTTGCAAAACAAGAGTAATAAAAATAATGACACCATTATTACTCTTCCCTCTTTGTTTTCAGTTCATCACTTGCATATTTGAATAATGAATTATATTCACATTATCTCTACACTTTTGCTCTTGACTTCCTCTGCTGGCTGAAAGTAAAGCTATTATCCAGTTGTCAGCTCTGAAGAGCCATTCAACAAGGCAGCCAATGGTCCTGACATGTAGATATACTACTATGCAAAATTATCTAGAGTACAATTTCAAGCTATATATGAGAAAATTACCAGCCAGCATAAAAATGAATCTTCAGCTAAGGTGAAATATTAAAAATTTCATCAGGGCCACTTTAGAACATAAATAAGTAGACAACAGAATTAGTTGTGAATTAGGCACAAAAGGCTAATTAACACTATTGTATCATCTTGATTGACTTAAAGTCTATTAAATCACTATTTTATTGTCTGAATCTCTGAACCTTACAGGAAAAATAGAGCCTTCTTCTATTAAGAGGCCCCTCTTCATTCTCAGATCTGCAGCTTTTGACTGAATTTCATTAAGACTCATTCCTGTAACCAATACTTTGCACAAGTAATTTCCTGATAAAGGAATGATTGTTTGTATCATTTGATTTATACAGCTTTTTTATTAAGTGCCATGTTAAATTATAAACAAATCATATAAAACAAAACTCACACAATATGCCTTTAGTGTCACATCCCTTCATATAATTATAAATATAACTGGAGCTCCAGATGAAGTCAGATTTTCATGATGCAGTGGAGGGGCAAACACAGCTTAGGAGCAAACATTCTCAAGGGCAAAGACTTTCTTCTCTTCATGCTCAAGTGTTTTTGTCAGGAAAGAATAACTGAGCTTGGGAAGGTGAGGAGGTGCCCTCTACCAGACAGAAAGTGATGTCCCCGGGATGACATTAAACAAAAAAGTACAAGAACAGACAGGAAATCAGAGCAAGATACTGTGCTTGCTTTGAAGAATTGTCTAAGAGAAGAGCAGCTGCTGCCTCTGTGGTCAACTTTTACTCTTCTGAATCAGCTACCTCAATCCCTTTTCTACCCATTAGACGTGCTCCTGCTGGCAGCACTGTATTGGAAATGATCTTCAGACTTTTGAAAGGTAAGAGACAAAACCCCAACTCATCTTCTTTGCCATACACGATATCACNCTTCTTTGCCATACAAGATGAAAATAGCTGGTTCTCTATAAAGAGTGCAAAATACGTCCCATGGATCTCCTTTGGGGGTGTCTTAAAGCGCATCAACTTATATTGAAATTTAGAGAGGGCTGCAATGATTTGAAATGCGCTTTCATGGATTAAGCTTCTGAGAATTTACATCTAAGAGAATTTTAGCTCATGGATTAAGCTTCTGAGAATTTACATCTAAGAGAATTTTAGCACTTTACTAACACCGTTTCATCTCACGATATCACTTAGTGTAACTTAACACTGTAATTGCCTCCCTTTAGCACTGATGTGTAAGCAAGCAGAAGAAATTATTTACCTAAGAACATGGAATGAGGGTAATCACTCATCCAAAAATCTCAAACATGTCCTCATTCTCTTCCTGGAAGTCTTGTTGATTAGAGGACATAATATGAGATTAGAGGACAGTAGCCATTCCTGGATATTCAGCAGCCTGGCAATAGTAACAGTACCTTTTTTTGGTCTGTGGACATCAGCAAGTCCTGGACAGAGGAACATCTTCTACATATCAATTGTATGGTGCAGGCAGAAGGAGTTGGACGCGTTCATGAATGTGCCAAGAAATGTCGACACATGCACAATAACCCCGACATGCCTGGCTTACTGCACACTGGGAATCCATCTCATAATGCATGCATGCATATTTCTGCCTGGGAAATCATGGATAGCAGCATGGCAACCCTACACAGAAAGTCCTCTTTGAAAGCCATGCTCTCCAGCCAATGTTTAATTCATTAGGTCAGCCTTCCTTAATCAGTGGTCAGAACTGTTTAGCTCATGATGCATTAGGAGAAAGGAAAAAAGATGGAGGGTAATTGAGTAACATTCAAAGTTCATCTCAATTATTATTGTTTGTAAATGAAAATCTGGCAACACAATTTTCATTGTGGACTTTGTTTTTTAGCCATAATATGGGACCAAGTGAACAGTAGAAGTTGAATAAAAATTAGACTACCCTGATTCCTACTCTGCTTATCTGCTATTAGCCATAGCACTGTCCACTGGTAGAAACTGCAGGCTCTGTTGTTGGCTAAAGCCTGCTCCCTCTCCCTCAGTGATCTACTCAGCATGCTCTTCCATCTACTTATCCTGCCCTGAAATCTCTGCTAATGGTTAGACTACAAACACCCTGCCCCATGCTACATGATCACTCAGGCGTGGCTTGCTTGTCCCTCTGCCAGCATCTTTGTCCTTTTAAAGAGTCTGCATGTGCTGATGTGGGTACACAGATGGGAAAGAAACATCAGAGCAAGCACTTCTGCTGACTTGGAAACAGCAATCAAAGTTGGTTGGGACCGCCCCTATCTAACTTCTGCACTGAACTGACCCATCCAGATAGCTCGTACAGGGTGAAACCTTCCACACCTTAAACAAAAAGCACCATGGAAACATCTTTTTCTGGCCAGAAGAGGCAGTGAGACAGTTAACTCAGCTGTAGTCACTTACAGCACAGGCTCCTTGAGTTAGATGAGAAAATCCCACACCTAGAACCGACTTGTTACCACTTACACTTAGATATATGCTTAGATGTCCTTGGCACTGAGATAGAGGAGCTCTAGTATTGATTCCCTGCCTTCAAGGTTGTGAAAAAAAAGAGCTAAGAGCAGTCAGGGGATGTAGTACTACAAGAGGCTACCTGAGATTTGGGATTGTCTGGGAGCTAAAAGGCTTATTTCCAAGTCTGCCTCACCACGGTCTTTCCTCCAATGTCCTTGGCCATGTCACTTAATTCCTTCTTCCTGGTTCCCAGCCTGCAAAGTGAAAGCATTTAACTATTTCACATGGGTGTTACCAGAATAAATGTAGGGAAATCTGAAGAGCCCTGATGATATAATAATGAGAATCAGACAAATGCCACTGATGTGGGAAAGAAAGAGGTTCAAAGGACATCAGAGCTATGCAGCCACATCAGAAATTAGAATATGGACATTTTAAGTTTCAAAGGAAGCTCTTTGGGTCATTGACTATATACTATCCTACTTTGTAAACATTTTTCCTTATATTAATATTAAAATGTATTCCCACCAGAATATAGTGTTTCTTATATTGAGGAGTATTACTTTGTTCTCCTCATGGCTAAGAGGTTTTGCTGTAATATTTAATTAAATAAAACAGAAGATTTCATTATTAAAAAAGAAAAAAGACAATTAATAAAAAATGTCAGGCATACAGTCACAAAGTAGGAACATATTTTCATTTAGACAGATATGACAAGACTTAAATTCTGCTTGTTTGACAGAAATAGATGCAATGTGCCTATAAATTTTAAATGGAGAAACAATTTTGGTCACAACTGTCTTTGGAAGTCCAGAAATATTGAACACTAGCTTGACTACCTAGGAAAAGTCATGAAATATGAACTTTTTGTCCCACTGTTCTCCATTTCTAGTTAATTTCATTGCTGATGAGATCATCTGAACCAGTTATTCTTCATCCAGATCCCAGTGTTATCTGGAACATATGCAGCCAGAAAGACACATTTTAGTACAAAAATCACAACATAGGTAACAGGGTTCTGGTAGCTCAAATCTTTCAAAAGAGTATCTTCAGCCAAATCAACAGTACAAAGTCATTAGTCTGAATTTTTCTCTAGATATTGGCAGGTGGCAAAGTTCTTTATTGAATTTCTGTGTCAACAAGTGACTACTTCTCCACAGATATATAATTTTTAATTCAGTGCTACAAGAAAAATCATGGGTTTCATATTGAGCAAGCAAATATTTTCATATAATTTTTCTTGTTTGACTGTTTTTTTCAGTCAGTAAATCCAACCCCAAAGCAAACAAACAAAATCTCTAGGTTTTCCAGAAAATGCAAACAGTGATACTCAGACTACCCAGGATAAAGCTGGTAGTTATTGACACTTGCATGTCCCTAAATAATCCCCTTTCTTGCCTTTTGTGACAAAGTAAAATGGAGAGGCACGGGAAGTGGGAAATGATGGAATTTGCACAAAACACCTTGCACCAGCCCAAACCCCAGGTTTATTATCGCTACATCTATTTCTTTCATCAGTGTAGTATGTGGTGGTTTCAAGCAAAGTCCAGGGCCCTGTTAAAATATAGATGGATCAAGAGACTGCCCAAGGAAGCTTCTGGTAGAGCTAGGAACTGACCTCTATTCCCACATCCTCGCCCAGTAACTGTCTTTTCTCTTCATCTTGCATACTTTACACAGGAGCCACTCAGAACAGACCTCAGGCTCCATTTAAAAGGAGAACTTTATTTGCTACCTGTAGTTCCTCATTCATTCTCAGCTTTCATCTAGAATCTGTCCTTCTCTATTTTATTGCTTATTTTTGTACCTAAACCTAGGACATAATTAGTCCTGGGGACAATTTCAAGACTGCTTGTCCTTGAAGACAATTTGCATGAGAACTGAGGCTAGCCAGAAACACTCTTCTTGTAGGATGAGCAACCAGAGAGTCTCTTCCACCAAGTCTGACTAAGACTTGCTTTCTCAGAGCTTGCTTTTCTCCCTAGACTCTCTCTTTTTTTTTTTGAAGTCTAATCTCTCACAGATATTTTGAGTGCTCAGTTCTGCAAAACTGAAAAGTTGTACAGTTTTGTCCTGGGCCCTGAAAGTCGACCTTGGTCTTGTATTTATTTATATAATCATTGTGTTGTTCTCCTGCTGGTTTCTCCAACAACCAGACATACAAAAATGTAAATGGACATTGATATGCTGGAGTGGTGCATCACCAGCAATCACATGCACTGCTGGCTAAATTATACCATATATTCCCAGAATATTAAATACTCACTCCACATCCACCACATGGTCTAGTTATCTAACACCCCATTTACCAAAAAATACCCAGCACTTAAAAGCAAGGACGTTTATAGTTAAGGACTTCATAAATCTTACATTGCCTATAAAACAATACACACCCACATGGGCACCCATTTTACCCAGTGTAAGTTCAGGTCCCTTGTTTCCAGACCCAGAGGGTTTTACCTCTTGTTAACTTGAAATATTTTCATCAGCTTTCTAATCTAAAAGACACGTGGTACCTACTCATGATCAAGGTTGGTGACAAAAATTCCCATTTCTATGCACGAAAAGTATGACCTATACCTGGCATGAGTGAAAGCAGACTCAAGTACTGAACCTCAACATAAAAAATTTGTAAATAACCTTGCTTTACTCTGATTCAGGTTCTTCCAGAGTAGCTGGCATTTGGAGTTTCAGGAATATTTAATTATATAGAAAGCCTTAAGGGGCAATAACAAGCTGGTTTCTGAGCTAATGGGAGAGAAAAGAATATGAGATTACAATCTAAAAATTAAATAGAGGGTCATTCTTTTTAATGACTAATAACTCTCAAAGAATTTAAGTTTCAATTAAATTCTGACTCCAAAGGTATTTATGTAGTCATGAAACTATTTTTAAATATTTCACATTCAGAGTGCTCCAGATTCCTCAGTGGTTCTGGATAATATCAGACATCATTATGATATCTGAGAAACCTTGCAGAAGCTTTTCTTTTGCTTTTAATCTCTTGTTCAAAATAGTTTTTTGGGATTTTTCTATTGACGACTTTAGAGTTTTTAATGATTTCTTAGAAAATTATGACTGTGGAACAAATAGTGCAAAATTTTGGCCAAACTGGTTACCTACAGTTTTAACTACTGAATGAAAAGTGGACGTTTGGTGACTAGAGTATTCAGCTGGGAAAATATTGTAAGACAGACAGCTAACAGGGCATCAGGGAATTATTGTCTGTCCTGGAACAAGAATAAAAAAAGGGGCTCTTTGCCCTTGCATATCTAAAACATTCTTTTCATATGATTGCGGGAAAAGGAAATAGGAAATGCATCCCTTTTCATAAAGTGAAGCACAGCACAATTTAAGCCACTGGGATAGGTCTAGGAATGCATAAATGTAATACAAATCTAGGAAAATATTTGACAACATGCAGCCCAGAGATGCTCAGACGTCAAACCCAAACCCTTTCTCACACATTAAGCACAGAGTTTTAATAGCTAACATTTTGCATTAGTTGATATAAACAGCTCAAAGTTCCCAGGTTACAAAACATTGTGATTTTCTTGGGGAAAAAAAAACTAAACACCTTCAATTAGGACCCAGCTGATGCTGGAAGTGAGGGTAGTGTCTCACCCCACTTGTGCCTGGAGCACTGGGGTTCTCCATGTAAGCAGAGGTCTCATCTCACCAGTCTGACAGAAGTGACTTGCCCAGCTCAAGGTATGAGTTTCTGTTTCAGCAACTACCCCAAATGGACTGGACTTCCCACTCTACTGGTGCAGCTCACCTCCAGATTACCTTGGACTTCTTCTATTCTTGTTGGAACATTAAGTGACTAGGTTACCTCACATTATGTTTTTCTCCTAAAGACTAAACCACAGAATATTTGCAGCAAGGTCTTCCATTCCAGTCCAGACTGTGCTCAAACAATGGGGCCATTTTTTTGTCTGCTGGCTGATGGACACAATGTATCAGGGGATTACAGGGTTCTTTTCCCAGGATAAGAAGAAACTAATTCTCTTCCCTGCTGAATAACCAAAAATTATGGTGGGGGAACCCTAATGTTGGAAGGATTTTGCTGATTGAAGATGACATTTAAAGTTATCTTACAGCCTGGGTTGACATCCCTGGTCTGGCAGCAAACAGTACATGAGCTGAAGCTCTCACTTCTCACAGCCCAACACCCTGATGTGCTGCTCTGTCCTTTTAGGACAACCTTCTGATGAAGGTATTGCTGCTGCAGCTATTAGAGCCTTGACTTAGAAATATGGGGTCTTGATAAGAGGTCAGAAAAGAGCTCCTTATCCTCATTTTGGTTTGCTGCTTTGTTTTCAGGATGAATTGCTGTAGTTTTTGGTTGTAAGAAACTGAATTTTAATGCCACCTTTTTTGGAGGGGATGAAAACCAAATAATTAATGCACATTCCTATTTTCATGAAAGCATAATTTCTTATCCAATCTCAGGAAAATGATAATAAGAATAAACCCCACAATTATAGAAAAATAAATTTGAATCAAGAGTATAACTTGTTCTAGTCCCACTAGAACTAGTCCCAAGCATAATGACATTATTTTGTTTCACTCCTGTAAAAAATCTGGACTAGATATCTTTGCTGTGTAGTCAGTATTTCAGACCTTCCCCAGCATGCTAAAGACAGAAGGCAGCATATATTTGCTGCTAGAAAAATTCTTACAGGAATCTCTGTAATTATTTTAAGAATCAGTAGTTCAGAATTTGTGTCTCTCTAACAAAATTACAAAGGGAAAAGATGCACAGGAAATTAAAAATAACTTACTCCTGTTTCATTGGGGTATATTGGGCTAGATACCATAAATTTTTATAGCAAAGGCTTCCTAGATCCAGTGAACAAGAAAGAAGAAATGACATTTTTAATAATTGCATTTTATGTGTATATATTTATAAATTTTTATATAATTTGTCCACTTTACCATATGGGAATTGGAGATCAGTCTGAGGTGCTACTTAATAAAGGATGAAGCTAGGTGTTAAAATTTCAGCTAGAGGAAAAAAGCAGTTTGATGCCCCATGGAATATTTGGAGAAAAATGTAGCTCACAGGTAAGCACCCTTGAGAGTTTAGTGCTTGGTCCTTTGGAGAGTCAAGGGACTGACAGCACAGTCAGTGGTTGTCTTAAATGTAAAATATTCACTCCAGCCTGCTCCAAAGAGCTTCGTCCCCTTGGCCTCAAGCTGGGATTTCTCCTGAACACAGACATGTGTGCCCACTGTGCAGAAACCGAGAGGGGATTAAAACCCCCAGATGGCTGAAGGCCTTCACCTTGCCAGCCTTTAGGCTGTTGTCTTGACTCTTTCCTCACGAAAAGAGAGTCTCAGGTTTGGTTTTTTTGCTGTCGAAGATTGCTATACTGAAATGGGCCACTGCCCTGGACACCACTCTCCAGCACGTTGGGGCTGCAGGCACCCAGCTTGGGATGAAGTGCTGAGAGCAGCTGGGTGCTGACAGAGCAAGGTGGCGCTCGGGAAAGGGTTCTCAGGTTTACAACCGTGTTTATCCTCCAGATTACTGAGTGCCACAGTAGGGATGTAGACCTGTCAACCCTCACGGAGAAACCCAAAGCAGTCCTCAGTGATAATCTCCCAGGCACTCAGAGAGTCCATAGCAAAATTTGCAACTAAATGCAAGTGCCTCAGCTCTGCTCTCACAGTCCTCTACTGCCTCCTCTTACCGGGGACACACTGCTAATGGAACACCACAGTCCAGCTTTGGGCCTTGAAATTTGAGATAGGACATTCAGAATCCATGGACTTAGAAATATGGACTTAGAAATATTTATAAGGGTACAAGGTGAGCAGAAAGACTATAGCTCTCTGTTCAATAGATTAAACAACACCATCCTCAGCTGGCGTACACTGGCATAACCATTTACACCAGTGAAGGGATAGCAGGATTTGATTTCTTCTAAGAAAGAAACTGCAGCTGAAGTCAAAATCCAGTTAGTTTAAAAAAAGCAAACTTGATAGTGTTTCTGCTTTTAAAGTAGCTTGTGATTTTGCTTGTGAATTTGATGCAACACAGTAGGAGAAATAACAATTGTCTAACACACACATGCACAGGTTACATACACACAATATACACATATATTAACATAGCTCAATTTTCTTCATTCCCCACAAATTAAAGTGACAAGCTAGATGTTAGTCCTTTCTGAATTAATCCTGTCTGAATAACATTAGTGTCATCCTCACTATACACCACTAACCGCTAGGCTATAAAATTTATGATATAACATTCGGAATTAATCTGCAAATATATACTAATTCACACTGACCTTTTTTCAAGCTGAGGCCTTTTTAGCACTCACAGTAGGTTTAACATTGCCCTACTGAGTGTTATTACGAAGCAGTCAATGGTTCTCCATAATTACATCATGCAAATGACATTTGCTTTTTTGTTTGAGCTTATTCCCTCTGATGTTTCCTTCTTTTATCACACTCTTCACACATCTGTGTCCCTGAAATGGCACTGTAAACTCCTCCTCTTTTGGTCCCCAAGTTCCTTTTTCTGTCTTCCCTGGCTGTCACGCAGACACCGCCAGCAGTTTGGGCTGGTGCGGCGGTGACACATCCCTGTGACATAGGTTATGTCGCCAGCTGGCTGGAACAGGTGTACACTGATTTTACCATCAAATGGCAACACACACTTGGCTTCCTACCAGCGCACAGGCATGAAAAACCTGTTCCCTTAAAATTTCTCCCAAGATTGATGGGCTGTTCTTTGACACAGCATCCAGAAACAATTTCAATTCCCAGATTGTTTCTCACCGTTTGGGCTCGTTCGACAATAGCAGCAATGGAAAGTCGTGGAGAACTTCTTGTTAGTGGAGACAAATTACTCAGTCTTTTCCTCTCTTCAGCAAAAAAAAAGTACAACTTTGGCTGAAGCAGCATGAGTACCCAATTGCTTGTGAAATAACACTTGATTGTGCCTTTTAGAAAATAATTGATGCAAAATACGAAGTAATATTTTGTAAAATTCCCATCAAAAAGGCAAGGGAGGTAACAATAATTCTGAATATCTAACTGCTTAATCCAACTAAGCTAAATCAAGGCCAGGATATGCATCAATAGCCGGATCTGATCCCAGCTGTGTCCTGAGAGCCATGTTAGTGAAACCACAGCTCAGCTGAGGATACGAGGCAGAGACCAAATACAGCAGCTGATCTTCATCTCTCCAGTATCACTACTGTGACGGTGCACTTAGGATAGTGCAGGACTCAACGCAGCTCTAAAGTACATTTTTGAGGCTGAGATCATCTTCTTATTCTGTTCCCAGAGTAATAAGTGATGCTCTGATTAATTCTGTGATAGAAAATAATCTAATACTAAAAATATCTCAACTTCCATTAAGTCAGTTCTGCAGTCTTTAAAAATCCAAGGCAATTATACTAGGTTATACCTGACAGTATGTCTTGATTTGTGGATACTTTGGGAAACCCTTGTTCTTCACAGCTGAGGAATTACACTTTCCATTAAAAGCCATTGCTATTATTATCTTGTTAGGGCATCCCACAGTAAACACTGGATGGCAAAGTAGACTTTTTAATGACAACTAATCAGAAGGTCAATGGCTGCAAGTCACAACTAAAGTAATCAAGTTAATAAGATAATGTTATTTTAGCCTAAAACCATCTGAAAAGCAGAGGTGCAGGAGGGAAGTAGTGCACAGCTCTGCTGTCTCTGCTCTAAATATTTCTTTTCCTATCAGCATGATTTTCAAATCCCTTTTCCAGAGTGCCTTTTTTAAGTTAAAATTTTCCCAGGGAAATTCCACACATCACATTTCTAGCAAACCGCTTATCAAATAAAATTACTTGACAATGTATTCATTAGAACTATAAAGAGACTTCCTTAGAAGGCTTTCCTATTAAAAAAAAAAAAAAAAGGTGTTTGTTTGTCTTAAGTATTTAAGCCTCTGTTCTGATACACAGCATAATAGGGCTGGTGCCATGGTAACTACTGTGTGGCTTTTTAATTGAACAGCTGACTTCCAGGAGTGAGAATCACTACCTGCTTCCCTGCTTTCCACAATTTACCAAGGCTCTATCCCAAAGAAAAACAATGAATTAGGGGCTGTTAGCTCGTGTGGACTTGACAGCTATGTTTTCTCCATGCAGTAGTTGTAGTTCATACAGAAAAGGTCTGCAAAAGCTGCCAGAGTGCACACACATCCAGTGACAATAATTTTATTTGAAATCAGCTTACAATTGCCTTTTTTTAAATGCTTGGTCTGATACTAAGGAAAGGAGGGCTCTGAAAGAACTCATTAAGTCCATATACAGCCTAGTATAGGAAAAGGTGTACGTATTATTACATGCTATGTATAATTGTACTATAAAGAAGACTTTTTCCTCCAAGTAGCTAATTGGGATGCAATACTGGTTATTTTAAGCTTTACAAAAGAGTTCTTTGCATAATAGAGTGGCTGTTTCATGCAGCTCCTATGATAAAATTCTCACCAGTCTTAAAATGACAGATGTAATATTACCTTTAATAAGTGTCTACCGATGCATGCAAATTGAATTAAATAGTGGGAGTACAAATTTGTCCGATAATTAAGATAAAAATTCATGTCAGCTTAAGCCCTGATGTATATTAGTAACCCTGTATACTTCTTTTTCTGCATTCTCTACCAATTACTTTTAGTGTCGAACTCTTGATTACTGTAATATGCAGTCCTTGAAAAATTTATAAATGATCTGTAGAAAGTATTAAACAAACAAAAGGCTTCTTTTTAAAGCACCTTCAATAAAAAAATATCATAACTTCGGAAGCACAAACTGCTCAAAGTTCAATATACCTCACATAGAAATAATTCCTCTCAGAGTGTAATAGAAATGGGAAATAATAGGTATAGATACAATAATAAATAGCGTGAGCAGCAAGCAATGTCTCCAGCCTGTGAAAATGGTCCCTGTTTCAGAAAAGGTCTCTGCTGCATGTCAGGGCAAAATTCTACCACCAGCTCAATTTTTCCACAAGCCAGTTATGAAATTTAGCTATTTGGCTTTTGTATTAGTCTCTCTTTGAAAATATACCTGGAACTGGAATTTCAACATTTTTATAGTTAAGAAATTCACCTAGGACATGAAACAGGCAGCTCAGGTGCTTGAACTTGGGTTTAAACAATTCTTGTAAATGTCCTAAGTCATGAGCTCCTCTTGGATAATACTTTATGTGCTTTCATTTTTGACCTTAGATGGTTTCTTTGATGCAATGCACCTTATAAAAATGTTATTTAAACAGCTACAACCCCTCATAAGTTGTAATTACAATAAAATGTTTTTCAACCAAACCCTATAAAATCTCTAGTAAAAAAATTCCATATCAGTTGTTGGCAAAAATGGATGTACTAAAATTGCCTGGAATATGAATTTACATTGCCTACATTTTGAATCTGGAGTTTCTTAGCCAAAATATTTCTGTTTCAGAAATGACACATCCTTAAAGAAAACCAGAGTCTGGGGTCATTTGAGGCTAATCATTGCACTGTAGAAGGAAATTTGTGCTTGACACGAACAGTGATCTTCAAGATAAAGAATTCAAATTCAGAACACTAAAAGCCTGGTACATATTTTGGAAATGAGAAAAAATTGGAACTTTTTCCTGAAACATCTCAATTTTATTTTTTGTGAGGACCTAGAGCCAAGGTTCTCATATATCAATATTGCTGGTGTTCAGGGCTAAACTCTGGAGAAAAAGTCCATGATTGCTTTGTTGATGCAGTGAGGTGTCCCATGAGGAGAACTCACCCACTGATTCCAGACTGATGGACGTCTCCTGAAATTAGCTGTTCTTCCAGGTATTGCAACATTTGTAGCAAGATATAAGAACAAGACTAGACTTGGATCTTGGATTCAAGATGTGATCACAACTTATGTTAGTACTCCTTGAGCGCCAAGTATCAGAAAATGTGGCTTTGGATAAACTCATCATGGGTTTAGTGCTTTTTTGTGTAAGATTCAACCTGTATGTATTCTCCAGTGATGGTTAAACACCTCTAATGAACTTTGCAGACAGGTAGTGAAGTTAAATATCTGTCAAAAAAGAAATATCAGCTGGCCTGAAAATCCAGTCTCTTTTGTTTAACTGCTTTGTTATCACTGAAAAAAAAGCAGCCAGTAGTCATATAGGCTTACAGGCTACTTTTTACTTTTTTACAAACACTTTTAAAGTGAAAAACCAAACCAGACCAGAAACACTGGAGACACAGTCCAGAATGGCTTAGATCCACCCTCCAAGCGGGAGCTGAAGCCCACCCTTCTGCTCCAGGCCTACAGCAGAGCTCAAACTAATTTCAGACAGGTGTGCACAGCACTGCAGCGTGGAGCAGCAACCACCTCTGGTCATGATGTCACACTGAAAACACTTTTTTTTCTTACAGGAGCCTGACCTGCTGAAATCTCTGACTGTGCTCCTAGACACATCCTTGTTATTTTTCTGCCCATCTGTAAAATGGAAATAATAGTGCTAGGGATGTAATGAGGATAAATACATTAAAGATAATGAGGTGCTCAGATACAATGGTAATACGAGCCATGTGAGTAAGCTGTGCTTAGGTTTGTGTACCTTAATAACAGTGTTCGTTCTGTCTCGGCTGTAACACCGTCCTTGGCAACAATTTAAGTATTATAAAGAGTCATACTGTATAATGAGTGAGATTACAGAGCTGAGTGGATTTGGAAGCCAAGACTGGCCTAATAGAGCAAATAACACAGACCTGTCATTAACCCTCATCCACCTTTCCTGCCACACCCAGCGGGGTGGGCGCTGCATCCCAGCTGGACAGCCTGTGCCCAGCCAGCCTCTGCTCCCTCTTCACAAGCCTCCACCCTCAACAGCTGCAAGGAGAGAGGCAGGATCCATGCCCAGCAGAAATGGGTGAGAACACAGTTAAAATATTGGTCTTTCCTTATTTAAACCAAGATAAAATGTTGTCCAGGATATTTCAATATATTGATGGAGAGGTGGTGGTCAGAGGAGGTAGAATCACATCCCATACTAACAAATCTCTCCTGAAAGAAAGGGCCCTGGAAGGGGACCTCAAAACCATTCCTGAAAATGTTCAAATACTGAATTTTTTGGTCTTTTGACATTAAAGAATATTTTCCATAGTCTCACAGTCAGTAGACAGACAAAATGAGAGAAACAAGATAGGGTTTATGACTGTTTGAAGCTTCAGGAGTGAGCTTGAGTTTTACTTGACTCTTTGTAACCCTGTGAGGAGTTCCAGGCTCAGTCACTAGAGTCTATCCAAGGTTAATATGGGTATGACAATCAGTGCTTCAGGCAGGTGTTGCAGTAAGGAGACACAGAATCACTTCCCCTGTATCTGTGCCAATAGTAGTGAAGTGATTGCCTAATTTAATGCAATATCCTGATGCCTCCTGACATGTGTTTTGATTTCAGCCAGAATTTATCTGGCCTATCAACTGATTGTTCCAATGGTCTCCATAAAATGATGTGGGGGAGAGACAAAACAACAGTGGCACAAGAGCAGTGCAAGAAGCCAACAAGCCATAGACACCAGACCACAACAAATGACCACAGCAGGTGCTGTAAATAGGTTCCTCAGCCAGAAGGAGCTCAGCCATCATCTTATCCAAGGGCTGAAGAAACAGACTTTTGGAAATATGGAGTTCTCACTGCCCTTTCTTAGAAAAGAACAGCAAATACCTCTTCTGGGTCAACACCAGAATGCTGGTTCAGCATTTCTATAAGGGGCCATATAGGACAATATGCAAAAGATGTGCTGACTTCTCTACAAGGCACCAACACATGAGAGGAGAGATGCTTTTCAATGAGTTGAGTACAGAGACACTGAGTTGCCCCCTCCCTGACTATGTGAGGAATAAAGTCACTGGAAGGAGCAGCCCAGGGTTGTTCCTGGTGTTATGCTCCCTATTGCCTTTCATCGACTGCAGCAGAAGCTCTACCTAATTACACCTGAGATTAATTTGTTCTCTCTGCTGTACACATAACAGAGATAAATAAACAGGGTTTATTACAGATTGGTGTGCAATGGTCTCTTCTCTGGAATCCTCACAACTAGGGCCCATCAAACGGGAATTGATGGCAAGGATCAATCTAAGATTTAACATCCTGGTCTTTGTTGGCCTTCTTGCCATTTTTTCTTTTTAATGTAGTGTGGTTGGTGAGTTGATATACGCAGCTATTCAGAACTACAAATGACTATTTATCCTGCAGCCAGCTAAAAAGGTTCAAACTATATCACAAATGAGGGCACACCAGGAAAATGGCTAACTGTGGTCTTTAATTTGTAAATAATGATTTTAGACCATGACCCTTAATAGGACACTGTCACTTGTGCTGTGATTTATGTCTAGTGTGATGACATCAGTACCAATACTGCTGATAAAAGAACACTTATATTGAAGCAAACAGGATGATGAATGGAGTACAAGTCTACTTACTCATTTCATTACTGACTCTTCTGTTCACCACAGAGCTAATGTAGCGAGTCATTGTCTGCCTTGGGAGTATTTTGCAGGTTGAATTTAATGGCACAAGTGTGTGATATGTACTTCAGTCCTAGTGCTTGAAATGGCACAATCATAGATTAAAAAAGAGACATGTGTGTGTTCAATAGTTTATATATGAAACAGAAAATAACTTTGTGTCAACTTAAACAGAAAACAGCTAGAAAGTACTTTGCTTATTTTTCTTGCAGAGTTTCCAAGGTTTATGAGAGCACTTAATTCCCCAACAAGTTAGATTTCTGCATATGTTTTATGGAGTGGACAAAATTAGCAAGTAACATAACCACCACAGTTAAGTATGACACCCATGCTTTTTAAAGGTGCACAGTATTCATTTTTTTTTTTAAATTGCCACTGCAAATGCAGAAGCATTAACATAGAGCCACCTTTAAATGCTTTCATTAGCAAACGTTTGATACTGAAGCCTTTGCCTTTGAAGAAAACAATGTAAATGTTAACATTAACCTTAATCAGACCTATTTCCTAAGATATAAATACTATACTAATGAAAGAGTCTGCCAGCATAATCAGGAGGGCAAAGAATTCCCCTAGGACTCTTCAAGCATGTGTATGTCACCAATAATTCTACTAACCCTTGAGTGCTAGTGACTTTGAATGCAGAAAAGGGGAGGTAAATGCAGTTTTATTAGTGCAGTTTTATTGCTATGGCCAGCTGCACTCTTTTCTCTATAAAAGGTAATTACTTCCAATAGTAACAAGCTAATTGATTGCTAATTAAATCAATTGGCACACTAACCGCTGTCAGAAAGTGACAGATTAGCTGGTCACATGACAGAGTGTTAGTAATGAAAAGTGGACATGGTCTGAGTGTGATTGACACAGCAGATGAAAAGTGATCTGGGATCTCCTAGGTGGTCATGAAGAGGGCATGGAAAACATGATTGATTCAATGGTGACTGTCAGGGAGGAAATGAGAATTGAATGGGATTCAGTGTTGCCCTGGAACCCCACCACATGATGCTCCAAGTTTTTTCACATGTAAATAAGCTAGACAGGGCTTTCTGGCAAATGAAAGGCAGGATGGGGGAGGAAAAATAGGAGGAACAGAAAGTGAAAGTCAAATCAAGAGAACTCAGAAACTTCAGTTTGCTTTGTAAAGGGGAAATAAACCCACACATTTTTCAGCGACGAAGAATATGCCCCCATCTCTTATTTTCATTAATTGTGAAGGTTTATGAATTAATTTAGGAAGGTCTTAATAAAAAATAGAACTAATTTTTGAGCATGTTGCTTTAGTTTGCAAGAACTCTATATATTTTATCTGACAAAGGAGAGGAAAATGGAAAGAGCTTCATGCTATTAATATTGCCCCAACACAGAAAAGTACACATACAATTATCTATATCTCCCTCTCTCTGTTTCTCTGTGTCTTTTAGATATTTACATATTTATATAAATATATAGCAAGTGTCTCAAAACTGAATTGATTTCCTAAAAATTAAAAGCTCATCTCTAATATTTAACATGCTTTTACCTCCCAAACTTAGTATTATAAAGTAGTCAGTCTCTCGAAGCCCAACCTTTTGAAATAAAATGGAAAAGTGTTCATTTTTTTTTTGCTAGAAGACATTCCATACTTGCTATATTGTTATTACCATCAAACTTGAGTAAGTGTTTCTGAAACATCAAAATTTTTATATAGTCTTTGAATAAGAAATAGTCAGTTAACTCTGAGCATAATAATATGCTAATAAATGAGTTAATACTCAGTGGCTCCTAACAAATGCTGACATTTAACTGTAACTGTGAAGGTATTATGCAGATACTTCTGAAAAGCAGACAATTATTATTGTTTTATTAACATCTAAGATGGTATGAGCCAGGGCTTGTGTGCTTTATTCATCCTTTCTGAAGAAAACTGGCACTGCTAAGGACAAGTGCTGCTTGGCAATGCACCCAAACCAACTCTCCCTGAGGGAGTTTCCTTCTAGTAGAACCCAGACCCAGTGGCATTGCACAAGATGTGTGGACACAGTCATTAAATCCCATCACTTTTTTAAAAGGAAATGGGAGTCTGGCCTCATCTCTTTTCTCATACTGCCCTACTTAACTGCTTTCAGGATGGTGTGGGAAAGAGGTGCCACTAGTTATGAATGATTTTACTTTCTGCAGTAAAGAAAATAATTCAAAATAAAGATGCACCTCTTTCTTTTGAATGCCATAGCAGCTTGTGAAGACATTCAATGAGGCCATGACTGGGTGGGAAGAGACATTTACACCATCTAGAGCCTTCTGCTTTGGCTAACTGATGCCAAGTGGGATTAGAAGGATGCAAGTGATTTTTTGTGCCTTAGTTTTTGGACAGACCTTTCACTAGTGCACACAAACATCATCTCATTACAATAAGTGGTGGAATCCAGACTAAGAGAGTAAAAGACAAAGTGCATGTTCATGTTCTGCCTCCCTTAATTCCTGCTGAGTCTCCTGTGGCTGCCACATTATCATTTTCTGCCTTTAATTTTGTTTCCTTCTTTTTCTGTTTTTGAATGGATGTGTCCTGGCATCTCTTCTGCCATGTAGGTACTACCCAAGAGGAAGGGAAGAAGGACTTTCGTTCACAAGAATTACAATTCATTTAATCCAAATAAGCCAAGTCCTCTCAGTTAATTTCTTTCTCTGGCACGAAAATTAAAGCAAAGGGAAAAATATTGGGAAGAATCCTATCAATACAAATTATCCTATCACTTTAATGTTATGCCTGAATCCATGAGTTTTTATATAAAATTATGCCCCAGATTGTGCTGTAGCCTTAGAGGACCAATAAGCACCATCCTTGGTTAGGTAAAGCACACATTGTATGAATACAACAGTATCTGGCTGGAACATATTAGGGGATCATTACTTCCTCTTAGTATTTCTCTTTTAATTCCAGTTTATAGATTATGAAGGATCTTTTCTATCAAAGAACTTTCTACTAGGGTGAGTATAAATGGCAAAATTATTTCTTGATATTAACTTTTTCAAGGATGTCAATTCTTGCTCTTACAAATTATCTTTGCACTTTCATGTGTATATTTTTTAACCACTTACACAAATGAAGGCAAAGTTCATGCACATAAGTTATTAGAGACTAATTTTTCAAATACTCTTCTTCATGAAACATTTATTCATCAAGTTTCAGCCAAGTCTCTTAGACTTATAAACAAGAATGGGCATTACATATAGTTATATGTCTTTTCATTTATCTCATCTCATGAATCAAAGCCCAGAAGTTATGAAATATATCCAGCAAAAAAAATCATGCAAACATTTTGGCACTGAATTTGAAGCCAAGCTAACTTCTAAGTATGGTAGAAATCAGTAAAGTATCATAAAAATCTTCTCTTGAAGAGCAAGGTATTACAAAACGCTCTGGAAGTCCCATAGAGAGCATTGGAATATATTTCTCAACTTCATAATGTGTATTTTTGTCTTTTAAGGTGAACAATTAAAATTTATTTTCTTATACTGATGGCTTTTCCCCACCTAATCATAATGCAGTTATTGCAGATGAAATTACCAGTCCCACTCTGAATTTGACCTGCTTCATTTGAGCACGGCTAAAATCCAAAATAAAAAACTTCCCATATTCCTACCTCAAAAAACACAGATTTATGAGTCAAGCCACGCAGAGCTGAGAGTGGTACTGATAGAGGGAGAAGTCCTTTTGTCTTTTCTATTGAATCAGCTCCTCACTCTGGAATGTGTGTATCAAGCCCTACATGTGAATGTGGCTCATGAGGCACCCACCCCATGCTCAGGCAAGCTGTCCAGGGTGGCAGTGGAGGTCTGGAACCACACTCCCAAGGAAAATCTCCTCCACTGCAGGTAGACCCTGGCTGGGTACCAGCCACCAGCCTCATGCAAGATGTGGAGAGATTCCTCTCTATTCCCCTCTTCCCACAGATTCCATCCAAGTGGGATTATCCAGAAGTGTTTGTGGTCCAACTGCTAATCAGAAAGTGTGTGTGTCCAGTTTGAAAAACACATCCGAGCCTATCACTGTGTGCCTGCAATCAAGTCGCATATTTGGCAGCCTGGCCAGTGTCCTAGACTTTATTCCACCAGCTCTCTTGGAACAGCCAGGACACTGATTTACACACCCAAACATGAAATCAGGCTCCCCAGGAAAGTATATGAGCACAAGAACCTTGACCCTACCTATTTACCCAAAATTCCAAATGCAAGTTTGTCCTGTGACTTGAGTGAGAAGTCATGTTTCTTAAAATTTGTTCCAATATTTAGAGTCATCTTTCCTCATGGTTAGTTCGATTGCTGCACAGGAAGAAACTGTGACAAGGATCCTGCCTTTCATTGTGTTGTAAATATATCCTTTCAATGAACTAACAAGGAGTGGGAGGGAAAAATATTATCCCAGCTTGACATGCTACCTCACTGATAGAAATAAAATTGAGTTAAACTTGTGTAGATTCCACTAAACTGCCATTTACAAGACAAAACTAACCCCACTTGTGGCTGGGTTATTTAAGGTCACAGAGCTCATTCTCTATAACAACAACAAAACCCAAACAACAACAACAACAACAAAAAACCCACAGAAAAAAATGCAATTGTAGAAGATATTTAAAGAAATATAGTAGTATCTGAAAATTTAAGGGATTTTTATCAGCATGGTACCTGCTTACTTCCTTCCACACATCTAAATATCCTCTTCTGTCATTTATAAGCAATGGCTTGTCCAGTTGAGTACTTGAGAAAGATAAAACAAATCCATTAATGGTAAGAAGTCAATACAACATAAATTAAAGCATGTCAGAACCCCATGTACACTCTCTCAGCTAAAGGGGCTGTAGATCAAATGAATCCTTCATACCCAGATTAAGCACCTTAACCTATGCACATTGACATCATAAGTTTTCTTTACTTGACAGAATTTTGAGCATCCACAATCAGACAAGTTGTCTTCAGCTCATGTCCAAATGGGAAAGCAAAGCCTATGATTTATATCAGAGACTTCATTGAAGCCCCACACTGATACTCTTGATACTTTTAGTGACAAAATTCCCATAGATTTCAGTGGAGTCATGTCTTTTGCCTCAACCTATTTCAGTTTATTTTAGCAGAAAGGGGTCTGAGGCACTGTGTCAGACTTCATTTACTATGTATTCTTCAGCATGAAAAGAAGGAAATAATCTGACCCTGTTTATCTGAGTGCCAGGATTGTCTTACATCAACAGTACAGAAATATATTCTGAAAGGATTCCCAGCCATAATTTTGGGTCTAGTCTGACTTTTTTTAGTATGAGTTCTTAAAGACAAAAGAGTTAGTGCTGCCTGGACATCATTTAACATACCAAAACCACATGAAATGCCTGTGTCTGCTGGCTGAATCCCAAAGGATAACAATATATGTAGGTGGAGCTTCAATGTCTCTCTTACCCACTCTCAACCTGCTTTGAATTCTGCCATTTGCTCCCTGTTGTGAAATTCAGTTTGTTTGTTTTTTTTTTTTTTCCTTTGGACCTGATCCAAAACTCATTAAAGCCCGTGTGAATTTAAATGAATGGACTTTGCATCATGATTTTAATTAAAGCCTTTTACAAGCCCAGCCCTCTGAATGTTTCACCCTTGCTGAAACGCTCTTATCTTTCCTTCTTCTGCTATTCATGACACCAATCCTACCCATCCCAGCACAGCCTGTTCAAAGACAACTTTTTCAATTACCATCAACTGCCATCTCTATGCTAATAACTCATTGATCTACATCTCTCTAGACCTGTCTCTGTGTGCAAATTAAGGTCTTGGTCTGCCTCTTTAGCATCCTCTGGTATTTAGCTATCACCTAAAAACTAAGCAGGGTAAAAACATAATTCTAACCTTTCCTTCCAAGCTTTCTCTTTCTCTAAGAAATATCACCATCCTATCTGCTTTAAACTTGGAGCTAACTTTGACTCATGCCAATTCTCAGATCTTTGGATGCCTGTTTTGCTAGACCTGGCTGGTCTAACATTTCTGAAATATGGAATCACTCCAAGTGACTTCTCATCATCTTGCCACTCAATTAATGCCACATTATTTTCCCAGGCCCAAAAGGATACAAATCTATTCCACTTGTATCCAGTAAGAATGCTACCAAAATGAACTTTTTTTCCTAGCCTTTTGCTTTTGACTATGCCTTTTCCTTCTTCAATAACATATGAACTGCACTTCACTTTCCAAGTCCTTCACACACTCCTGTCAGTACATCTACACGAGCTCACAACTCAGTTCCTTTATAAACTCTTCATCAAGGCTTTTTTGTTCTTTTGCTTTTGCATAATTGGAAAGTGCTCAGCACAGACATGCACAGAGGTGTCTCATTGTTCCAATAGGACTTCTTTTTCCTGGGGAAAAAAAAAGCAATAGAGAGCAGTCAGACTGCTTATCATTCCTGTAAGAAGTGTTTCCTTGCTTCTTCTTACTCTCTGTTTGACAGTATCTACTTGCTGTCTCTTCTTGCATGGCTGTATCATATCATATCAGAGTTTTGGACAGTCTCTGCTTTCTACTTTTTCACTCATGCAACCTCCAAGTAAAAAGGTTGTTGTGTATTTTTCTGTATTCCTATTGATCTGTAGGAATATTTGTTAAGATTTTGAAAAGGTCAGAAAACACATGATAGAAAAGAACATATTTTTGATATTTTAAATCATTGTCCCAATGAGTGAATGTGACTAATATTTAAAAGTAAAACAAATAAAGGTGTGTTTTCATAGCATCCAGATGATGAGTCCCTGGTCCTTCAGGTACCCAGGTACAGTTAAAAACCAGAATAATCTCAC
This sequence comes from Ploceus nigricollis, assembly GCA_013399945.1. Classification (NCBI taxonomy): domain Eukaryota; kingdom Metazoa; phylum Chordata; class Aves; order Passeriformes; family Ploceidae; genus Ploceus; species Ploceus nigricollis. The sequence goes on along the minus strand of VXBC01001842.1, from coordinate 463,818 downwards.
CACTGAAAAGCTCAAGTTTTTAATGCCAGTCTTTTATGGCAAAGGACATGAGAATGAACAAAATGTTTGCTTAATGTAACTTCTGTGGGAAAATTATTTATAAAAATTCACTCTGCAGTCATTTACATAAGACTTTGTATTTGACAAATACATTTACATAAGACTTTGTTTGGTGCCTCACAGACCAGGCTTTAGGCTTTTTTGTGGCACAAAAAGGCCAGTTTTGTGTCCAAATTCACACTCTGGTCCACACAGAAGGGGGATCACATGCTAATTTTAGGGATATCACTGCCATCACCTTTTCCTGCCCCACATTATTGCCTTTTTCTCCAGGCCCTGCACTACTGTGGTCCTGCCTTGTCTGCAGACACAGGCTCCATGCTCTACCTCCTTCCTGATCTCGGGGTGCTCCTCTAGCAAAGAGGGTAGAACTCTGTATTAATCTGGCCTTTCTCTGTGTTTGTCACTGTGACTGCACAAAAACATAATCCTGTGCCTTACACAAGAGATCAGAGGTCATGGGGCAACAGCTGTCATTGTGCTTCCCTTCCCACTCAAGCTTTTGGAGCCAGCACAGGAGAGGTGCCAGAGGAGCAGAGTCACTTCTATGAAATGCTCTTGTCTCTAAGGGTGAGGAGGAGTGGAATTGGCATTTCTAATGACAGAAAATGAAACCATCACCTCTGTTCAATCCTCATCAATATCTAATTTCCTTATAGTAAGTACTTGGGGTGATTTTTCTATTAGGTGCACAGTAGGGAAATGTGCTGTGGTGAGGATAACATATTGGCTTGTAAACAAATTTTACCATTAAGTACTTGCACCAAAACTGCTTTGACAACTTACTTAGCAGGTGGTAAATGCAGACTAGAAGAGGATCTATTTAAAAATAATTCCACTCTGAAATGAATTGGAAAGTGCAGATACAGCTTGTAAAAACATCTATGCTCACTTTACGTTTCCAACATCCCAGCCAGAAGTTCCCTGGCCTATGTAACATATTCCTTATCTTCTCAGTTCTTCATCTTTCTTCACGGATATGTTGCAGTTTCTTCTTTGTGGTCTCTCAAATACAGCATTCAGCTTTCAAGACATGGGAGCACAGATCTACACAAGAGTATGAAGATGTTTTTTCTTTTGTTCTCTCTTCTCTCTCTAATAACTTTTCACATTCTACTTTCTCTTTTAATGTGAGAAAACTATATTAGTGGTTCCTTTTTATGTGCTGCAGATAATACTGAGAGAAGAGAAAGGAGTGGTATGAAGGACATTGCTGCAGGCAGGTCAGTCCAGCCTTGGAATTGTTGGGATATACGAGTAGGGACTGAGAGCTCAGACATTGTAATGACAGGCACAGGGTGAAGTCCAGACTGGAACAGAAGAGATATAAAAGCAAAATGTAATTAAGGAAGGATTATAGTGGAAAGAGACAATTAAATTTTTGTACTTTTCAGTGAAGACAGAGAAAATAGCATGGGTTAGTCCCAGGCATAGAGTGAATAACTGATGCCTGGAGTCCATGCAGCAGCTCTGCCAGCCCTGCTCTGCTGTACTCCTCCCTCTGCCACCACTGGGCACCCCCTGGGCATCCTCTGCACTTGTGCCAGATACTGTCATGGGTTTATGACACAGACAAAAAAGCCTGCCAAGAATCTAATGCTTGAACAGGGTCCCAGGACAGTTTTTAAAATTAGATTTCTGACAATTAAAGGGATGAGGGTGTAAATCTACAGGAAGTAGTTACTGCAGACTTTTAATGAAAGTACAACACATCAAGTTCACTTGAGATAACTAGATTCAATGCTTGGGCTAGAAAGCCCATCATTTATCCAAGGAAACACACTGCAGACAAATCTATTCATTCTCAGAATCAAAACATCCAGAAGACAGTTTGGTGAAAGCTGTGTTTGAAAGGGTTTTGGACTGCTTTGGGCTGAGGGGAATTGGGGGAATTCTGTTATTTAGACAACTAATGGCAGGTTCCATTTGGGAGGGGTCATCTGCTTTTGTTTTGAACCCAGAATTCCTTGCCCTAATACCTGCAATGCATCCTATTTTCTGTAAAGCAATTTGAACAGCTTGAGATAGTCTAAAAGTCAGGATGACTCAATCTTGACTGTGAACACTTGACTTCCAAGTATATGTCCTAAAGTCCTAATCTGCATAGATATAGATTTACAGATCACTGACAGAACTCCAGTGACTGGAGCCAGAAGGTTGACTCTTTTTTAATTTTTCTTCATTTAAGCTAAGCACTTTAATTTTATTTACCTTCTATAGCTGGGTAAGTGTTAGACTACTGAAAAGCATCAGAAATTTTTAAAGACATTAGTGCGAACAGATTAGCTTCTGAAAATCTGGTTTTTAGCATCTGCTTCCATCAGTGTACTGGGTTTGCATGGCAAGGTTTTGGAACTGGGGGTGGGCTCAGGGGTGCCTTCTGTGAAAAGATGCCAGAAGTGTCCCTGTGTCTGATGGAGCCAATGGCAGCTGGCTCCAGGACAGACCCACTGGTGGCCAGGCCAAGCTCATCAGCAGTGGTGGCAGGACCTCTGGGATAACATATTTAGGAAGGGGAAAAGGCCCCTGCAGCCCATGGTGAAGGCCCCTGCAGTCCACAGGCAAACAGATAACTTCTGGCAGTCCTTGGAGAACCCTAAACCAGGGCTCATGTTGGAGAAGTTGTTGGAGGAATGTATCCTCTGGGAGGTTTCCCATGCTGGAGCAGGGGCAAAGTCCTCACCCCAAGGAAGAAGGAGCAGCAGAGAGAACATGTGATAAGCTGACCTCACTTCTTATTCCCCATTTTCCGTCTCTCTCTAAAGCTGCAGGGAGGAGGGTGAGAAATTTGGAAGTAAAGTTAAGACCAGGAAGAAGGAAGGAGAGGGGGAAAAGTTGTTCTTAAAATCTGGATTCCTTTTTGGTTATCCTACACGATTTGATCAGTAATAAACTGAACTGGTTTCCCCAGGCTGAGTCTGTTTTGCCCATGATGGCCATTCTGGTGGCAATTGATGAGTGACCTCTCCCAGCCTGTATTTTGATCCAGGAACCTTTTGTGATATTCTCTCCCCCTTGCCCAGTTGAGGATGGAAGTGATAGAGCAGCTTTGGTGGGCAAATGGTATCCAGCCAGAATCAACCCACCACAATCAACCTCCATCTACATGGGACTTCATATCAAAGAAATAAATTCCTCTTGCACAGAGAGTGATTAGCCTTAAACAATCAAGTTTGTAAAAGGAGAGAGCACAGATTTTTGGAAAGCATCCAGGGCAGATGCTGAGCCTTTGCCCAAAAAGTGAGATATGAAAGAGGAAATTCTCTGCTCTGCTTGACAGGGTTCAAACCAAAATTGCTGCCCAGCCTCTAACTTTTAACTTAGACCACCAGAAAAACTTTTCAAAAACAAACCTGTGATCAATTTGACCAGGGACAGAGCATGTAGTAGTGAATAGACAGGTAACTTTTCCCAGTCTCTTATGAGAAAGTCAAGTCTCTTATTTGGAGCAAGTCATCTAGAAGTTTGTCCAGGAATAGAACAAATTCTCTTTTGCAATCTTACACTAACTTTTCTTATACCTGTTTTCATTTTGCCACTCCTTATTCTTGCTATTTCTTTAATTTCCACTAAATTTTTTCTTTAAAGAAATTTGTCTTCTCTAAGTGGCTTTAGTACAGCTCCTTTAACACTTAAGATTTGTACAGGTAGCCTGTATTAATGCAGATCATCCAAGGCAGAGTCATCTTCTGATGACAGGGAAGTTGTAATGATCAAGAAGAGACTACAGCTGGCATTAGCAAAGGGGTCAAAGATTAGAAACTAATTAACAGATGGTTATGAAGCTTTTCTTGAATGTGACATTCAGGCCCCAAATAGTGATATTTATTATCCTTATTTGATGTTGGAGAACAATCAATAACATTTGCTTATTGGTTAGCTACCAAGATTGAGAAGTTTCCATTCATAAGGGATAATGAATCACACACTGAAGAAGTTCCTCTCCCCTGCGAGTATAATTAAATATTGCACTAGCTGATCAATAACAACTAGATTTAGAGGGGGTATGGGACACTATGCCATTAGCCTGATGACAGGAGCAGTTCAGTTTTAAAAATTTGTCTTTAAGAAAAGATAGAAAGATGGTCAAGATTTTCCACAACATAAATCTGCATACTTTTCTTAAAGACCTTTTTTAAACAGGGAATTAAGTCATTCGTCAGCATCCAACTGGCTGAAATAATCACTTTTTAGCAAGAAATAAATGTCAACTCTTATTTTGAAATCCTTGCTCTATTTGAAACATAAATTACGAAAAAGGAAAAACTGACATCGTCAGTAAAAACAAAAATTAAATTTTAATTTGTGCCCCCAGGAGAGTCCTCTTCAGCACCTGCTATGAGCACTGCCAGCAGCACCACTGCTCTGTACCCCCCAGAAAGGACACCTCAGTCAGGGACATTTTTGTGCCCACAGGTATGGAAATGGGGGCTTATTTTGCCTGGTGGAAATTGCCCACATGGACCCCCTACGTTCCTTGGTCTTCTGAATTATGAATAGCTTTGCTTTCTAGTGTAGACTGGGTCATTAGCTTTTTTGATGACCAAATCAATTAGCAAGTCACCACCATTATATCAGGAAAACACCAGCCACTGCTGAAGCGGTTTTAAAAGTAAGCTTGGAAGTTTATTGATTTAACTTCCCATGTTAAGGTCTTTTCTCTTTTTTGAATTTCTGGTGTCCATTTTCACCCTCCTTGTCCCCACAGCACAGTGCTTTGTAACTTCCTTTCCCAGACAGACCCAAAAATCACTTCCTGCAAACTTCCTCAGGCTGTTGTTGAAGATATAGCTGAGAAAGATGACCCAAAAATTTTCTTAACTGAGGACTGTACGTTGCTCAATGAAGTAAACAGGAGATTAATTTGGCTAGCAGGGAATAGAAAGATCCTGGAGGCAGTTATAAATCTTAAATTTTTTTTGAACTTCATATTTGATTTAGAGCCTTATAAAAGTCTTTTGCTTTTAGAAATACAAGTATGCTCTTATACTGAGAACAGAAAAGCCATTTAGTGCATTGCCTTGCTCAGCTACAAATATTCATCAAAAGTATCATCTTCCTCTCTTCTTGCTTCTCATAGTCTACTGATAGACAAATGGTTTGTCCCTCCCCTCATGTCTTATCTGCTGCTTCTGTGCACTACAGTCAAAAGATAAGATTTAGTATTGCAGTTGCATAGTAATTTAATAAGCAGACCTTGGAGAACAAGTAAAAAAAAGAAGAAAGAAAAATGCTAAAATATTGCTCAGAAAGAGAAGCTGATGGAACTGTTCACAAAAACAAAAACCTCAAAAAAATCAGGCTGGGAGCCCTGAGGAGTGATACAGACTGAAGACAATGAGACAATGGAGCCTCTGAATGTTAACACAACAGACTCTCCAAAGAGCTTAGGATCCCCCACTTTAGCCATCCTTAAATTTTCACAGTTAAGGGAAGTATTTTGCAACCCAGGGACTCCTCAGCCTATACCACTCTCCTCAAAGTGGGCATTACTGGGTGACTGACAGTTCACCCAGTGGTGTAAATTAAAAACAATCCTTGGATGGTGACTCCCTAGAATGATTTGATGTCACACCAAAGGAAGTCAGCATTGCCACTGGAACTCACAGGAGTTGGATTGGAAATTACATATATGGAAAGAAAGCATTCTGTCCTCATCTCCACTGTGCATGGGTTTTTGATCAAGAACGTGTCCACTAAGATGTTGGTCTTCTAAGATATCTAAACCAATGTCCCCTCTCCAATCCCAGAAGCAGGTCTGTGTGTTGGTGACCTGCCTCTGCAGCGGAGCATTTGCAATGTATTTTTATACCTATAATACCCTGAAAAAGTGCAGCTGTTGGCCTTGGTGAGGATCATTAGTGTAATTTACAGCAGGCAGAATTTATCAGACTGTTGCATCTCCAAGCTACAAACCAAAGGAAAACAAGACTTTCCAAGCACCAGACCCTCTCCTCATCTCAATCTCTTTATTGCCTGAAATATGCTCCTCCATGCCTTTCTTTGTTCATACAGCCTCCCTTCCTCCTCGAAGACATCCTCGGGACTGCACTGGAGCTGATTTAAGAGGAATCACATGAAAACAAGCCATAAAATATTGAACAAACAGCTGTGACATACCAATGCATCACAAGAGCTGTTTTCTCTCCCCAGGATCTGAGCTGGCTGCTGGAGGACAGGACAGCACTGCTCACCTGTTTTGCCTCTGCTTCACTTCAGCCACGACCTCAAGCACTGCTGCCTTCTCCTGCTGTTTGGTGGCTTCTTCTTGATTAAGGAGTAGAAACCCAAAACCTCATATTCAGCCCCTGAAGTTTCACTTGTGCTTTATACTTCACACTCTCAGGGCACAGTCTGACTTTCTCTACCTTTGGTCCCCAAGTACTGCAGAAGAAAAAAAATGTGTGTTCAAACACAGAGCTTTACTTAATACAATGTTGTCAGCCTGAGCAATACTCTGTGAAACACATCATAATTAATCACCACTATTAGCCAAAGATAAGACTAAACTGCAGACTATGAGACTGAAATAAGCTGAGGTCCAAGGGCTTTAGGTGTCTGATTACAATTCAACTTTTTTTAGAAAACTTAAAAGAACTAATAAAAATCTCATTTTGGGCATCAAAAGCACAGGGTATCCCTGCTCACAGCTCCAGGGTTTCAGAGATGATGCTCGTGCAGATGACTGTCTTCTACATAATATTATAAAATTAATATTTTTTCACCCACAGGTAGAAAAAAAATCAATTTAAAAATAAACATAATTTCTTGTTATTTAAAAATAACATATATATAAATGCTCATCATAAAATGGGGCCTATAAGCAGTTGAAAACTTTAAGAATATCCTTCCCATACATGAATGGGTGGATTTAAGTAATTAAAATCTACAAATACAACAAGGCATAGATTTTTTTCTCTCATTCAGAACACAGTTTATTTTGACACACTTCATTCCTTACAAGACGCAAGTGGTATTTTATTTGGAAAATGTTAAAGCCAGAATTTGTCAGTAACAAGTCCAACAAAAATGAAATTAAAATTCAATGTGTATAAATTTAATGTAATACATTGAGAGTCCTCTTTGCATATAGCTTGTAATTTTTGATTTACTGGTACTAGAGGATCAGATCATAAATTTTTATATTTTGATTATGGTTTTCTTTCAAGATTATTATGGTTCCTTTTGCTAGTTCCTTGCTTTCAGGGCATCTTCAATACAACTGGGTGGGGAAAACAAAGGAATAAGCCTTATCAGTTATTTAAGCTGATATCTTGCACTACCACTGAAGAGATATTTTGATGATACAGCTTTCATTGCTAAAATGCTATAGCATAATAAATTAGTTCTATGTTGAGCACTTATCTATTAGACACATTACTACAGAAAAATAAAAATGTTAATTATTCATTATCATCTCTCTGATTATTTGTTGTGGATGATAATTACATTGAATGTATTTTATATCAGTAATAACCTTCTGTCTACATTTACAACAATTCATATCTGGGGGGCTTGTCAAGCTTTTTCCCAAAGCCTTTTCTTTATTAAGACACAGACCTCATGAGTACATAACCTTTATGTTGAAGGCTGATTTTCCTCTTTCATATAAAGAACAAATATTATAGATTAATTAATCCAATGTGATTATAATTTAATCACCCTTCTTCTGCAGTCACAAGGGACTTGGTTATTATTCAGTGGCTCATTCATATTGTTATGGAGAATAAATGCAGTCATAAAAATATTTGTGTGTCACTTAATTTATACAAATAAGCAGGACTCAAAATCAGTAAACAAACCCCACCATTCTTCTTTCTTCTGAAACACAGAAGCTTTGTGGTCTCACAGGCTCTTACTTTCCACCTCTCAGCCATTTGCATCTGCTCAGTGTCTTGCAGCAGAGCCTTCATTTCCAAGCAGAGCAATACACACTGTTCCCTTTCCAAACAATAATTAACTTCATTTTTAAGAGGCTGACTCAAAATTGAAGTGTGGATCCTGTGCACACCTGACCAAATGCTGCTTGCCCCAGCCCATTTTTAAAGCTATGACTTATGCATTCCACTCATGTCTGGCCTATTCCACTTGATTTTATTGTCAGAGAAATGATTACTTATTAATCTAGCTTTTCTAACATTTGCTTTTATGCCATTTCCTTAAAGTGTAGCCTGGATCATATTCCTACCACCATGGAAATCCTCTTGGATTATTTCTATATCAAATTCTATGAGCTCTTTGAAGGCTGAATCCTCTCAACATTTATTTTAGAAGGACAGGGGGAAAAAAAGAAGAATTTTTTTTTCGTGAGACCTTTGAACAAAGTGCAATTTGAAAGTGTGAATGAAATTACTGTTTAATAAAAAATGAGTATTTGAGCTACTTGACCTTGGGACAATGTTGTTTCATTAAATTAATCAATTTTAAGTTTTTACTGGACTTCAAGAAACTAAGGTAATAATTCACAAATGTATTAGATGGAAGCAAATTATCAATACAAATCTTTCTCTTCTCTTGCATCTAAGAAATCTAGAAAGAATCAAGTGCAAAATAAATATTACCGGTCGAAATGAACTGATCAATAAAATGCAGTCATATCAGAATGGAGCTTAAATGCACAAGAAGCACACAAACAACTTAAATGAATTGTATGAATATGACATGGAGAAAGGCTTGGATCTGTGCAACAAATAGGCAGTAGCCTTATGGCTGGGTAATGATCAGAATCAGGTATTTTTAAAGGAAAGAGTAAATTTCCATTATACTGGACATTTCAAATCTATCCTTCTGTAATTTCAAAACTTTACTTGCATTACCATGATTTTATCTTGCACCACTATGAAAATCCAGGAGACTCTTCAAATATGAGAAATGTCTATTTTTAAAATGTGTTTATACTAATTTCTTCACAAAAAGCTTTTGTAAGAAAGCCTAGGTATGGTTGAGGTTGTTGAGTTCAGCAACCTAACAGGGATGAAGCTGTTGCAGCTCCATGCTCAGGCTTGTACTTCCCCCAACTATCTTGATCTTGGATGCTGCCTCATGAACAAAACTTCATTTTTCCTTTTTCTAGCAGATTGAAATTTTTTAAGACTGTGAAAATAATTTACAGGCATAGAAACAACAGTCAAAAATTCCATATGGTGGCGGTCTCTTGGTACAAACTGATTTGTCCTCTGGTTTTCTTCTGTGCCAGTGGGATACAAGTGTGAGCTCTCAAGGAGCTGGGACAAGATCTGATCATTTAACATGTAAAGAAAACTGAAATTGGAGAATCTTTGGCCTGGGACTTTCCAAACCTTTCATTGCCTCAGTAAAAATATTACATGGGTGGTCCTCCTTCTGCTCTATCCCAAGCCTTGGAATCAGCCAAGAAGCATTTCTCCTGTTGCATCTGAGGTTTTAGACATATTAACAGATTAGATGAGTAGTTTTTGCACAACCAGTTACACAGGTATCCTAAATACCAAACAATAGCTTCAAATAAACTCAGCTGATCTCAGATCATGTACGATATGCAAAAATTACGTTTACAAGAACTTTCCAGACATGATCAGAAGTGAATTATAAACCTAAACCTAGATGGGCAAGAAGCCAAGTTGGAAAGATCAGAAGACAGAATCAGTGGAAAAGTAAGATTACTGTGTTTGAGTGTTGTATAGACAAGACTCTCTTTAGCTGGATATACTGCTGAAGACAGTAGCTCACATCCACTGTGAGATTTAGATGATACCTTTCTTTATGGTGTTTTGTAACTGATTTTGGAACACTGTTTTTTAACACAGAGTGCAATAGCATGTCCTTGAGCTCTTACTTCAGTTGGTGCACAGAGAATTGCAGGAAGCACCATCTGTCCTGTCCTTTTACACATCTTTTAGTGCCTGTTTTTAACGTGATCAGTAGTCTCCATTTGCAACCTACAGATCCCAAACCTGCTCCAATTTCTCATTATGTTCACCAGCTACTTTTAAACATTGTAAAGGACAAGCCTAGGATTGGGTATGAACTCCAAAACAAACCTGAAATCTCAACAGGTTTGGGAATTCAGCAGCTCAACACAACCTATATTTTTCTGTTATTATTCTTAGCACATTGGATACCTGGCACACTGGGCAGAAAACATGGCTATCTATGTAACACTAACAATACAACAACAATTTCATATTGCACCTGCAATTGTCCTACATAGTCCTGCAAACCAAATAAGATTTCTCCACCTCAGAGACTTCATGTACTAGACATGACAATCTGGTTGTAGACCAGAGTCAATTATCTCTCAGTCTCTTTTCCTTAATGCCTAATCTGTAATATGAGTACACAATTTATATACCAAAAATCAGACAAATCCAGAGTCTCAAACTCCAGTGCATAATTCTAAGTGCCTGTGCAAATTATTTTCATTAAATATTCCCTCTCAAATAGGAATGCATGTGATGATTGCAAACCACTCTGGTCCAGGTTCCTGGAGAAAAGGATCTATCTGTGAAACTGGGAGCTGTGAACATGCAAGCCAAGCAAAGTAGCTTATGTGTGGGAAAATGAAAACCACATCTGACACATATGCAACATAATTTTATCATCATCCTTCATACCTCTCTCTATCCTCCTGTTGCTCAGCCACATCCAGTGACCCACCCATGCTCAGGATGCAGACTCTAGAGTCTTTGGGGTAGATTTGTTTGCCTTCAATGAAGCTACATCAGGTGCTATGGTGGCATCTAAATCAGTAATTGTGCAAAGAATGAAGATATTGTTTACAGACGGTGAGAACAGTTTTTGCTCTAATTCATGCCATAGCAGTACATGAGAACAGTCCATGCGCTCCCAGTGCTCTGTGAGGGCACCACAGTGGAGGAATTTAGATTCAGATGTTTTATTTTTCTTGATCATTAGCATCATAGCCTGCTGGCCCAGCCCAGTCTCATTTTATGTCTGCAGCCTGACAAGATCACAGCTTGGGATGACATGGCTGTAAGGAAAGTTGTGTTGCTTGTCAAGCATAGTTTCTTTTAAACCACCAGCCTGAGAAATGTTTGCTGGTGAACATGTTTACACAGCTCTTCCCCTTTCAACATAAAAGCTATTGCGATGGTACAAAAAACAGTGGTAAAAGTGAGGTCCCCATGAAGTGGTGGCCATTGTAAAAAGAGTGTTTTGCAGCTACAGAGCCTTTCATCTAAGGATTTCAAATTCCTTGCAAAGATTGATTAATTAAGGCTCACGGTGAGAGTTCTGTGAATCATCAAACCACAAGCATTTCACACCTCACTGACTTGCAACTCAGAGAAGCTCTTGATGAACATGAGTTAAGTTCCATGAGACTTGGGGGAACCTAGATCAACTCCAGTGGGTTGGCGCTGAAGTCATTTTTCAGATGTGTAAATTTAAAGGGAAGCCAGGTGAGCAATCCAGAGTGTTTCGTTAAGAAGCACAATGAGTGAACCTTGGGAAAAGCCTCCTCCTAGATACTGAAACTGCTGCAGTCTGGAAGCTGGGAAGGTGCTAGAAAAATCAGTAGTGATCTCCCACGGAGAATGGAGAAGAAACCTTTACTTCTATTTAAAACGCTTGGTCTCATTTAACTGGTACTTGTTTACCTCAATGCAAAGTTGAATGTCACTTCCCCTTCTTTTTGCAGCACTTGTAGCCACTGTCCTTGACCCAAAGCAATGTCAGACCAAGGAGGACATTAGTAATGAGTCAGTCTCTCTCCTGCATGTCAGATGACTTGCACAGCACCTGAGGCCTCCTGGAAGCTCTCCCATCAGCCCATTCCTTCCCACTGGCACCATTGCATCATCTCTCTGGCTGTGCACCTCTCTGGAAGCTATTCATTTCATTCTCAAGAACAGGACTATAACCACAGACATTTAAAATCCTGATTAGTATTTTCTCTCTCTTAAGTGCTGTTATAAAATATTCCCTGGTCATGCACAGCTTATAAAGAATGTTTTATACACAAGAATGTAGGCGCCTATTTTTTTAGTTAAAAGTAATGATTTGGTTAGTCATATTTTACAGTTGCTAATTACTCTACAAATGCCATAACCTGTCTGAATTGTAACTGCTCAGTAAAGAGTTTGTTTTGTTTAAGAGGTGCTAAGTAATGCAGTGTAATGCTACATGTGTCAGGCCAATACATTATAAAATTTAAATTATATACATATATATATACACACACATATACACACTTCTTTCTTTCTGTTATTCTTGGCTGAGAAGATCAATTCCATTTGAAAGTAAACCATTTCTTGATTATCTCCAATCTCTGAGCTTTCTCTGTTGTTTATTTGGATGTAAATTGAGCGTAACTGTGGAAATTGCGGTGTGAGAAGACCACTGGGCCTGTTGCTGATTTTAATGACAATACAGTGACCTGTTGGAATACCAAAAGAATGGTAACTACCTGAAATCTGTGTGACTCCTTTGATTAAGATCTTTCCTGGCATATATCTGGCACAGTCACATTGCATACACACACTGGAAGTATGTTTAACTCCACATTATTCTACTGCAGAGCTGCAGAGAAATGCAAACCCTTCTGTTTTCAGCCATTGCTTCATCTTCCTTTCATTTAGAAATGGTTGATGTTGGTTGCACAGAGCAGATCACAGTTTGGGCACTCTGACTTCTGTAGCAGCAGCTCTGTCTCAGATGAACTCAGCCTACCTGGCCTCAAGTTAACTTTGCTAAGCCCAGGAACAAGGCCCTGTCCCTCCATCCTCGGTCCCTTCCCCATTAGCAGCCCAGATCAAGTTCAGGAGATGGCCACAGCCAGCTGGCTGAATCAGGCCCTGGGATTCTTCCCCATTCTCTTCTGGTTTCTTTAGCCTTACTTTCAGTGTCCCCTTTGGAGAATCCTTCAGATCTCGGTCCCCAGACCTTTTCTTGGTTGTCTTCTCCTGCAGGCAACCCCAGCATTAAAAAAAAGAATTGTAGGTGCTTTAGCAGCAGTTCAGCAGCTGAACAGAGGAATTCGGTTCAAGTACCATGAGTGAATGGAAGCAATGTGTCTTCATGGACAGAGAACTGCACTAAGGGGTCAGTGTTTCACCCCTATCCACCACTGCTCTCACTGGCCAACTTCAGGCAAATCACCTCACCCTCCAGTGGTTCAACTTCCCCCCATTAAAACAGGAATTGCATCAGCTTCTTGTATTATTTACTAAAAATGATGATGAAAAGCTCTAGATATTATTAATTATAGCAGAAACCTAAGAGGTAGGGAACTTTTACTTTCATAAAAAGCTTTAGCAAATAATTCATTACCGATACAGTTGTGAGCTCACCTATATTATTCCAGAATCCAGGAAAAAACCTTGTTTTTAAATAATTTTCATTCAGGAGAGATGAGCAAGCAGAGATAATAATGAAACATACTAAAGTCATAAATTATTCTGTGAGTCTCATATAAGCTGTTTTCAAGACATTAAGAAGCACAATAGAAATAGTATAAGAAAAGAAAGTTGTAGTAACAGCACAATGAAGGAAAAATCCACCAAACACCTCACCAGTTCAACACTCTAGATACATTCCCCTTTTTTGTCATGTATTTCCTTCACTTGAAGGCACTCCAGAATATATGGCAGTAGCCCAAGTCACACAAAGCTTGTGGATATCCTGAATGAAGACTTTTTGAAATCACATGAAGGACTCAGAAAGGAAGTCTCAGCTCTCTCTAGAAGAGTAGAGAAAATTAATTTTTTTTTTCATATAGGACTAGAAGCCCAAATTAGCATTCATGCAGAAACCTATCATCAATGATTACAGAGTGATGTGAAGTTGTTCTTTTCCTGGTAGAATGCAGACCACAGCTAAGTTACATGTTGTCAGACAATTTTAAGAAAAGGCATTGGGTGATTTTAGCAGAGGAAGGAAGCATTCAGACTTTTGACAAAGCTGTAGTGGCTTCTGTTCCAGCTAGGTGGATCAGTACTTTCTTTTTAGGATTTCCAAGGCTCTTCTCCTGGGAGGGAATTTTGATTTAAAAACAAAATGAAAGATACCTGCATTGCTTATCTAGAAGAGCCAGTCAAACATCAAAGAGCAAAATATCGTATTTTCACCAACATGCCCACAGACAGTGACCACCACCATAACCAATGCTGACTCAGACAAGCAGGGTCTGGTAGAGCTGCCTTTATGTGTAGAAGAAAGGTCCCAAAACCACTCTGCCAGGGCTGCAGAGTCAGTTCAGCCTAGACATGGGTACAGTGAAATGCAATGCCACTCCTCTGTCCTGTACACCAGATCTGCCAGCTCTCAGTAGCTGACCCTATTGTCACTGAATCCAGGAGAGCCCATTCCAGCCCCTCTTGCTCAGTTCCATCTGATCTCTGCATGTAGGATCCCTCACCAAAGGCTGGTCGTGAAGAAAGGTGGATGAGCTCTCACAGTACAAGTGCCTCTGACGTGTGGAAAGACAACCCCCTGCTTTCAGCAGACACACCAGATTCTTTGCTGGTTCAGCACCTATGGATCTCATGGAGTTATGCCAAGGGCTGGTTTGCTCTTGCCCAATTTCATCAAATTCTGCTTTGTGGGGAGGAATGTTGTCCACATGACTGTGAACTACTTGGATCTTCAGCATCTGTGGGAGATTATTTCAAAGGGTAGGTTGTTCTCTTTTTAAGATGTTCAGCTGTAACAAAACATTGCTAATGTCTGTGGTGGATGGAAAACCTATGAAAACAAAAGCATTTTCTCCTCCACCTTCTTTCCCAAATTTCAATGAAAAGCAGAAATCAAATTTCCTTTGTTTATCATTTTCTCCTTTGTCCTGTTTCTTGCTTACATACAGTGAGACAGTTCCTATTGCCTTTAACAGGAATTTTATCTCAAAACAAACTGGAGGAAAAGGTCCAACATTATGTCTGTTAAGACAGCAGGCCATTCTGGGAACCATGAACTCCCAAAAGCAGCCCAGTAAACTCAGTAATTTTCCAAGGAGGCTGTAAATAATCTTTGCCCCATGAATTCAGACCATTTTTGAACTCCAGCTATCATTCACTTATCCCCAGCAGACACCAGAAAAGTTGGCATTTAGTTGGAATTACATCTTGACATTATTCAGAGGCTTTAAAACATCAGAATTGATTTTGACAAAAGCTCCTCTTCCGTTTAGGTAGCAGGTCCCTCAAAATTGTCAAGGAGCAGTTGCACTTGAATCCTTTGCAGTGTTGTCAGCAATATCAGCAAACATTGAGGAAACAGGATATTTTGCATTATTAAGGCAGAAGACAAAGGGATTGTTGATCATAGTAAGAAAATCATGCATATATAAATTATTACTTTGTCTATATTTCCTCTCAGGCAATAGCTGATGCAGAGACAATCAGATATTTACAAGATACAAGGCAGATATTCAATTTAATTAAAATAAATATTCCCCAAAATATATCAAAAGCCAAGCAAGGTCCCCATACAGACAGATAACTGTATTCCTTTGTTACTAAGGTCCTTTGATTTAGGGTCTCAGAAGAGGGAATTAACTTCTTATCATAGGATAATTTTTCTTTACTTACTGCTATCAACTATGAGACATAAAAACAGAAACTCTCTAAGGTGACAGAAGTCAGAATTTTTGAAATTAGGTATTTTGGATGTTTGCTGAAAACAAACCTTATTTAAAAATACTTGATGGACAATGGTTGTAATGACTGAAAGAAGGCTTTTCCAACACTTTTTCTGGATATCATTATCCCCAGGTTTCAGCCCCTGGAGCTGTCATGCAGACAGGCTCCCAGCTGGTCCCACCACATCCTAGGCTGGGAGCATTGCATTGAAGTTACTTATATAGGTAAGAAGTTATTTATATAAATAAACAGTAAGAAGTTATTAATATAAATAAATGACACCATTTGCAGCTGTGACATGGACAGAAACATTGCGGCAGAGAGTAGTGAAAACTTTGTACCATTAAATACAGCCATGAATGAATATTTCATCAGCCTAGATGCATTTTCCTAAAGAGAAAAACACAGAAAAAAAGAATTCTGTGGGGTCAAATCCATGGTTGGTGTAAGTTAAGATATTCCCTGGGCTGCAAATGGAGTTTACACACAATTTACACCAGATGGGAGCCTGACTTTACAAATCAGTGGCTGGAGGCTGAATGATATTCTTGAAAGTTGCAAAGCCTTGGATTATGAAATCTCTCTCAATATATTTCCATTGCAACTCCTTCCAGTATAATTTGCTCACAGCAGTCTGAATGCAGAAGAAACATCTATTTCATTATCTCAAATAGTTTAAAAATGCTTCTTAAAAATTCCATTATTTGCACAGTGTAAGGACCCCAATGCACCCTAACAACTGTTTGACCTGAATATATTAAAAATATTGTAATGTTTTGCTACATATCCCAAGGTAAAAAAAATAAGAAAAAAAAATCAGGGTTCAGCTTATTAGTTTTCTCTTCACTGCTTCTTATAAAGGTTTATTTGACAGAGCATAAGATAGTGGTAAAATCCTAAGGTAAAGGTTAAACTCTGTTTTATTATGTTTACAGGATTTAAAGGGTAAATCAGGAAGTGCTTATTTAACATCAAGTGAAAGTGGTGGATTAGTAACCAGACCGAGACTTAAAAGCATCCTTAATCCTTAAGATCTCTGAGGGTGAAAGGTCACTCTTTAACACCAGGTTGTGTAAAGAATGAAGCAGACAGAAGCTTCTGTTTCATCATTGCCCAGTTAATCCACTGAGGAAATGAGCAGCATTGGTTTTTTGCTAGGTAAACTCCTCCTAAAACCAAGGAAACAGAGGAAAGCCTGAACAGGAAATAATTAAAGTAGGTTTATTTCATGAATACAGTAGAGCCGCATAGGAGATATTTCAAACTGTTTTAAAAATGACACTTCTGTGACCATTAATTGTCTACCCTGATTACATTTTCATCACTCCTTATTTTCATTATTCTTTTAATGATTAAATTAATGCTCAGTATTTTATGTGGAGAGAGAAGCAGAACAAGACAAACATTTTCAGAGGCACAATGGGTCACTTCCAATAGCCAGCAGTTTATGTTTTGTATTTTTTTGGTATCTTATGGATTAGAAAGCACAAATGGGGCTCATAAATACCCTACATCTTCTAAACTTGTGAGTTCTGAAAAAACAATTAAATGCAGGTCTTTTATTGTGTTACCACAGTGATGTGTGTCAAAGAAATAGGTGCAGGGAAATATAGTTTGTAACATTTCTCCTCTTTAATCTCTACTAAGAGGTAGGAGGCAAGTGCTCACTAGTTATTTCAGCTGAGATTAAAATGGGGTTTGAGGTTCCCAGTAGCTGGAATGAAACATAACTCAAAGCTTTTCTCTACAAATGCAATATAAAATATAGTATGTTAGGGAAACTGTTTAGAGCCCACTAGTTAGTAAATATACCCACTTCTTGTATAGACAAGCCTTAACTTTTTTTTTTTCTTTTTGAACAATCAATATGAAAAGACAAAGCTCTCACATATTTCAGCTACTAGGGAAAGAGTATTTTCAATACTAGCAGCCTTTCAATATTTATATTGAGCTTGCCTTTATTAAATCACTGGTGAAAAATAAGAGGATTCACCCAAGCTGTAGTTTCATCATATAAAACAGCACAGACATTTATCTTATAAAATTGCAGAAGTGTAGCTCCATGTAGACTGATGGAACTGAGCTGCATTTGGCATTAGGATCTCATTTTCTTGCCTAAGGTGTTTATGACGCACACAGTTGCTAATAGCTTATGCAGTTCATTTTTTACAGAATCTGTGGTTTAAGCATAGTGCTTAGTACTGCTGAAATATTACTTTTCTTTTTTAAAAATTGCAGAATGTTTAATATAAATTATGAAGAGTGCTTAGTTGCAGATATTTGAGACCTGCCTCATATTTTTCACAGTCTTCATCCCTACCTTTGCAGTTCCATTTTATCAAAACATTTTCGTAATTAAGGAAAAAATAAAAATTTTTAAAAAATCACATTTTGTAAACGAAAATTAATGTTTGGGGTCTTTGGGGCTACTTTCCAACAGATATGCATACTCAGAACAGCAGCACAGAGCTGAAATAGCCATTCCATAATCAGAGGGATCAAATGTAAGAGAAAACATTCTTTAATACAAATAAAAGGGTTGAAAACCTCATATATAATTTCTTCTATCTCCCTGGATATTTTTAGCTTGATTTCCTAAAGAAGTGATGTTTATGTGATTGAATCCCCTACCTGTCTTTACTGCTTCTTGTAGTTTTTAGCCCAATGACCACTTCTAAATGTATTTGACAAATTCACAGTAATCTCAAACTTCCTAATCAAGTTCCTAGAATTTTGTTAGAGGATATTATTCATAGAGGGCAGAGACACTTGAGTTACTCAACTCATGGAAAAACTGAATCAAGTGCTTTTGAGAGTTCATAGAGAGGAGAAACCTCTGTAATGCCTGAGTAATGTGAGGAAAAATTCAAAACAGAGCTGGCAGCTGTAAATTCATAGCAAAGCAGGGTTCGTTAGTTCTGGATCTCATAAAAGTGTCTGTTTTGTTTACTGAGGTTCCACGACTTCCCAGCCCATCAACACACAAACACATCCAGCAGCAGCAGTGCACAGCACAGAGCTGCAAACCCAGCTGGAGCACCCTGACCACAGACATCAAGAAACATAAGCTGTTTCTGGGTGGATGTTAGCTCTCCAGGTGAGGGATGACTGATGGTTTCAAAGATTCCGTTTCAAAGTGGTATTAGAAGGAAACTATTTAAATACTGCAAAGTATTAAATTTAAAAAAAAAAAAGCAATTTTGGAAAAGAGAAAGAATACTATTAATTTTTCTGAATAAAACAGATTGTGGAGAGAACCAAAATAATTTTAGGGCAGGTTGCTTGTTTTTTTTTTTTTCCAGAATTAGCACCATTTAGCATGTATGTGTTACCTGACATCCTGAAAGGGCTTTGCAAATGCTTGAAATAAATTCTAGTACACCTGAGGGCTGAAGTCTCCGAACCACTGCTATTGTAAGAGTTAGAAAAGGAGGAGCAAACTAACGAAAAGGGCTTAAAGCCCCAGCTTCCATGGCCTGAATTCTCACACAGATCACAGGGCAATAATGTCTCTCCATTACAGAGTTTAAATCACAAAATCAGCCTCTTGCCTGATACTCCCTACTTCAGCACATTTGCAATAAGAATGGGAAATGATTTTCAGAAACATTTAGTTTGTAGTTAGTAAGCTTTGAGGCAAAAAGCTTGGACCCTTTTGACCTGATTTATCTTTGTTAAATGAAATAAAAAAATAATTTTTTATTGCAGAATGAATTACATCAGAGCCCAGCAGACATGGAAGCAAGTAATTCTGCAGAATCTCTGTGCTTTAACTAGCTGAGAATCAAGAAACTCCCAGCACTACCTCCATACTAGAACCAGGCATGTAAAATATTACTTGTCTTATGTTTATAAATATTCCAAAACAAATTGTGAGAAAAAAACTTTCCCAACATTCATCAAAGGAACTTGGCTTTGGCTGTGTGTTTCTTGTTTTTCTTTAATTTACCCTAATACTAATCCAAGAATATCATGGCATTTGTTGGTAGTATAATATAGCAAAAGCAGACAACACCATGTTTCCCAAATATCAGACTTCCAGATATGTTTAATAACAAAGTGGATTTCAGCATCAATTCATGCTTACCATTGTTCATGGTTTATATGTTTCAGAAGAAAATCCATTTAAATTTGCAATAAAAATAATTGTATATGATTTTCCACTAACAAATACATTGTCATTCATAAGTAAGGGTTAAGAACACAATCAAAGCATATACTGGGAAATTATTCTGTTATTTTTATGTGATTTGTTGCACTGTTTATACAACTCAAACAACAGGTCACCAGTGTGTTTTATAAGTTAATGATCAACATGAATCAAGAAACCAATATACTGTTTTAATTTACTTCAATTAGTAATGGAGAAAATTCCCAAAGACCACACCCAAAGATATTTCTGCATAGAAATCCAAAACTGCCACTGTCCAAAACCAACAGTTCAGAAACAAAATCAGTAGAACTTTGGGATCCTGAAAGACAACAAATATCTAAGAAAAATTACAGATGAGATAAGTGTTATTTACTTTAGCAATGCTTATATCAATATGTTGTCTAAGTTCTGCACTACCATTTACACAAGCAAGAGCTAATTTAGGGAATCAAGAATTGAAGGGATGAGAATATATTTCTCATACCAAATAAATTGTTAAAACACATAAATGCAGTCCCCAGAAAAGATGTTCTTGTCACACTTCAAAGAAGCCCAAACAAAAATAATTGGAAGCCAAATACAAATGACCAGCATCTGGGTTATCTAACTAACCAAGAAAAATGTGCTGCTCTCATCCCGTGTTTTTGAAGATGCAAAGTGAGAAACAAAACCACAGTATTACAACAGAATTAATTTATCCCCAAGTACTTTTTCCAAATGTAATGACACTGTTCAAAGCACCCTGGAACCACAGATGCAGACATGCACCCACTGCACCCAGTGGGACATTTTCAAGCACCCAAATTCTGGTCAGAGTGAGGGTCACCCAACAGTCATCCATGCCAGCCTCCCACTTCTGCCTCCAAACCCACATGGAGCCCTATTAAAATTTATGGAGCTCCATATGGGTGTGCATGTCTGCCCAGGTAAATCACTGGCGAGCTTAGGACTGTAATTATCATTATTAGGAGTGTCTAGTACATTTTATATGCTAGCAAAATCCACCAAGTCTGCTGACAGCAAAGGCAGGGCTTTGCAGTGCCATATGTGGTTTGTCTGAAGGGCTCTTCAGAGTCTGCTCCTTCATTTCTGCCCCAGTCAACACTCCCCCTGAATTTGCCAGTGTCTCTGAAGCTCAGGTATCACTGATCTAACAGTAGATGCAAATAATGAAAACCGATATTTTTTCTGTAATTGTTTCCAGTCAAATAAGAGTGGAAGGATAAAAAATAATAATTTGCTAATACAGGAAAATAGAGGGGAAAAAACTCACCCTGTTATTAATTTGAATAGAATTACTGGAAAAAGTAAATCTTTATGTCCTTTATAAAAAAAAATATCTCCCTTGTTATTCAAAGTCTCTAATTTTGGTTGTCTTAATGTATTTCTCATGTAAGTCATAAAGTATGATTTTTATGTTTATTATGGTTTACACACAAAATTATATCCAAAAAGCTTTATAGGTACTAAAGTATGACATCCTTTACTCCACCACACCCTAATAGTGAGAACAATAATTCACTCATAAAGATTGATAGCTGGCATTTGTCTTCAAGTTGTCCAATGACTGCATGAGAATTAAAATAAAATTATCTTCTCACCAAAGGAGTTAGTTATCCCTGCAGGCCAGGGCTGAGGTGGAGTTATGATGAATCACGCATTGGGAGGATCTCTAGCTTTCAATGAAATTAGTAACTTCCTTGCAAATTAATTTAATTACACCTAACAAAAATCTATGTTCACAAAACATGCATCTTTGGAGGTCTAAAAATAGAAGATGCACTATTTCTGTCATTAGAAATTTCTGTGTTTTTCTCTCTTTCCCAAACATACTTGCACACTGCCTTGGATGGAGGGAAGAGGAAACAGTTGTTCTAGAAGAGCCAAAATAGAAGTTTTTCCATGGCTGCTAAATTGCAAGCTGGTTTCTTGGCATGTATGAATTCATAGAGTGCCTTCAGCTTGAATAGAGCTACACTGAGTCATCCCGATGCGAGGCCTGACCAAAAGTCTAGGCTTCTCCTAATAAAAAGAGTGAATTAGAAATTTTGAAACAATTTGGCTCCAAGCAATGTTTCTTACAGGTACAATTTGTGAGAACAATAACAAGTACTGGAAATTTTAATTCAAAAATTCATTAGCAGTAATCATGGTCTTCTTTTTCCACAGACACCATAAAAGCCAAGTCTGCTTGAATGAAAAAAAATCTTCCCCGTTTCTGAACTCTGCATCTGCAGCAAGTCTTGGAACTATCTGCAGAAGAGGTCTTTAAGATAAAAACTTGGATGGCTGCTTCTGGTTTAATGTGAATATTGGAAACCTCCACTATCACCTTCCCTTTGCTCAAATCCTCCAAGGCCACAGATTTTGCCCTGTTTCACTGCATCCAGGTCACAGCTGCTATGGCAGTGCCAGCAGGTCCTTCCCTGTCTGACACCTCTCACTTGGGGGTAGGGAGGATGTTGCCTTGCTTCTAACAGTTATGTTGCAACCTTCATTAGCCATAGAAATGCCTTAATGGGGACATTCTCTGAGGCTTGCTTGTCACAGGCAGGTTTGCTCTGAACTTCAGCCAAGTCTCACCTGGCCAGCACCTTTCATTATATCAAACACAGCGTTATGGCAAAGGACTCAGTTCAGTGCCAAATCATGAGTTATAAAATACTCCATATGAAGAGATAGTTCATTTATCTCCCCACATCTGATTCAGGTTAAAAGACTTAATGAATGCTGGTGAGTATTCTTGTCTGGACAGACAAACTTACAGATGGATAAACAACAGAAATATATGCGAGAATACACACATTGCTGAGAATATTGTGCTTATAAAAATACATATTTTCTGAAAAAAGGCACTGCTCCTGTGCTGTAATGCACCTATTATTATCTGCAAAGAATTCAGAAGTCCCTGCTCTAAAAAGTATGGCTTATCTATAATTTAAACTGAAGGAGACTTTCCTTTAGGCAACACCGACTTCATGACACACGAACGAGCAGCTCTGGCTGTGTCTAATAGTTCACCACCACTACCGGAGCCTTTGCAGCATTTCCACCTCCCTTAAATTAGAGAAGGTTTTCATTTACAATACTCAGAGGAAAACAATATTATTTTTGCAAAGGTAGCCTGGCAGTTTTGTGCTAGTCACTGGCAGATAAGCTCTGCTTCCTTCTTCCCTAGATGGGATGCCACTACCTGCAGAGATGAGGAAGGAGAGGCCCAGTGCTCAGCATGGAGTCACTCTGCAAGCACAGGGCTGAATCACAAGATACAGCTGCAAAACCTCAGGAAATCCTTGTCTTGTTCCAGGGACAGCCTCACCTCAGAAGTAAAACATACCCCTCACTCTTTTACAGAGCACCCAAGACACGAAGCACTAGCAGTACTCAGAGGTGGCACCGAGGTAATTTGACAACGTCATCAAACCATGAGAGTTAGAATTTGATTTATAATGATGACTAACCCAATAAAATGGTAAAGCAAGTCAATACGCAGGCTCAGAGACTTCTCCAATTTTTTTACCCCCTAGTACTTTGATGATGCAGTCATCATAAAGCATTCCAGACACGTCATGCTCAGTGAAAACTATGGAACAACAAAGCCTTACGTGTATCCTTGCAGAGATCAGGTCATTCTTCATTACAGCTGCATAAAGCTATTCACAAGATCAGCTTTTTTGTGGTAACAATGAAAGGAGAGGGATAAAACCCCCAACATCTTGATCATAGCATGTGATTAGTCCTTAGTAAGGAGGATATTTTTACATGGAAGTGGTAAATTTTCAGGTGGAACAAAAAAATCCCAAAGCCCAAGAGTTCAAATCCCTGTAAATTGACATTGCTATGCTGATTTATGCCCATTGAGAGTTGTCCCTTCATAATTTGTTCCAGGTTGGAATTTTACTATGGAGAAATATGCACATTCCTGTAAAGTCAAGGAAAAATACACCCAACTAAAAGGGTAGTTTCCATGTAGTTCTATTTTTGATCACTTTAGATATTTTAGGCTATGTCTTACAATCATCCTATTTATGGGATCAAAAAGAAGTAACCCAGATATGGGAATAAAGTTAGTAAAGTCATTGGTCCAGACAGGACTCGGGCTGCTAAGTACATGATGATTGATATTGGACACATTTCTTTCTTGGCAGGGAGTTTTGGCTTTCAGCTACGCTGTGCTGACATCAAGCACATTAAAAGTGAACCCAAATATCTGCTGAAATTCATGGAGATGTTGAAACACTTTCAACTCTGAAGCCAAGGATGTGTCAGCTAAGAAATCTGAAGTCTACCTTCGACTTTTTCATTCTAATTTGGGGAAGAAATGCTCAGCAAACTTGTCAAGTCTAAGCAAGCTCTTTTACAACCCACTTCTCTATTTTCTTGTGGCAGTAGTCCACCAGCAACAATCTTCATAAAAGCAGTAGAAAGGTCAACTGTTGCATGTGTTTGACAGCCCTGGATACAGTCCCAATGCACAAAAGCGGGTTCAGAACCCTAATCTATATTTCACTTTCTATATCAGGCAAAGAAGACAAGTTTTAGCCTCATCTTTTGCTGAGGCAGGTGATTTCCAGAGAGAATCCTCTCGCTCAAGAAATGTATTACAGAACAGAAGCATATTTACTATCTTTAGACAATCTCTCCTCTCTTTCAGGGCTCTGTAACTTCCTATTGTCACTTCTTTTAATGTATTTTCTACTTTCCTATCCCCTCCCAGTGCTGCTGGATTCAAATGCTGATCAGGCCCCCTCAATGGGCCACTGCCCCATGAGCTGTATCAGAAGCCCCCATAGAGAAACCTGGGGAATACCTGGAAGGCTTCAGATCAAAAAAACACAAGTCATGATGCGTTTGTGCTGCTCAACCAAAAACTGCATTCAGGTTGTGACTGGTTGCTCAGTTTGGCATCTGTGGTAACACAGATTGCTCAGTTTAATTATTTTTCTCTTTGGTGTGCAGGTTGCATGCGGGAGTTCTGCTGTCTTCCATTACTTCAAAGGCTGTCAGGATTTCAATAACTTTTTAAAATGAGCCCACACGGATTTTTAAGGCACTATATTTCAAAGACCCAACAAAGTAATTCCACCTTAGTGGACAGTTTCATATGTGCTGGAACTGTGATAAAGCCAAGTGCTTTTCCCAGAAAATGTCTCTCTGGAGTAGCCTAGCATTAGTATGGTTTTTGAGTAGGCACTTTGTGTTTTTACTATTGATTTTTCTTAACTTAATTAATCAGTTATACATTGGCTTCACCTGAGTGTCCTGCATTTTAATGTTACAATGAATAGTTCGTTCAATAATTTGTTGTTTTTCTTTTAGGCCACACCATGGTTTATATTTTAAATAGTTATTAAAACAGGTTGAAAAAACAGTTACAGAACAAGTTTGAAAATATGAGCATGCTGATTCAATTACATTTTCAGATTTAAAAAAATATTTTGGAGGAGAACCACGCTAACAAATTTTTTTCCCCTCTGTATGGATGGGATTTCAGACATTCTTTCAAAGCTGACAGTCAGACACAGACACTAATAGGGCATTGCAGCCAGGTCTGTGGTAAATCCCACTGGATATCCATTGAGCTACCTCAGGGATGAGAGCCAGGCCTGCAGCAAGAGCTCACCAATGTGCTCTCACCACTTGTTTTCTGGGGTGCTTGAGGTTGCACTGAGCCCCCAGTTCCAAGCTGACAGGTCCATGCAGGAGTGTCTCCTCTGGAAACACAGTTCCAGATACCATTTCTATTTTAGACGCGTAAATATAATTTCAAAAATAATACTTGCTTTCAACTATTTAAACATCTGACTGTTTGTACTTCCATTAGGATTTGAAATGAGAGTAAAGATTATTGAAGCAATAGTAGCTTTGGGGGATTTTTTTAACCAGGTCTATCAGAGAGGAAATAAAATGAATTATGTGAAGAAAATTAACAAATAAATTTTGATAATAGAGTATGATTTAAAGGCATTTTGTGTTAACCTTTCACACAAAATATTTTATGCTGCAAAAAGAGCAGAAGTAGCCTAAACACCCTAAGGAGGGATGCTAGCCCTCATTTAGAAGGTATTCAAACAGCGAAGTAAAATTATTTGAAAAAGTAATTTAAAGAATCTCATCCATCTTACTGATAAGAGACAAAATCCATGTAGTACATATCCAAGATAAGAGACAATTTTTTTTGTGCTCTAAGACAGGAGAAATCTGAAAACGAGAAGTATTTTTTGTAGCAAAAAACTTGAGAATAGCATTATTGTTCATACACTTTTTTCTTTTTCTTTTTTATTTAAAATCAGCAAAAGGCTTTATTGCTTTTCTGAAGACCAGCCAATTTATACCAGGAAAGAAACACATATTGACCTTATGGTCAGAAAATGGGCAGAATCAAGCGTGTTTCAGCTGACTAACTAATGGAAATGTTTCCAGGCACATAAAGAATACAGCACGTGTGAATTAAGACATGTACTAAGAACAATGAAATAGGCACTGAAAGATAAGACATTGTTTAATGGGTTGTGTAATCTGATAGTTGACATCATGTGATCCAGAAGCTGGATTTTGCAAGGTTAAGATACCAGTATAAGAAAGCAGGATGAAATGAATATTATAAATAATCTCTAATGATGATGCCTACAATGAATACCTAAGGTAACTTTCAAGGAAGGAGCTCTCAGGAGTTCATCTTTAATGCTGGATCTGAGTTTAACCCCCCCAGGGAAACCTTTTACAGCATTTTTGAGTTATAGTTCTGCACTCTGTGCAGAAAAAGACAGAAAGAACAGAGAGCTGGAAACTCAGAAGTCTATTTTGCTGAAGTAAAGAGTGTTCCCAAAGCAAACCAGAATCTCTGAAGATTTATCTGGTAGGATAAGCAGACACAGTTAGGTCTTACCCAAACCAATTGGCTACCAACTATTTTGTAGTGGGAATGAGGATGATATAAATATCTTTTGAACTAAATATTCCTTTTGTGACCTTAGAAATTCTCTGCAGAATAGTTTAGCTCCAAATCACCAGTATTTTCCAGCAAAAGACACCTGACCTCCAGCTCAATCATTTGACAGAAAAGTGTTACCAACAGAAGACCCCTGTCTCAGTCTCAGGTCTTGGTCAAGTCAGACTTGGACAGAAGAGGATGATTTCCTAGATACAGGAACATTTCTGAAGCTATGTGATTCATCCTGCACATCTGGCAGTCCCAAACACAGAATTAACTAACACAAGGAGATTTTAGGAATTGATTTCATCCTGTTATTATTTTTCATTGTTACATCTCATGCTTTACCCCTTCTTTTTCACGATCATCATTTAGGTTACAGCCTTTCAGAACAGAAAATGGAGGTCTTTTATACAAAAACAGAAGTATGCTTTATGTTTGCTGTCCTTCTGTAGAACAAAAAAAATTAAAGCTGTAATATTGATCTGAGTTACAGTTGACCATTATCTACTTAAAAGTTACATGGCTATTAATTCTGATCTAGAACTAGGTTTTCCCTTAAAATGAAACAAGACTAACAGATAATGAAAACCATAATTAGCTGAAGTCTAACAAACTCCAAGGTACAAGGCCAACAACTGAGCCTCATCAGCCCTCCTCATCATCTGTCCTTATTGTCTCTAAGAAAAGAGTTATTTTCTGTGGAGAACCAAATTTTTTAGCAAGATCTAAAGACACCTGCTCCAGTAGCTGGAGCATTTGGTAGTCACCAGGTGGGAAACAGCTCGGCCTTGCTGATCTCACACACCCTCAATACCCACAAGTGGCCAGGACACAGGTCCCACTCACATTTTGTTCTGCTCTGTCATTTTGTGGGAAAATAACAGAGACCCAATAACAGTGACCCCTTCTATGGTCTACAGGGCTCCTGTGACCTCTGTGCTTCCTTCACTGATCCACATCAGGGAACTCCATCCACAGTGAGATATCTCAGCACAGTGCTTGACTATGGTCTTGACTGGAAATATGCAATTTCATATCACAAGAGAGACCAGGCATGTGAGGGTTGTCTACAATAAAAACAGGATATGGAACAAACCCACATTTTGACAAAATAAATTAATAATAATAAAAAACCCGACAACTAGGACAAGTTGAATCTATCAGTAAACCTTCATACACTGTAAACTGATATATGCATATGCTGAAACTAATTTTCTATTCCTTTAACCTCATCTCTTCCTTTCAATACAGATATTGCTGCTTTGTGACTCAGTCTGAATCACAAGTTTCAGCTTGAGGATGACTCTGTACAAATAATTGAAGAAATTAATGCACTTCCAACCACAAGATGTTATTTAGTTGTGCAGACCATATCTGGTGGTAAAAAATGTCAACTGTTCATGCTGGCTACACAGCATGGCACCACAAAGGACATGGTGAGATCACAGCTGAGGTCATGGCACAGACAGCCTGGTCCTGCCTGCACCTGGAGAAAAAGGGGTTTTAAAGGGCAGAGTATGACTTGGGTGGGGCACAGAGGGAAAGAGAATCAGCCATGAGCCCCTGCCAGCCCTTGGAGTCAGAGCTCCAGGGGAGAGGGGGAATGATCCTGCAGCAGTCCTTGCTGCAGCCCTCCCCTCCTCCCGTCCTCTCTCCCTCCTGGCACCCCCTGGGCTCCCAAGAGATGTAAAAGGAAGAAAATCCATCTCACTGCTTTCTCTCCCCACAGCTCCTCCAGCTGTCTGCTCCCCCAAACATCTGCCCGTTTGTAGATATCTATAATTGGTCTTCAGAAGAGCTGATACAGTCAAATAAAAAAGCAGGCTAAAACAAAGATAGCATTTATATTTAAGCAACACACACTTTCAGGTCATCTACGTGTCTGTAACAGGCCACAGTTGGTTCTTACACTATTCTCATACCTACTAATTGATTAAGGATTAGATTGTTATGTGGGTTTAAAAAAAATTAGGATTGATTGAAAATACATACCTGAGCAGAAAATTTCTCTGTGTGCAATTAATAGTGTACCAGCATAATTAGGCATTATTTCAACAACAACAATGAAGATTTTTATATCTACAACTTGTTAGCCAACTTATTTTTTTGTATATTTCTTCCTAGTTTCTTTAGTCTAACAGTATTCATGGGAAAGAGAAGCAGCAGAAGAATCAGAATAGCAAGACACAATAAAGAA
This sequence comes from Ploceus nigricollis, assembly GCA_013399945.1. NCBI lineage: Eukaryota > Metazoa > Chordata > Aves > Passeriformes > Ploceidae > Ploceus > Ploceus nigricollis. The sequence goes on along the minus strand of VXBC01001842.1, from coordinate 434,896 downwards.
AAAAAGAAATTGAACTAAGAAAAATACCTTTCATTTTCCCAGCCACTTATCTCCCTGAGATCCTGAAAACCTGACTACTGCAGTGATGACTTTATGGCAAAAGAGCCATAGAACAGCATAAACTGAAACATAAAGTCGCTTGCATTATAAATATAATTTTTTTTTTCTTTTTGCCACTATGGTCTTGTAACTCCTATTGCCACAAACTTTCACTTATCTAAATTAGGATTTACAGGGGTAGGAAATATCTTGTCTTTGTTCTCTGGTTTCTGCTGAACCATTTCACATTTCCCTCCTGTTCTCTTTCCTGCCATTCCCAGAGGACAACCCTGGACCAGATGTGAAAGAAGCAAGTCACAAACATGACCATAAATACTTCACCATGCAAATGCAATTTCTTCTGTCACATATAACAAAATGCTGTACATGTCAGGCTGCTTATTCACACTCCAGCTTGCAACTAATCAGCACTAATCAGAGCAATCAGATTCACACTTCACTGAGCTTTCCCAGATTTATGCAGCAGAGGACTTGGATTTCATCACTCAGGAAGGGAGCACATGGAGGCTGTACACAGGGAGCAGCGGGCCCTCTGCATCTCTTAGGAGAAAGAGAGTCTAAGGCAAACTTCAAAACAAGACCAAATTGATTCCTGATGCCATCTTTTCCTCTTAAACCAGTGAAGGATCCAGAAAATAAAGAAGCAACACTCTTCATCACTTTCACGTGATGAGTGGAGCAACAACATAACATTACCTGAAGTTACCATATACTCTATATAAAAATTATTTGGTTTTGATAAATCTCTTGTAAGACTTTGATCTCCAGGTCTCATGAGTCATATTACAGAGGAATTTACTGTACTTAATTTAGAAATCATTTGAAAAGGTCTACGACATTCATTTCTCTCTGCACCCCTATGAAGGGAGATCACTAAATGAAAGAAACTAAACCCAGCAAAGGGTTTATGATCTAAATGCATAAGATTATTTGTTTAACAATGAAAAAAGTATTGAAGTAAAAAGAAACCATTTAAATTTCCTTGCTTTAAGCAGCCATCAGGTAGAAAAGATACATAATTAGAGGTTTTTAAAGGTTTTGAGTGGAGTATTGATAAAGAAAATTGTTGGAAATGATGAATGGCCCAGAGGCTTGGAGACTTCAGTAACCTTCACATATGGTTTACACTGCTTTAGAAATCAACTGGCAGACTCAGTATGAGATCAAAAACTTTCACCTCTATTATAATTAATTATTCATCTCATCTACCTGTAAGAACTGAAAACTTGGGCATTTCATCTAAATACCCCTTGTAGGTAAACAAAGAAAAAAAAAGGTATTGAAATATAATTGATAACCCCTTCTGGGGGAGCTGAGTTAAAAAACCTGACTCAGGGTGTGAAAAATGCCCTCTCTAAGTTTATTTATTTCTAAGTAATGAACAGCAATGCTAAAAGAACACTTGCTTTCAATTTCAGTTTTCCTTTAGAAAAATTTTATAAACAGAATTTCACCTTTTTTGGCATTTTATTCAATAAAGTCACCTATTTTTGCCAGGGAAGGGGGACCACACTGGAAATCATTTGTCTTTCATTGAAATATAGGCAAAAAAATCCACATACTCTAGAAATGAGAATCATTCTGGTGCCTAACTAAAAGTATCCCAGACCTGTATGTGAATTAATATCTTGCAACTATAATTTGTTTAGATAAGATATATAAACTTACACCATCTTCCCCATATTCATTGGGTGGTTCTTTCATCTTTATTGAGCCATGATAATTATAAAATTGCCAATCTTCCTTCAAAAAGTTCAGGATATATTACTCAATGTGCAGACTTGTAACTGCACTTACGTAAATCTCCATGAGGAGTATTAACAGGGATCTTAGCTGTACTTAAGTAGAGGCAAATCTATCAAACATTTACCATCAGGAGCACAAGTTCTGACATCAGAATTGTTTAACACCACCACTGACCATTTACATTCTTCTACAAGTTGCTACAAAGGACCATGATATAGTAAGTTTTTCATTTTGAGGATGTGAATTTGATATTTCTTCTTTGATGTGAGAGGAAAAATCCAAAACAAAGAGAACCAGAATAAATGTCAAGTTTCAAAAGTAAATGACATCACATGAACATAGGCCTTTTCAGTTAAGCAGAGTTTTCTATTATACCATTCACTCTTACTAGAGATCAAATACCAAAGTGAAAACAGCCATTTTAGTACAGAAAAATGGAGCATTTCTGTAGCAAAAGGTTTGTCTGCAGCAAAATGCTCACTTTCAGAATTCTTTTTTAAAATTTTGATCCCAAAGCCACAGATGAATTTAACCTTCAGCAAATTAGCAACTTCCAATGGGAAAACAGCCTGTCTGGAACACAGATGCTTTTCAGAGCTGACCAAACTGATCATCATTGCCATGGACACAAGCTACTGATTTCCTAAGGAAAGCTGTCAGTGACTTAATGCTGAGGATTTAGAGGAGGACAGGAGTGGGGCACCATGAGACTTGATAAGAACAGGACTCATCTCTTCCATACACTCTCAAGCCCCACAGGGAGCTGGGAGCACAGTCCCAAGTGAAAGCAAAAGAAATCAGGTGAATAACTTCAAGGTTGCCAGGAGACTACACAGATACACAGGCCATTTGGTAGTTCATTAACAAATGGAGGTTAATTAGGAAAAGCAGGAGTGTCTTCCACATTGAAGCCACCCATGCTGACCCAAACACAAGGGAACATTTGCTCTTCAATAGAGCTATAATCCAGATCATCCTAAAAACACTTCCTGTACCCTATAGCCCCTGCACAGGTCCTGTCAGCTCAATGAGCTACCTCCCCAAAACATAGAGGATCACCTCTGCTGTACTTAGCAGCATCTCCTGCATCATCCCCTCTTTGATCAGAGCTCTGATCACGCTGCTGAATCCCTTTGAGGCTCACTGAGGCAAGGGGCCACAGCAGTGGTAGCAGCCATGGACCATGGGAGAGGAAAGAAGTGTTACTACCTCCCAAAGAAATCCTCACCCCTTATACAAGTCAGTATGGTGCTGGTCCCACCCATCCACTGGTCAGAGTGATGGGGGTCTTACTATTCTCAAACTGGTCACATAATTATGTTCTGAAGTTATGTGAGTAAAGTGTGAGGAGGCCTCTTTCATTTACCCACGTCTTTCGTCATCAGAGATACCTGGACTCCCTCCTGGATCATCACAACTTGGCTCTGACAGCCCCTGGCAGAGACTCAGCCTCCCTGGAATTAACCACTAATAAAGCATCATCTGCTCTTACACCTCCACAGGGCAGAAGTGGCTCCAGCTCCCCTTATATTGACTAACCCTGCTAATGACCCCTGCTAATGATCTTTGCCAATGACCCTTGGAGATATAAGCTAATGATATCTCCCAAAGAGCTGTAATTGAATTGCACCTTCTGCTGATTAAAGGCCAAAGTCCACTAACTTTACTGCCCTTAGGTAGAGTCTTGGTCTCTCTTCCTCCCTGGTATTATCAGGACAACTTGTGAAAAAAAGCACTTTACATAAGGAGGTGGCAGAAGGGGCAGCTACAGGGTAAACAGAGAGTTACCTTTTTCCACCTGTGGTGCTTTCAAGAGGTTTATTCTCTCATGAGGAAGTGATGATCTGAGTAACCAGGGCAGCACAGGCCAGAGCTGGGTATGTGCTGTATCACAGATGTCTTGAGGGGCAATCTGAGATACCCCTCCTTTCATCAACTTAGATTCTCCAGCTGAGGATAACATTTTGTGAAAAAGTGTGTTACTTTCTGAACAGGGGATGCAGTCAGTAATGAATTTCTGAGCCAAAATATATAAAGAAGTAAAATGAATGTATAAGTTTTGGTGGAGCAGATATTTGTTGCTAATATTTGTTTCATATGCTAAAAAAAAACCCCTTACAAGCTACAATGACTGAGGTTTTTAATCATTAGGAAGAGATTGATAGTGAGAGGAAATTTGGGGAAGAGCTAATATATTACAATCAAATAGTAAAACTGTCCAAAGGCTCATCAAGAATACCACAATAAAGAGGGTTTCTTCCCAATCCAGGTGACTTTCAGCATACCTCTTGATAAATTTCCGTTCTTTTGGCTCTCTGGTGGATTTATCCTGTGCCTGTGGGTGCTCTTGGAGCAGGGCAAGGTGTCTGGGAGGGTGTTACCTCTGGAGCCATGACAGTTAAATTCAGCAGAGTCCATCAGGCAGGGCCCTGAGCTGCTGCTGTCTGCCCTGTGGTCATCACAGTGCCCTAAAGCCTGGCAATCTGTTAACACCTGGAGAGATGCTGGCCACCACCACTCCCTGTGCTTGTTTTTAGCAGCAGCATCCAGAGGTCTGTGTGAACGAGGGGACACTTCTACCTTGGAGCAGGAGTCGCCTAAAACGACTGTTAAACTGGAAGTAACAAGAGAGTAAGTTTGATTCCCCTGCACAATGAACTGCCACTCGTGCTTTGCTAATGATCAGGTGTGTGAGGAAGAGTCTTGTTTCCACCTGCTATTTAATGGCATGAAATACACAACATCTAAACCACTCAGAAACAGAGGGTATTTTTGCACACATCCACTTTAGTCCAAGTTCTGACATTTTCACTCAGTTTTCTGTGCAGTTTTCTGATACTGATAACTCAGGTGCCCAGGACTTTTCCATAGCTTAGCTGTATAAATGAGAAAATGAGAACACAGGAGGTTCTACTCTCCAAAGACAGACATGGCTGGCCAGCCACACATAGAGGATATTAATCTAGAGAAAGCAACAATGTTTATTTCAAAATGTATAAGGAGGCTGGAGCAGGGAGGAGGGAAAGAAACCCAGAAAGCACAGAAAACAGATATTTATTGTGCTTCCTTGCCATAAACATTCCAGCAGCTCTGCCCTGGGATTCTAGCACCATTATACAGCTAATATTGCTTGATTACCCATGCACCACCACAGCTTCAGCCTCCCAAGAACTGAAATCGAGTTTTTCTATTCTTAGCTCGTGGTAATTTAAGCTCATTATGGAGGTGCTTGTATTCCATGAGCACAAGAGATAAAGGAAGCAATATAACTTTAATGAACAGCTGAAATAGCAACCACAGCAGGCTCAGTAGGCAAAAAAAAAAAAATCTTTTCTCTGATGTTGTCTTGATTTCTGTCCCACAGGTCTTAGCCGTTAGTGCTCTATGTATGTTTTATGAAGATATTCACACACACATATGCTTAATGGAAACAAATATGACATCCTATTTAATAACACCAGGTACATACCAGCCTGAAAGGTAGAACCACTCAAATTGGTGGCAAAAGGAAGNTAATAATAATAATAATAATAATAATAATAATAATAATAATAATACTGCCTTTAAAATAACAGCTTAAATTAGGTAACCACAGATGTTTCATTCTTACATAAGAAAATGTCTTTAGTGTCTAATGATTCTCACTTAGACTGAAGGAAATGGATGGATGCAGATGTAACTGTCAGCAGCAGTAAGTGGAGGAACAAATGTAAATCATCCTGGGTTCTCTTTGATAAATGTTTGTGCACCCCAGATTATTGATTGGGTGCTGCTTTTCTTTCAGTGCTATTTGTTAAGACTCTCATCAAGTCCTGTGGTCAAATCCTGCAGCCTCCTTGCAAGCAGCCGTTGTGTCTGCAGAGTGAAGAGTTCAGAGAGAATCTGAGGTGGGCAGACACCTCAGGTTTGGAGTTAGGATCTATGGAAACCATCATCTTTCAGCAAGGATGGCAACTAAAGGATCACGTCACAAAAATAGCCCATGGGTCAGTATCTACCTGCATCTAGGGCTCCTCCTCACTCTGTGCCTGCCATGCTGTACAAAAAGACATTTACCTCCAGAAGTGAAACACAAGACCTGGAGGCAGCTGTGGAAGAGACCTGCCTTCTTCTCTGCATTAAAATTTGTCCTTCTAACTATTTTGAATTCCTACCTCATAAAATAATCACACAAGAATGTTCAGAAGCTAGCGTAACTGGTATAACAGAATCTGGTATACTTTAAAATCAATTTGGAAATTAAATTTGGTCCAGTAGTTTCAAAACAGAGCCATTCTTCATTAACTTATTTTTCCCTAACAAAATAATTTTTCTGTGTTTTTCACATGGTTTTCAATTTTCTTTTGGCACACACTCATCATTCCTTCCAATGAGGAAAGCGCAGAGGAAGGAAGAGTGAGGACAGAAAACATCTGCTTAGAATAAAGGAGAAAAAAACACCCAACACTTTGTCTATTAAGACTTCATGTTTTCAAAGTAAAGGGAATAAAAGCTATGTGTGAAAAGCTTCTGACATTGCTACATTCATAAAATGTTTGATCATAGTTATTGCCAGAACCTTCTCACAATNTGGAGCAGGGAGGAGGGAAAGAAACCCAGAAAGCACAGAAAACAGATATTTATTGTGCTTCCTTGCCATAAACATTCCAGCAGCTCTGCCCTGGGATTCTAGCACCATTATACAGCTAATATTGCTTGATTACCCATGCACCACCACAGCTTCAGCCTCCCAAGAACTGAAATCGAGTTTTTCTATTCTTAGCTCGTGGTAATTTAAGCTCATTATGGAGGTGCTTGTATTCCATGAGCACAAGAGATAAAGGAAGCAATATAACTTTAATGAACAGCTGAAATAGCAACCACAGCAGGCTCAGTAGGCAAAAAAAAAAAAATCTTTTCTCTGATGTTGTCTTGATTTCTGTCCCACAGGTCTTAGCCGTTAGTGCTCTATGTATGTTTTATGAAGATATTCACACACACATATGCTTAATGGAAACAAATATGACATCCTATTTAATAACACCAGGTACATACCAGCCTGAAAGGTAGAACCACTCAAATTGGTGGCAAAAGGAAGAAAGGAAAAGTGTTAACCTAGATTCNCAGAAGTGAAACACAAGACCTGGAGGCAGCTGTGGAAGAGACCTGCCTTCTTCTCTGCATTAAAATTTGTCCTTCTAACTATTTTGAATTCCTACCTCATAAAATAATCACACAAGAATGTTCAGAAGCTAGCGTAACTGGTATAACAGAATCTGGTATACTTTAAAATCAATTTGGAAATTAAATTTGGTCCAGTAGTTTCAAAACAGAGCCATTCTTCATTAACTTATTTTTCCCTAACAAAATAATTTTTCTGTGTTTTTCACATGGTTTTCAATTTTCTTTTGGCACACACTCATCATTCCTTCCAATGAGGAAAGCGCAGAGGAAGGAAGAGTGAGGACAGAAAACATCTGCTTAGAATAAAGGAGAAAAAAACACCCAACACTTTGTCTATTAAGACTTCATGTTTTCAAAGTAAAGGGAATAAAAGCTATGTGTGAAAAGCTTCTGACATTGCTACATTCATAAAATGTTTGATCATAGTTATTGCCAGAACCTTCTCACAATAACTACCTGTACAACACCTCTGAAAATCCCTGTGCTGAGTCAAGGTGAAATTTATCTCATGAGCTACTTTCCCCCTTGTGTTTGTAAGGAGGACTCCTACATGATTGTATATGGACACTTGAGTTCTGTAGCACCTGGCAATTATCACAGCAGTAATTTAGAGTGTATTTATTATCAACCTTATGCAACATTTTAGTTCGCATCTTCAAAGGAAGCTGGAATTAGATTTTTAAAGAAACCCCACAAAACCAAATCCAATCCCAGTATATTTGTGGATGAAAATAGGCTAAAGGCAGTAATGTTTCAGCATTTCTCTGAAAAGGTTTTGTTCTTCCATTTAAAAGAGAAAAGAAGGAACATTTGAGGCAAGTATTCTTCACAACAGCAGCAACAAAGTTGGTTTTGAAATATCCTGCTCTGTGTTCAAGAAGTTATGATGCAGAGTTTACTGCCAGCTTTTCTGTTCACCCATATTCCTCATCTGTGCAGGGAATTTCATTGGTGTCAGTAGAAATGCAGGCTTAAGCCCAGCAACACCCAGATTAACACCTGAAGATGACACCTGGAGCCTTTTCTAAGAAGTGTCACTGCTTTTCTAGAAATGTGAGGGGGTTTTTCTGCCTAAACTGACACTGAAGATTTAGTTTGGGTGGGGAAGGCAAAAAACTGGAAGCAGCTGTAAAATGATAACAGTAAGGATCCACTTTAGCCCTTAGGATCCACTGTACCGAGCACACTTTAAAACTTTTTCTTTCTGCCACTCTGTAAAAGGAGACAATGAGATGAATCCATAAAAACAAATGTGTGGACAAACCTTTTCTTTACTTGTCTTCCACTTGGTGGTCTGATATCTGAGAGACATAGGAAATTATTTCCATATAATAGAGGAGATGTGCACAGAGTTCCCTGGCACGTGACCTGGAGGTTTCTCTGTCACTGGGTAGAGTTTTCCAGGGAGCAGCTTCTGCACCACAGAACTGGATCATAAAATATTCTTCCTGCCCCAATTATCTTCTCTCTGGAGAAAAGCTGGAGGATGCCACCAAGAACCAGAGTGACCATCAAATTACAGGACTTGGGGTTTTTAATATCCCAGGAGGACTTTTGTCATACCTACAGCAGAATTATCATCTTGAACAATCTTTAGAAACACAGCAGCTGAAGGCAGCAGTGGTTACAGGCCAGGAATCCAGGGATCAGAGGCAGCTCTACAAACCTACCATGATTCCCAAGTGTGTGTCCAAAAGAGAATTAAGCTGCTGACTTAATTCCTCTGACTGCTGCTGACTTAAAACCTCTTTTGGAGGTTTTCTGAAAAAAGGGATTTACAGCAATCTGAGGTACAGTATAAGAACCACTCAACATGATTGTATCCTTTTTTTTAGTCTTCAGAGACCATGTCTCAAGGGTTGTTCTGTGTTCCTGAGCCACAGTCAGCCCCTGACAAGACAGTCAGTTCAGTAAAAACTCATAATTTTCTTCTCTGAACAGGAATGAAAGATTAAGCAGTTGGTTATTTCTTTCCCTGTGGCATGGACACCTCATGTTGAGATGACCACATTGGTAAGAGCTTGCACTCAGACCACTCATACAAGTCATTCAAACACATGACACTTGAACTTGACCCAAGTCACTGTGTTCTTTTGAGTTCTGTAACTCCTTCACAGGGGTAAGTGGTGGATTGTTCCCTAACCTGGTCCCTTTCTTATCTCATTCCATGTCTTCTCCTGTGAATGAAATCCAGATGCAGGTGAGAGCTGAATCCAAGCCCCTTGTCATGACCCAAATCACACTCATGCTCCCAAGCAAGTTCATTGCTTTATTCTGCTCCAAATTTCAAGCCTTCCCCATAAAGTACCTTTACTTAGGGTAATCAGACTGCATTTGCAAGCCATTAGAAAGGTCAGTGACACATATTAAAAAAGCTATTTTTGAATGTCTGGCTCCACACTTTATCTCTTGAAATTCCCTTCATGGCTTTCTACGGCTCGAATCAAACTTCCATTGATTTCCTCAAGAACTGGATCAGGCCTTCTGTGGTGCTTGCCAAAACAAAAAAGCAGAATGCAGTAAATGTATGCATCAGGAGAGCTCAAATAAAACCTGGTTAGATGAAAATATGGTTCTACTCTGAAGACTGTCTCTGTCAGTGTGGTTGTGCCTTTCCTTAGCTGATTCTTAATCATTTCCTTATCATCAGCGCCAAGTTTAATATTTTAAAATTTGGACTTTTTTCATGTGCTATAACCCTGTAAAATCAGCCTGGGATTAGGAGAGGAAGCAGGGTCTTGTGGTTAAGACAATGGACTATCATTCATTCCCATTTCTGCCACAAACACCCACCACTGACCTTCAGCAAGCTGCTAAGGGAGTGATTTTCAAAAGCACTCATCTTTGGCCTGACTCTGCTTCCTCAGAGCTAAGTGGAAACAGAAATTTACATTAATGAGAAGAGAGATAGGTTAGACCTAAATGTCACAGAATAAACTGTTTTCCTTCCTCATTTCCTTCCATTTGAGTAGCATTAATCCTTCTTACACATCAAATCCTTTAGAAGTGGAAACTTCAGCATGAAAAGACACACCTACACAGGGATTGTGCCATGTCTGGTCTAATAAAATCTCAATCTTGATAGAGTCCTCAAGCTGACACCAGAGCAAGGGCCCACCTTGACTGTGATTTTGCTTCTGGTCCTCTCTGGACAATGAAGTTCAGACACAAACATAATAAATGGAGCATGTTAAGAGAGGTCCTTCCCCAAAAGTTTTATCAATATGTTAGTTAAGAAATTATTATAATCATCATAATGAAATTCAACAAATAATTTATCACAATGCCAAAAATGTCATCTAGCTTACATGTTCCTGTCTATATTAGGAGGAAAAAAAGACATTTTTTGTTATATGGCTAAACAGACATGTGCTAAATAAGTTATAATTTTCCAACCATATATGAACTTTAGTAAAATATTGAGGAGTTAATACACTCCAACTATATCCTGCAGTCCCACTGGTTTATCCATGGGCAAATGACTTCTTTTCTCAGCAAAAACATTTTCTTCTTTCCCTTTTTCCCAGTTTCATCTAGATAGCTGTAAGGGCTTTGGGGTGGTGACTGGCTTTCTGTCATTGTTCCTGCAAGGCTTCCCAGTGTGGTCCCTGATCCTGAAAGACATTTCCAGATGCAATTACAGTGCAAACAAAGGGATGGTTAGTCTGAATATATTCCATGTAAAGCAATTATAAGAAAACCTTCTATCTAGGAGAGAGCACCATGGGCAGTAGAAAAAGTGGATATGCTTCTGTTAAACCAACTTGGAGGAAATCCATTTAAAAAAATTAGATGTCTTTTTCTGTTTTAAGTTTGCCAAGAATTGGAACTAAACACATGCCATCTGAAGAAATCCCTTCCTCCCTCCAGCCATCACACTGAACTGAAATAAAACAGATGTGCTCAAATAAAAAAATCTGTGCTTACTTGTTAGTTTTTTCCTTGCCCTTATTACCAACACATATGACTTGCACCAACACAGGTAAAAGCAAGAAATATTCTTCAGAAGTTTCCCATTGCTGTATTCTGCCAGTACCTGCTGTGATTCCATTCCTACAAATAATGGGTTTCTTCTGTTATATCATCAGATCCCAGCTGCAGAAAAGCCAAACTCTAGACTCAGACATTCTTATAGATTTGAAAAAAACACCCCTAAAAAACAAGCCTCTAAATCTGAAACAAACACATACAAATTCAACCAGAGATGAATATTTTCAAGATTTATGGTCTGTTAATGATTATTGTATGAAGACAAAAACACAGTCCTTTAAAAATTATCACTTTTGATATAGGCAAATAAAGTATTGTTTAAAACTTCATTCAAATATCCTTTCAGAAATAAGTTTTCAGGATGGGGTTTCATAGTTTCACCATTACATTAAGAAAAATAAGTTGTTTGTAGAACACTATGCAGTTCATAAGTTACCAGTTATAAACTAATCCTTGATATCCAGTCCAAATCCTAAGGGAAGCTTCAAGGCAGCCACTTCTTTTTGGCAATACAGTGATGAAAGATATATTGTTGAAAACCATAAAGCCTTGGGAAAAAATTTAGCAAACTATCTACATAGGAATGAAATGTTGAGAGCTTGGCTCATCAGCTGGGGCTTTCTGGAGAAAGAGGGGCTGCAAATATTTTTGTCCAGGTTAGCTAAACAGTCTCGAAAACAAAGTGCTGTACGTGAATTATTAGAAAGATTTTCTTGTAGATCACAGAGATTTGCTTCCCAGGGATCTGCAGGTGAAGATTAGGTGTTAAATGACTATAAACTGTCCTTTTGTAAGTCTTTCAGAGACATTATCACCCCAAATGAAGATTGCATTCAGAAAACATACCAATGGGTATAGATTTACAAATTCCAGAGAACTCTTATTCACGAGGGCCCTTCACTTTCACACTTGGTTGTACACAAATGTGTACCTGACATTGCACAAGGACTCTCTGTCCCTTCCTGTGCCAGTCTGGGTGAGCACAGAGGAATATTGCTTTTCCAGAACACAGAGAATTAGCAGAGGATTGCACCAGAACCAGCTGCTTCTACTCTCATTTCTTATCCAAGCAGAACTCTGGCCAGAATAAAGCCTGGAGGATTTAGTGGAGCAAGGTAGATGTGTCCTTCTGCATCAGCTGTAGGAGAAGCCAAAGCATTTTAATGAGAGCATTTCAGTGGACACACAGGGCATTTTACAAACCAGTAAAAGTTTCCCAAACATAAAGAATGGTAGTAAAATAAAACTTTTGTAGTAGATGAAAAAGTCTTAATTGCCCTCTCTGATGCTAGGAAATAACTGTGAAAAACCTGTGATGCCCTTCATGCAGCCAAGGCCATGGAGGCATCAGGCCCTTAGTCAGCCTGAGCCTCTCCTTTCTGCCAAAGTTTTGTACATCCACTCACTCATCCGATCAGCCTGTGGGGCTGCTGCCATGGACTGTCCTTTGGAGGTGCAGAAGTGGTGTCCACAGTGCTGCTGAGAACAGCCAGGCACCCACTTCATGGGCTGGGTCTCTGGAGAGCTCTCAGGCACCAGTCCACACATGCATACCTCCCTGCCTGGGCTCATTCCACAAACGCAGCCCTCCCTGCTGGGCACATCCCAGCAGCAGATGTACCATGGACATGCTGAGGGGTGGCTGGCTCAGCTCTGGGGACTTTATTTTCCAGCAGAGCAGACCATGTCAATGTGGCCTTGGTGAGGATGTTCTCACTGTGGCTGGAGACTTCTGGGTGCTGCTATAATGCAAATGGTCAGATCAACTGAGACTGACTTTGCATAGGAATAACAAAAGTCACATAAAAATGTCATGTTAACACCTCAGCTAGGCATCAGAGGGAAAGAAACCAAAATCCTGGAGCTGAGGAGTCCCAGAAGCTGGAAAACCTGGAGTCAGATCTGAAGTTTATGGCAGTGTGGGTTCTGTGCACAACTTATTTACAAGATGAATTATTTTTAATTACAGACTAATTAATGGAAAGACTTCAGAAAGCATTTGATGTTTTTGGCAAAATCCTGGTTCCACTGAAGCCAATGACAAATTGTCCATGGGACTTCAGTGGGACCATGCTTTAAGGCTTTGTTCCTCCCATCTCAAAAAAGTAGCCCTTTTGCCAACTTTGGGTTATTATTGAAAAGAGACATTATTAACAGAAGAATCTTCTGTTCATCAAATGATTGCACTGAGTAAAGTGTGATATAGTTCAGTAGCCACATCCTTCTGAATATGTACTGAGTGGCAGTTTCAAACATATGTTTTTTATAAATTTCTCATTCAGAAACAAAGACTGACAGTAAACCCCAAAAGCTTTGATATTTATATAAATTGCTAAATGGTTGCACTGGAAAGTACGTTTCAATTAATGTGTCACAGAGCGTCACAGTTGTTTTAAAGTTTGCTGACCCAACAGCTTCTACAGCTCTGTGCAAGTAGCTTGGGTTTTCTCTAAATCTGTGATATGGAAAACAGTTTCCTTCCACGAGTGCTCTCCAACAAGTGATTTTTTTTTTAGGTCAGCTTATTTCCCTCAGATCCAGAACATGCAATAACATTAGTATTATTTCCCCCCTATTACCTTTTTCAAAGATATGCCTGTATTCCCTCTTGGGTTTTATGTAAGCCCTTTATTCCAGTAAAACCCTTTAGTGAGACTTTATAGAGATTAACTACTAACCAAACACAACTTTGCCCATTTGTGTGTTAGCTTTTTCGTTTCTTATGTACTCTGCTGCCGCCTCTAGGGCAACATTGTAAAACTAGGTTTTGTTCTACAGCAAGCAAAGATTCAAGTTACTTCTATACATCAAATAATGCTACAGGAGAAAAATTAGACACTGCTAGATGAATTTTTTGCTAATTTGGGAAATTAAAATGTAAAAGTGATAACAACTATCAAGTTCAGTTGAAAAACAGGTCTTCCCAGAAAAGACACAATTGTCTTATTTTAGTTCAGTGCCTTTCCTAGATTTAGTGAATCTATTCAGCTCTTGGTTCTGTGAGCAAATAAGAAAAATCTCTTTAAAGCTGACCTAACTTTCAATTTTTCCACAGATTCAAGAGTCAAGTAGATTAGCAGGTATAAAATGCCCCTTAAATGTCAGAAACTGTCTGTGAGCTGGGAACCAGACAATGCACTTTGGTTTCAAACCTTTCGCTCTTCAAGGAATACATCAAAGTGCATTGACCAGCTCACATCCCAAAGGGTGCTTATGTTCATGGAGAGATTACAGCTTATTTCATGATATTGATTGCACTGGGCTGGGGGTTGGTAATCTCAGAGAGGAAGAATGGTTGTCCTTGAGCAGGAGCAAAACAGTTTGTGTCACCCAGTGCTCCTGTCTCCAGCCTGCACAGGTGACCTGGAGCAGATCTTGATGGGCAGGGATCAGTGGTTAATATGTGCCTCTGCCAGTGTATCTTTGCTGGCAGATGTCAGTCATGCTGGTACTCAGGAGACCCAAGACAAAGAGAATTGGATAAACAATAAGGCAAAGCTATAGAAAGGTCAATCTGGACTTGGAATCAGCTAGCAGAGAGCTCATGTTACACATGCAATCCTCATTTCTCTGCAGTATTTAAGTAAAATAACTACCACTCCTTAGAAAAGCCACTTTCTGCTTGAGATTGTCATCTCCTTGGACCCACTTGGCTGCTGAAGGGCTGCACTCATCTGTTTGGCTGCTCTTGGCTAGTGAGATACATCCAAGGAGATGTGACCTTTTTTCCCTGACTTCAGAAACAAGATGGATTTTACCTTCATATTATAACACATAATTAGCCAAATGATATACAAAATTGACTAAGGGGGAAAAACCCCCCACTGCTTACTGTTTTTTGGAGGCTTCTTATTCAGAGATGTAAATCTGCTAAATTCACACTCATGAATGAATTGACATTTCTGTCTCCCTTCCCCCAAAGTCCCAGCCAGCTACAGCTCCTGCAGAACACCATTACCATATTAATACACCTTATATTGACTCCTCATCAGAAAACAGCCACTAATTAGTAAAATTGACTGAAATGGAAACACAGTTTCTTTCACCTACTCCTGCTTCACTCACCAGTCCCTTTGCCCTTCAGATGCTGATATTTTCCCGACTCAAGCTCACCTTGTCTCCATCAGTGCTCCTTGCAGCCCCTGTGACCCCCTGCATGGGCTTCCAAATCTGCCTAAGGCTCTCAGGTGTTCTTCTTATCCCATGTACCTGCCACTGCCACTTCTGTTCATTAGGTGCTGACAGGTATTTTTTTTCTTTTGAAAAAACTGTTGATCCTGCATGTTAGCTGATCTCAAACCAGTCTGTGGCCAAAGCCTACTGAAGGAATAGCATGGACTGATCCAAACCTCCATGATCCATGGGGTTTGGATCACTCTCTTGCAGACTCACAAGGGTAACCTGCCTTGCTTATGTGGGAAACAAAATATTGACCATCCCAACTAAAATGAAGGTCCCAGGGAAGACAGTGAGTGTTTTGCTTTTGAATTTGCTTAGGTCAAAATCCCATTCTCCTCAGCTTCCCACAGGCAAGATGTGCATTTATTGCACAGAAAGCAGGATTACTGAGTCGCTGCTGTAGCTAGGATTTCCCCATGGAAAACAAATCATCTATTGAATCCAACTTCCCTCAACATTAAGAACAGAAACATGTATAAATCATGTTAGCTGAAAATGTGTGGAACACCTTCAGTTTTTTTTTTCTTCTTATCCAACAAATATTTCCTGTGTACTTTGGTCTTATTTCATAAATGTTAATGTCCTTAATTTAAAACTGAATAAATAAATTGCAACCATCAGAAAATGGTTATGGAAAGTTATTCCAGAACTTGGTGTCTTGCAGTCACTCCACAATAAGCTTATGGTGCTATGTTTTGTTTCCTTTTTCATTATCATTTTATAGCAGGCAATTATTTTTGAAGTCATATGGAAAAAGTTTGATTAAAAGTATACTTATACAAATGAGTATATTTCCCAAATAATGATCCCTTCTGAATAGGGGCAAGTCTATTTTGGCTTGGATGCTTTATTTATTTATTTTAAAACTAAAAATTTCCTGCAGAGTTTTCCCATTACACGAAATAGTGATATATGAGTAGTATGAAAAATGAAATCTGGAAGAAGCAGTTTAAGAAAAAGAAATCTCCATAGGAATCTGGATCAGATCTACTAATGCTGTAAGTGATGATTCCAAACCAGCACTGCTCAACTGCTAGCCTTTGAAAAATATACTGGAGAAGATTTACCTCTAAAAGTCTTTCATGCAAGAAAAATACATTTTCCCTTATTTAAAAAGGATTTTAAAATCTAGCCTTTAGGCATTTTCTTACACTTTTACCTACTTGTGATAATTATTATTATTACTCCATTTTTATACATAGGCTTTAAAGAAACTTAATATTATAAATAAACTTAATACATATAGAAATAGAAATGCACAGTGAAAAAAAAGTAATCTCCAGCACTATTCCCAAATCTATCACAGGAAAAAGCAACCCAATGGCCTCTTTCAACATGTGAAGAGGGAAAGATGTAGAGCAACAGAGGAGGCAAAAAGGAGCCAGGATTCTTTGGTCAGATTTTGTTCATTCATTTTTGAAATGGGAATAGAAACAACTTGCATCCCCTGGGTATTGCTAAAGACTTAATTATGGGTTTTTTTAATGATGTTTCAATTATACTTGCATGAAATGATAACTGCATATTGCCACACACACACAATTATTCATTTGTAGTCCAGTAACACATTTCCAGTGTAGTCTTATCCTCTGAGAAATTATAGACCCCACCCTACAGAGATTACAAAAATAATAATAATTCATTATTGTTTAAAAGTAAGATAATCATATCTACCAGATGGGCAATTTGTAGGAAGCTATTTCTTGCTTTTGGTGCAGGAATAGTTGGATTTGTAAGTACACACATCCAGTTTGTGCCAAGTGCCAGTAGATGGAGCTAAAGAATACAGGCACCTTTGCAGGTTTGGAGGGTCAATGGAAGACAGAAAGCTCCCTTCTGCTTTGCAACTTGTACCAGGATATGAGCACAGTTCAGATAACATTGAACCTGGACTAGCAATCTCACCCTAATTCCAATGCCAAGTTTACTCCCAGTTCCCAGGTGCACGGGAGCACCAGCACTGCCAGGAAAACTTTGGTCACTGCACACCCTGCAAGGCTCCATGAATCTTCATCTTTCTCTTGACTGCCATAGTGAAAAAATCCAGTGAAGAAAACTTTGGGGTTTTACATACTGCTTCAAAACTTTATTTGAAATTTTAGTTGTTTCCAGTAAATTTTGTCAAGAGATTCCTAAATTCTAATTTGGTTACCACTGAGCAATCATGTGCTCACCTAATGTTGCATCTTTCCTTAGTGGTGACCAGAAATTCATCTTGTCTCATACATAAACATTCTGTGAAGCTTTTAGATCAGTAGACCTCAATCAATCAAGAAAACTGATATCAAATAGATGAGTTCTAGAGCTGTGCAGGGCAGTGATCTCCCTCCCTTTCTGCTTACCCTCCATCAGGGGCTGATATCTTTCTATTCCTATGACATCCACATTGGACAAAAAGCTATGGGATCTTTCTTAAAGGAGAAACCTGAACTGAAGCCCTTGTCATTCAAATGCAAGCTTTTATGTGTAGTTGAGGTTTCTCATTTTCTTTTAATTTTCTGCAAATTATATTCATAGAGAACACTTCTAGAAGAGAGCAAGGTGTGGCTGCTGAATTAAGATATTGTTCACTCAGTAAATCCTTACTTTACAAACAGAAGTGCATTCAAAATTAATTTAGAAGCAACTTGCTGAAACCATGTCTTTCACAGCTCTCAAGATCTGGTTCAACAGACATCTTCCAACAGAAGCTGTTACTTGAGGTTTAGATGTATCAGCAGCTTTCCCCACTGTGATCAGTGACACGCTTCAGATTTTAAAAGGATAGCTATTTTTCTCCAAGTCATCTTGTTCATCTTAGCTTCCCCTTGACACAATAAGGGAAATTTAGCAGAGTAAGGAAGGCAAAACTTCTCCACATCTCAGAGCACTGCTGGTGCTGGGGATGGAATTAGAGGCTGTATTGGAGCCACAGGGGCACTGCAGAGCTTGGGGGCCTGGAGAGCTGCCTCAGTGCAGCTGGGAGCAGGCTGGAACCAGGTCTCAGTTGCCTGAGGTTGTTAAAACAAAACCAATGCTAATTTTCATTTTTGCTTGGGGTGATTTTCTTTACCTTTACTCATCCTCTCGGATGAGTGCATAAATAAATAAATGCATGCAAACTTCTTGGGCTTGTCCCCACGGAGAAGGTTTCTGCCCCTGGAGTCAGACTGTGGCCATGGACAAATTAATGTGACATGCAGCACAAGTGAAAAGAAGGAAGTCAACATCTGCAGAGTGGCAATCTGAGGATGTGGTGGTTGGAGAGGAGCATCCATCAGACCCACAAATGGTTCTGATAGCTGTGAAAAGAGCTTCCCACCCATGGGCAGTTCTCCCCTTCTCATCATTCTTTTTGCCTACCTTGAGTGTCTGCCTGCTCAGCTACACAAATTAGTTTTGTCTCACCTGGCAGCTGAATAAGGGCATGAAGCTTAAGTGGAGCAATTTTTAACAGGCGTTTTTAGACAGATTGCTGCAGGACTTTGGGGGTAAACTCCCCTGGCATTAGAGGCATGAAAATTTCTGTTGCTGCTCCACATGCTGCTATATGCTGATCCAGCCGATTACTCTTCAGACTGCATAAACTAAGAGTTTATTTATAGCTACATAAATACATATAAACTTCAGTGGGTTTACCATCATTAACTGCTAAAGGAAGCAATGGCAGCTTTTTCCAGAGGCAAATCCTAGGCCATGTAGGTCTTTAAAGGCCAAAACCCAGTGTGAGAAAACTGCTGGCCATTAGGACAGAGATTTTGGAGCAACAGGTGCTAAACGATGAAGGGACAGTACAGTAAGGGCAGTACCTGCCCTGAAAGTGGTGTAACTTGTTTGCCAATTAGGATTGAAAGCCAGTACTCTGACATTTTATTTTGGGTACAAAAAATTAAGAGAATGAAAAAAACAAGGTTGGGTCAACAATCTCTTCTTTCAAGATGTTCCTTTCATCCCTCTCTCTGGGAATGTATATTAAGAAATACTTTTCTTCTTGCCATAGTAAAGCCTCAAAGAGATAAGTAAGTGACATCCTGGTAACTGCTTATGACTCGAGGAAGATTTTGAATGCTGCCACATGGTGCACACTTTGCTGTGGCAATTGTGCAAGCTCAGATTTATTGGGACAGTTCCTCATATCAGTCCAAAGACTGTCACATCCCGTTTTCACTAGTGTCATGTAATTAATCTTCCCTTGACTTAGAGTCAGACCTCATCATTCTAAATATCATAATAGATTTTTAAATGAGAACATTAATAACAAGGTCTCTCTATTATTTACCTTGGCTGGAGTAATGAAAACCAAAAAGGAGATGGCTACTCCCAAGGGCAGGCGAGGAGAGGCGTAAGAAGGAAATGAAGGTTGTTGACCTTCCTGCAGAAGAGCCCAGGGAAAGGGTATGATTTGCAGAGCTTCAGCTCATCACTGAAAAAGAGGTTGTTGTTGTAATTTCTATTAAGTACTTTGGAAGCACTTCCATACATTGGTGATGAGGGCCATAGGCATACTTAGATAGCTCTATTAAACAATAAAGCATAAAGGTATAACATGTCAGCCTTTAAAAATAAAGAGAGCTATGTTGAACTGGAATTTCTTCTGCCAGTAATCAGACTTAATAGTTTATTTAAATTTGACAATATAAGAATGCTGAGCAGGATTTTTGCAAATCAGCTCCAGTTTTTGGGTTGCATTACAAGAGTTTAAGTAAAAAGCCAGAGGCAACAATTCCATCTGAACAGACTTTGGTAAGCTGGGAGAGTATAAGATACTTTGCATTCCACGCCTGTATCCTTACTCTTTCTGAGATGTATGTAAAATGCAGATATTTCTATAGATATGGGAACACAGTACACAAGGCAATGAAATTGTGACACCTCATTCACATACCAAATAAGAACAGAAGCAGCACAATATCAATCCAGCTTCATGACAAGAACTGTGAAGAGAGTAAAATGGTAGAAAAAACCACAACCTTGTATAAAGGACAGAGTTAAAACTAGACTCTCATGCTACCTTTCTGCCTCTGCACTCCATTAAAATGAAAGGGCTAATAAGAAATGCATTTCAGAGTTCAGTCACAATTATCCAAACCCTACTGAGGACATGGAGTGAATGCAGATTACCACAAGAAATCGATGGATTTTTCAGGGAAATGCAGGAATGGTGTCACAACCAGAGGCTAGATGCTGTGACTGATGGAGAAAGTTATTCTCCAGCTGTTCTCTGGAAGGCCTCAAACCCACTCCAGAGCATGGAATGGCAAGCGGAGGGGATCAGGCATCTTCTACCAAAATTTATACTCTTTGGTACTTCAGTGCCCTGTACTAGACAAGGTGATGTTATCCAGCTGGAAACACAGGACCTGAGCCAGGTTTGTTTGTACACTAGCAGGGGCTGCAATACCCTCCCTGTGAGCAGTGGCCAAACACCAGGGCTGAAATCCTAGTGAAGAAAAGCATTATAGAAAAGGTGGAATCACACCAGGGTGAATATCCACAACTGCAGGTTGAAATGATCAGAAACAGCAGAAGTACTGCTCGAGGGTCAGGATCCATTGAGGGAAGGTGCCGGAAACACATTGGAAAGCATCCTTGCTCCTGCTTAACAACTCAAAGAAAAAGGTCCCTGAAAGCCTATAGAGATATGTAACAGAAATAGGCCACAAGGAACTTACAGTGCAAATGCTGGAGTGGAGCAAGAATTTTGACAAGCAGAGTTAAGCCCAGCTGACAAGTTCTGACTAGAGTCATCAGCAAGGAAAACCTGGGAATACAGGCATTGCAGTCAGATTCTGAGATACCTGGAGTCTCCAAATAGCATGAGAGACTTAGAAAATGTTTTCAGGACAGTGTGCTGGTCTTGATTATTATTTACAGGTGAATTCTTCAGAGAAGGTAGAAAATACCCTAGTGTTTTAGTGCTGTACACATTTTCCAAGCTCTCTATTTTTGTTTTGTGCCATCTCTTTTAATAACAATGACAGCAGTACCACAGCTGGGAGAATCAGAAAAGGGGACATGAAATATGGTCAGTCAGAGTGACACACTTTACTTTTATTATTTCAAATGAAAAATTTGATTTGAGAGCTTTTGGGGGTTACTATTCTTAATTTATAACAAAAGATGTTGAAACTGATGAATACCATAGATCATTGTATTCCAGAATGGCACCTTGAAATGTTAAAAGCATTAATCTAAAATGATAGACTATATCCAGAAACTGAAATGGGATAGTACGACTTTTCTTCCTTCCAAAAATTCATTGAATGAAATCTACCACAGGACAATACAGCTTTCTAAAAGTTTCTTGTCTCAAATTTAATGTAATTTCAAACTTATTTCCCAATTGTTCTGTAACTTGCAAAGAGCAATTAACAGAAACAGATCTTTATAATCATATAATCATCATTATAATATCCTTTTCTATGGCATATTTACTCCGATGATTCCTAGAACACTTTGTAAATCACAAAGTGGCATAGTCAAGCATGCTGCCAATTCATGACAGCAGCAAAAGGAAAGAGACTTGCTGAAAACAGCTATTAGGTTCTGTGTCTGCTGACCTGAAAGAACAATCCATGAAACAGAGTAAGGGAAATGAACACAAAACAGTCAGGACAGGACTGTCTAGAATCACTTGATTACCCCAGACTCTGTAGGGGTGGGAGATACTGATAGAAAGAGAGATATTTACTATCATATTCTTTTAAAAGCACCCAGACATCCTTGTTAATCTCATGGATAAATGTATTAGATACCTGTAACTCAGGGGTCACAAGCTGTCCTAAGGAATTTCCAGTTTAAATAGACATGACAGCCAGAGAGTAGGAAAGGAGGAATATTATCATATCCAGTCATACATAAGGTTTTGAAGCACCTACAGATTATGTGCAATCAGGCTCATCTCTATCACTGGAAGGAGATTAGGGCTATTTTATCTCCTCTGTGTGCCACATGCCACGGGATGATGCTACTGTGGCAATACCTGTCTCTGTCCAGTATGCAGAGGGAGTCTGGGGCAGACCTGAGAAAATAATCCATCTTCAATGCCCAAAGCACTGACTGGAGTCAGACAAAGCAAAAAAATTCCCCTGCTTCTGTGATCCAGCTCCTCCTCTAACAAATATCCACTATGCCTTTGGCTACTACAGGAGAACAGACACACAGCTCTGAAGAAAAATACATCACCTGTGAGAGCAGTAACTTTACTGTCACTGTTAGAGTTCCCCTTGAACTCTCTAAGAGTTGTGGGTCATCCTGTGTAGCCTTTTTTTCTTCTCAAAGTCCCAGTGAAGTCAATAGCAAATGCTGTCAGGATGCAGAACCAGGACCATGTGCTTTGAATGGTTCCTGAACAGAATTGTCCTCAGCAGGACTAACTGATTTCTTTTCACTATAAAAAAATGGGTTTAAAGCATCCTGAAAACTTTCTGTACATACATGTATAATACCTAAGGCTCTGTCCTCCAAGACTTGCATGCCCATAAAGTATATACCAAATAGCTACAACCTTGAAGACACTCCAATGTACAATGTTTTGTTCTTGCTGCCTCTGTCCTGCTACTCTTCACAAAAGACTTGCACCCTGATCTTCAGGCTTCTTTAGCACAAAACGTGGGTGGCAGAGCCTAGAGCAAGAAGCAAAGGAGTGGGCCTGTAATAGTGACTTAATGAATGCCAAAAGTGATCCCTTGCCTATGTGAGCTAATTTATCATACCAACAAGACCAGCAGTGGCTGCAGCAGTGGTACAGCTCTGAGGCTGCAAAACCAATCTTTTTGCCAAATTCCCCAAAGGAAAAAGAGAAAAGAGCAGCTCTGTTTAACGGATCATGATAAGTCACAATTGTCATTACTGCATTTCAGGGCAACATGCTTTATTTAGCTCTTTAACCTTGGCCTATTTGTTATCAGCACAGTTGAGAATAGTTTGTATTCATAAGGAGACTTGTTTATTTTGTAACATAATCCTTTTTTTTGTTAACATAAAAGCACAGCAGATGAAGCACAGTTCATCCAGGTCTGCAACGTTGTTCCATAAAAAATGTCTCTTGATAAATGATTGCCAGGATTAGATTTTATGGTGTAGATTCATAAGAAATTTCAGTCTTGTTCCCATATGATTCTTACATAATGGAAAACATGCAAAACATTCTTAAAAGTGCAATTCCTGGTCATTCAGTAAACACTTCGTTCTCGCATATTTCTGGGCAGTATAAGAGATGTTTACATATTTTGTGGATTTATGAAGCTTGGAAGAATTTGTTTTGAGCATGTCAACTTTTTCCTGTAACTTGGACACAAATTTTTACCTTCATTCCCTAAGGATCATTAAACAAAAAAGGCCAAAACCAAAAAGTATACGTGTTTTTGCTTCTCTCTCATCTTGCTCACACCCAGCTTCAGGAAAGACTTCAGCACACAGATGAGAGAGAAAATTACACTAGAACTGGTGGCTGCTGTTTTATGACACCAGTCTTGCATTTCCATAAGCAGCTTGCATCCTTAGACTTTCAGGTTACTAACACAAAGAAAAAGAAAATTCTCACAAATTTTATTTTTCCTTCTCAAAATTCCAGCTTCTCTGAGCTTCAAGCTAGGCTAGAAGAACTGGAAGCACAAGGGAAACAAGGTTTCTAGTCGTATTGGAAATGTATATTTAGATGACTTCTTCAGTCTGCCCTTGAGCAGACACATTTATCAAGTGGAGAATATCTCCTCAGATAAACTAGATGTAATTCCGATAGGAAACATCAGAATGTCTGTCAAGAGCATTGCACTGGCTATTGCTCGGGGCCATGTTAGTAAAGGAATGTTAACTCTTGGAATATGGGATCATGGGGATTTAATGCACTTCTTCAAAATGTAATGCTTCTTCTTCAAACACAGAGAACTTAATTTCATTGTTAAGCACTCAAATTTCTTTTAAAACTGGTGTTCCTCTCTATTTGCAATTGAGAAATTGATGGGTTTTTTCCCTGTCATTTTCTTGCTGTTGCTCTTTATACTTAGCAGAGGCAGATCAGGAGTGGCCACTCTGCACCTTGGGGAGGTTTTTTCAGTGTGGCCTGAGTTTTTGCCCTCCTTCCTTTCTGCTTACCTGTGCAGAGGAGGTGATACATTTATATTTCAACATCTTTCTCAAGTATGGAATTAGCAGACATCTGTCCATTGAGCAGAAGTAAGGACAGACCAAGAAACATCTAGCACAGGCTGCTGAGCACATTTTATATTAAATAAGAAAGAGATATCTCTTTGAGTGTGAAAAAAAAAAATCTGCAATGTTCATATTAAAGGTGAACTTCTGAACCTGAAGTGCTCATGGTAGGAATACCTTGTTCACCTATTCCTCTCCAGGAATGTTTTCCATAAAGCTTTATGATGGAACACATAGTAAACAGAAACAATCTTCATCATTCACAATCATTTAATCATGCTCACAGCACACACTTCATCCCAGCTGCACTCTGGATTTTGGGTTTCTCTCCCTCCCACCCACTAGGCAGAGATAACTTTAGGTAGGGTTTGATGTGTTTGGGCTTCTGCTTCTAAAAGAGGGAAGGGAAAAGTACCCGAAACTAAGTAATTTCTACTTCAGCAACAAAAATACCATGTGTGGTCAGGCTGTTTAGTCTTTTTCAAGAGAGGAAAAATAGGATTACACTTACAGGTTTAAGACAGTTTATTATATGGTTGAAACAATAATGTAGCTCTTGGTACTGCAAGATCACCAGGTGAATTTCCTAAAAACTGGCTGGATTAACCTGAGTATGGAGCCAGCAGCTCACTGCACAACTGACTGTTTTCAGGACAGACAGTGAGGGTCTGTGTGAGACCAAAAGCTCATGTCAACCATTCTTCTACATTAAAAGGTCTTGATTCCAGCAGGATTTGGATTCCACAAGAGGAGCCTTCTGGGGCTATAACCACACTTAAGGATCTCTGGAAATGCCTCTTGGGTATCCTTTGTGCTTCTGGAAACCCAATGCCGTTGAGAGATGTCCTGAAGTTTTGTTCTTTAAAGGAGAGCATAGCTGTGGTTGGAGGAGGGCTGGCAGGCCCAGGGGTGGGTGAAGCACAGTAGCTGCTCTGGCCTGTGGCACATGAGGGAGTGTTTGGTCTCCCCTGTGTGTTTGCCTGCTGCTGCCTCCTGACACTGGGCAGACCCTGACATGGAGCGCTGGCCCCGGCTGTCTGGAGGCTGGAGCACATCTCTGGGACACCATGAGAGGCTTTAACCATCCTGCCCCAGGAGCCAGAGAGATGTTTTTCACAGAGCATCCTACACCCACCTCTGGGACAAAAGGACACATGGTCCTCAAGAGGAGTGATTTATGTGCTTGCACATGAAGAGCTATAGTAAAAACCTGGCTTCCTGCTAGGATAGCACCCACTTCTGAATTCATCCAAGACCAGCATTGTTTCCATCACACAAACCTCTAGCTTTGGCATCATTTAACAAAGAACAACTTCAGAATGAAAATTAACTTTGCATTGGAAATTGCCCTGTGCACTGTTATGCCTAGGAGCCAGCCCCTCCTTTCTCCATATGTGTTTTAAAAAAGTTGGTCTGTTTTCAAGCAACAGGGATCTAAATAGGTCAGTGCTTATTTGTAAATCTGAGATCTGCCCTTCTGCCTCTTGTGTTAATACCATGTTTGTCCCAGGGTCACAGTTTTTTTTCTGAGTGCCCACAAATTAGCAGCTATCCTTAATTCCACCACTTCCTAAGGGCTCAAGCTTTTGTTGTTTTTCCGTTTGGTTGGGGTTTTTCTTGTTTTGTTTGGATTTTTGGGGGTTTTGTTTGGTTGGTTGGTTGTTTGTTTGAGCTAAAATGCACCTGAATAACACAGTGGCATCTCTAAAATAAAAAAAAAAATTAAAAAAAAAGACTGTGTTACATATTTGAAAGAATAAGATGCTGTGAATGTTTTGATATTCTGTTGATTTCTAGGTAAAAGAGAAAAAAGAATTTAAGAGTCTCCTCTTCTAAATTACTTTTTGTGCCATGAAGCATGCCTGGCAATCATTAAATACAGAATGAGAGAATTAGTTAAACCAGTAAGCTTGGAAAAACCTATAGAACCTTCTTTCTGTTATCATTCTGCCTATATTTAGCATTACATACCACAGCATTTAAAAAAACTCCTTATTTTTCACCATATTTGGAAGTATGTCCAGTATGTCCTCATGTCAGAGAAGAGCTACGAACTTTCCACCATCCCTATTTTGTACATCTGGTAGCACAAGGATGGTTAGGCAGTTTAGGCAGACTAAAACCAGTATTCTAGGAAAGGATCAGGCCATCTGACTATATGCAAAGCAAACAGGCAGCACCAGCAAAGCCAAGGGTTTCCATGAGGTTTCAGGTTTACTATGGATAGGTGCAGCAATGTGGGAAGGAAGTCTGGTCTTCCCAGAAAGTGCTGGCCCTGTACCCATCAAGCCACTGCTCACAGCATCACAGCCCTTGTCTCCAATTACATGTGGGAGAGAGGTTTTGTGGGAAAAAACCCAACTACCCAAACAAAAAACCCTGCCTGGTCACTCTCACTAGATAACATAAGCACAGGACTGCCTAGCTTCTCATAAGGACACTAAAAAACCTCAGACAAATATGTAAAGTTATTACTGGAATTGAACTACTGACTCATTTAAGGCATTCTTCCTCCTAGGACAGTTCAAGCAACATGCAAGTTCAAAGAAGAACATAATGAGATCAGGGAGTGATAATACACATCAGATTGTGTGTGTGGTTAAAGGAAAATGCAGCAATCAAAAAGAAAATCAAACAGAATTCTGGGCTGGGTGACAAAGGCAACAGCTCCTTTTCTTATATGTACACAAAGCTGCTTTTAGGATATTGTGTATGACTTGAGGCCTGGATGATATGGAGGGAATGATCAGATACTTCTTTCTGTTAAACCTCAAGAATTAGTTCCCTGAAGGTCTTGAGAGGATGAGAAGAATAAGTCCAAGTGTTTGAAATTTAAGAAAGTTTGGTCAAATATTACCTCTTTTGTTACTGTTCCTCTGCCCTTCTCTTGGGACTCAACAACATCTTGCAATAGTCACTTCTGATGTAGTGATCACAGACATCACATAGTGAGAGCATTTAAGGTGTCGGGTTTAGATATCCCCTATATTTCTTCTCCCAAAGCCCTCAAAAATGAAAAGAGGCATTAACAACCAATAGCATTGAAATGTAGACTGAGTTCAACCTGGGAATTTCCACCACCATCTCTAGATTCAGCTACTGTTATGGAGACATGAAGCCTACCTCCAGCACAAAAAAAAAAGAAGAAAAAGGGAGTGAGAATTTTAGCTCTGAAAGACCTGGAATATTTAATTCTTGGAGCAAGGAGAAGAAAGAAAAAGAAATTAGTTGGAGGCTGATTTTGTGATGGCAATATGTGCCAAGCAAGAGCTGCCCATCGCTTCCCAGGTGTCACAGCTTGGTGTCCCTCCCACCCCTCCCTCTCAGTAAGCCATTTCCCAAGAGACTCCACAGTGCCTATCATGTGGGAGGTCAAAATAAAATATATGGACAGTAATGGCCCATAAAGAGCACAGGGGCATGAAGCATCCAAACCACATCTGCCTCAAAATACTGCTCTGGCTTGACCAGATACTTGATTGCATCAAACTACTTTCAATTCAATATTTTGATTCAATGCATTCAGAGTTTTAGATGTGGGTCAGGTGGATTAGGAATTACACATTTTATAAAAGCCCCCCTCCACTGAAAACAAAAGACTAGCAATACCAAGAGTTTTCCCCCAGCTAAAATTATCAGTTTTACGAAAGTTGAGTGTTGCCAGAAGGTTTTTGAGAGCTTGTCAGTCATAAAACGGAAAACAAAGGATCATATAACCATACTGACAAAGAGGTCCAAGATGCAATTATTAGGGCTGCTGACCTCTTCTTCACCCTTTGCCTGCGTAAGGAGGAGATGAATGCCACTTACTGCACTAAAGGGAGAGGTCAGGCTGTACTTGGCCTGAGAATAGAGCAATCAGGACATCATCTGCATTGAAGGTTGGGAAAAGAAACCAAACCCAATAAAGCTGAAGTAACATGACAGCTTGAAAGTTATAATGAGACTGACAATGAACAATCAAAAGAAAGCATCTGTTTTTTTCCTCTGCTACAAGGCTCATTTCTATTTTGCTGGTTATCCCAGGCCGTCTTTTTTCCCAGCTCATTGCTTTGATTCCTTCTGCTGCTTCCCACTAATTTGGCCTGTGCAAAGCCCTATCAGCAAATTAACAAAGGCTGTCTTAACTTGGGGTAAAATACTAGATCTTACTCTTTGTAAAACTGGTAGCAAGCTTGACTTTGACATGTTTAGCTGCTTTGCAAGACTGCACCGTAAGAAAGGAAATGCAGGGCAAGACAGGAATATTATAGCAGTGGTGTGTAGCCCCTGCTACCACAATGGTGGAAATCCACCATTCCTTGGTAGTTTCTCCAATAAACATCCATGTGTGTCCCCAGAGTTAAATACTGAGAGGGGCTCCTGGCTCAGCAGCGAGCCTCCAGTGCTGTGCTGGCTTGTTGGAACTCTGATAGTTAGCAGAGAATAGGAATCCATGTGGAGACAATCCTGCTGACCTGGTCCCAGCTCCTCCTGCTCACAAACTGCTCTGGGGACACTTTTACGCTGACAGTGTCTGCACTTGTTTTCATTTGCTTGCCATATTCTCCTCCCCAGTGGATAAGCTATGGCATGAGGGAAATGAATGACACTAAGACATAGATGTTTGAGTAGTTGGGGCTCCCTCCACTTTTCCTCTTCCTGCTCTCATCTTCCTCTTATCTGCATTAATTTGGCTAGAATTAGAGAGTTCACTTTGGTTAATTGCTCAGAACACTGGTGACAGGTGAATGTAGCTGTCATTTCAGAACATGACAATTTGCTCCCACAATACAAAATAAAGATAAATAAAAAAACCCCAAGAAACCAAAACATGTCACCCCCCAGCTACCCAGCTTCACTCAAGGATTGGTCCCAAACACAAAGTCCAGATAATACCCAGAGGTTATCTGCTGTCCAGCACCCCTCCAAGCCTCCAACCATCGGGAAAGAAGAAGCCGATGTGTCACCTAACAGAATCATCTCATAAATCTACCATTTTTGTTAGTGATGGCGGGGATGACTTTGCTGGGGAGAGAGGACAGTTCTGCTTATTTTATTTTTCAGTGTTTATGGAGCTTTTTGCTCTTTTTACATCTGTGATAAACAGAGCTTTTGACTTCTGCAGCTATTTTGTAATAAATGAAATGCAAAATCTCTTTTGGCAGGCAGTCACTTTGGATTTTCTGATATCTATTAGCACTCCAGAATATCGGAATGGTCTCACCCCAGTCAGTTTAGCATATGCTAAGCAAAATTTTCCTGCATGGTGTTTTTTTGCCTATCATTTGTCATCTGCAAATAGAGTAAGAAAGAATCAGCTTCCTAAAAATGCAGTATGTTCTGTATAGAGACCAGTGTTGCTAAAAATACATGGCAAAAAGCTAATGAAGTATAGTCTGATAATCTGGGCTGGGAATCTCTTCAGTTCTATATGATGCTTTCACCAGCCATTTTCTGCAACCCTTGGTTATCTGAGAAGCGCAGTGAAAGCAATGAGGAACCTCACTTGGACTCAGAACTGAAACCTTCCTATACCCCAGCATGTTGAATTGGTACATTTGAACTGGTACTGCTCAGAGTGGGCTCATGGAGAGCCCAACACAATCAGCTCCTGGGGGGGAGAACAATGGGCTTTTTCCATTTCCTAATTCCTGATTCCTAACTTGTTTTAGCTGCAAACATGCTAAGTTGCAATGATGAAGAGATGCTCCTAGGCTCCAGAGAAAGTGAGGTCACGACAGCCCCCACCAAGTCCTTCAGGAGTTGCCCCCAAGGACACAGCACTACTCAGCTGCTTTGCAGAGGGCTAAATCTGTTTGTCACAGGCCAGAAGTTTGTCTCCATCCCCAATATGTAAAGGAAGGATAATACTATTTATCCCATGGGGAAGTTCTGGAGGCTTAGGTAATGTGTATACATGGCTTTTGAAATATAATCCGCTGCAAGGTCAGCCCCGCGTTTGTCTTACGGAGCTGTTTGCATGTGTGCGCACGTGCTTCAGAGGGAGCCCCGAGGTCACCGCAAAGGTGACCGTCCCCTGCCAAGAGCCACCCCGTTATCAGCTGATAATGGGAAGGGGAAGAGGCGATCAGATGGGTCACGCGGCGCGATAAGGCGTGCCTGATGAATCGCTGTGTCCCGAGCACCGGCACCCACGGCAGCCTATCGGAGCTCCGGGAACGCGTGGATCGGATTCGTGCTGGAAATGAATGGTTGGTGCAGGCGCCCTGATAAGGTGAGACGCACATCCCGGTGATTAGCTGGGTCGGTACTAAAGAACATTAGGAATTCACTTCTGCCGCTCTGATTGGTAATTAAGTGACTCGTCTACTGGCCGACAGTCCTGTATGCTTCCCCAGGCAGTTGTTAGTTCTTCGAAAACCACTCCTGACAAAATGAGGTTTGCCCTTGGTACACAGATAATGAGACTCAGCTTGACAGGTGTGGCGCGATTAGAGCGCGGCTCGGCGCGGCTCTCCCGCTACAGCCACTCGTGGTAAACACACTCATTACAACCCGCCGGTCCCCGGAGGCAAAGCATGTTTGACATTATTAATTGGCTTTTCTGTATAAGGAGTCAAATAGATGAAAAGGTTTATCAAGCTGAAATAATTAATTTTGCCTGAATTCGCTGACAGTTCAGTTCTCCCGCAAAAGATCATTTTAAGGGTTTGGTGTTTTTTTTTTCTTTTCCTCTTTTTTTTTTTTTTTTTTTTTGAATTTCAAAGTTCAAAAGACATAATAGTGGCGAAAGTGGAGCTTTTTAGTAAATTATAATTAAAGGGGATTTAATTAATTTAGACCTGAAAAAGGGTGTGTGCGGGGGGGAACTCCTATCTTTGTCTATACAGAGGTGTAGATGGTAGAACATATCATGGCTTAATAATGCATTAATTTTAATCTAATCAAAATATAATAAAAGACGTAATTATGTTTAAAAATTATCATGCTCCAATATTGGTATATTTAAACACTTAATACTTATGCTGCTTCCAGTTAGTAAAAGTTGTAATTGTTGCACTCAAATTTAGCTTATTTAATGATAGGGCTTATATTCATGAGGTTAATTGAATAAATCATTGTAATAACTCATGGTGAAATTGCGATTATCTATTGGGCTCTAATTTTTCTTTCCAAAGGAGAAAGAACCCCCTCAGAAATTATTTCTCATGGTTTCTCTTCCCAAAAGGCAGCAGATATTCTCCTCAAAAAACTTGAAGCTAGCATTTTATTTAAAAAACCCAAAACATATTTCTCATATACTTTTGAAACGACACACTCTGCAGTTTATTTAGCCTTTTCAAAGCGCACCAAGGTCACTTAGCAAATGTTTTGAACCTTCCACACTAAACCATCCAGATATTTTGTAATTGTGTGTATCAGTCTGTTTACAAGCCCTCTTTTATTAATGAAAGTTTTTCCCTTTTAAGTACAAAGCCATAAGATTTGAAAGTTCAAGAAGGTGCCTGTAATACGGAAGTAAAAAAGAAATGGATGACCGGGGAAGAGCAAATGGGTCAACCGTTCCTTTTACACAGTTGCTTTTTAATATATCTCCTGATGCACTTATTTGGAGATTTTAAAAGGACAGTTTCACACTCATCCTTTAAAAACCCTTTTGACCTTTTCTGACAGATATGTGTGCATACAATTGAGCAAAGTACTGTAAAAACTTCCCCAGTAAACCAGCTGGTTTTGTTGAAGTCTCAGTGGCCCATGACCATCAGACCATTTCACTTCATACAGAGTGTGGACCATTCCAAAACAAAATGTTTCAAAACAGCAACAAGTGAGTTTTTCTACATTTAAAGCTGACCCCCTACTATCAAACACTCCAGAGTTTGTTCATGAGCATTATAATCCATCAACATCTATTTGTCCCTGTTAAGCAGAGAAATTTAGGAAGCCTTGATTATTCATCTACCAGAGCCTGAGAATCCACAAGTAACACAGCAGTGCCAGCATGCCAATATTTTTGTTATTGGTCAAGAATATTTGTAAATTTTATAGTCTCTCATGTCCATATAAATGTATTTGTAAGAGACTGATGGGAATGTAGAAAACCAGTATTACATCTGCAAAAGGGAAACTAAACCCACCAGTCAGTTTTCATGGAGGAGAATACAACTTCCCCAGAGTATTGAGGGCTCTTGGGGGTACCTCAAAGTCCCTGGTGTGACCCACTCATCCTTGTGCACCCCCAAGGGCAGGAGGAAACACCGGGAAAGAGGGGAAAGCAGAGGCACCCACTTAAAAAGTCATCCCCAGAATAAGAAACCTAGAAGCCCTGCACAGTAGCAAATTGTAATATTTACCAGCAACTTAGCATTTGGTTACAGAAATGTCATCCTCCAAAAATGCAAACAACTGTGCACTCACAGTGGAATAGTCAGCAAATGCATCAAAGGGATAAGAAAATGAGGCCCTTCGTTAACAGCATCACTTTCTCCCTTTGCCACATTTAATGATACTTATCATATCTTATACTTGCATGTACTATATTAAACTTACTAATTGGCTACATAATAAAGCTCAAAGGACATTATGTTTAAGTAACTGGAGAACTGAGAATCAGGAGAGAGGAACAGAAATGATGGGTACAAGCTGATCTCTGCTTATTGACCAAGATTCTGAAGATTTTAGTTGGCATTTTCCATAAGTAGCTTTAATTCTTGCGTCTTGCAGAAATGAATTCATATGCTAATTCTAAAAGTAATTTATTTGGGATTTGTAACGACTTATCTCACACTAATAAATCCTTAAAAAATCTGGCAAAACCCCCCCCACAACTAAAGTAAAGACTCCAAAGCCACAAAACACATTGTTCTGCTGACAGATTTAATAGTTCTACATCTTATAGCTCTGGGTTTCAATAATTTTGTTTGATAAAATTCTCCCACCTAGAAGGATTCTGTGTCAATGTGGTCAGTAGAAGAGTATCCTGGGGGAAAGCACATCTGCCCAGCACCCCCCTTTCATTCATTAACCCACCAGGGGCTAACACTAATTAGATCAGGCTGCTCATTTTAAGCTGATAATTGATTTAAATAGGTTGCTCATTTAAAATAGAATAAAAACCTGCTAAACATTTGGTGCTTGGGTTTTTTTCATCTGCAACTTTCAATTGCTTGTGCAATGTAGCATAAAATGTAGAGGTCTCCCTTTGCTAAAAAGGCCATAAAATTAATTACAATGAGTATGAATTGTGTAGGGTGAGGGGGTGGAGGAAAATGAGTGCTGGAGTTAACTGCTGATGACTAACTAAGAATCACAAGAAATAGAGGTTGTTTCTTTTCAGCAGAATTTTTAAAGTAACTTGGATAGCTGAACCACTCATTTCTACAGACTTCTATCCCAGAAAAGAAGAAAGAGTTTAGCACATCCAGAGATGCTTCTCACATCTTCTAAACTGCCATTGCTGAGTGCAAAAACTTTATCACATAATGCTAATGGTTTCTATTGCCTCAATCAATTAATTTCTTAAATTAATAATATCTCCGCCTCTGTCCAAGCATATGAATACAAAGTCTTCATTTTATTGTCAGGACAGTATCAATCCTCAGCCAATGTAAAAATATTCACTTGGTGAAGTTGCCCATCAAAAAACTTTAGTTACATGTGTCCATAATTTACAACTTGTTTCTTTCAAATCTAAATAAATCATGACCTTTTCAGCCAACTATAACTATGTTTGTTTGTACAAGGCTCAGACTTCAGCCCAGGATAACACCCAGAATCTGCTGTTTATTTACCTGCCTAAGAGTCTGTATCTGCAAGCTGGCGTGAACACACGCACAAGACAAAACAAGTAACAGCAGGTACAACTAGGCTGAAACAGGAACTCCTGACAAAGCTGCAGGATTACCAGAGGACAGAAATAAAAGTGACTGCGAGATGCAGATTGTCAGCACTGCTGTTTTATTTTTAATCCTGCTTCGTAAAGCCAAGTCCCTGTCACTCCATCTGCTGCTGCGGCCCTGCATCATGCGAACCTGCATCAGGTTCGGGGAATCATCTCCACACGGCGGGCACTGCATTTTCCCGCTTATAAATCACCTTCTTTCTCCTGTTTCCAACAAATTCACCCAGAGATCCTGACTTTGCAGTTCGGTGGGGTTCAAGGACTGTCTGCCTTGAAAAACTATTCAAGAGCACTCACTAGTGGCTGCAAATGAAAACAGCGCCTTGGCAGGGCATCACCCAGCCCGCTGCCTTCGTGCCTCTTTTAAGTCCTAGCGAAG
This sequence comes from Ploceus nigricollis, assembly GCA_013399945.1. NCBI lineage: Eukaryota > Metazoa > Chordata > Aves > Passeriformes > Ploceidae > Ploceus > Ploceus nigricollis. Next base: position 400,403 of record VXBC01001842.1, on the reverse strand, counting down.
GCAGCAAGAAGACAATAAACGCCCTTTCAATAATTCTCCATTCAGGCACCAGATCATTTTCTCAGTTAATGGTAAATATTATATACCAGTAAGCAGTTTTTCAAGGCAACAAGTTGTGAAATATATCTAAAACAATGCCAGTTGTTCAGTCACTATCAAGGAATATTGAAGATAATTCCATTGCTTACATTTTACACGAATGCTTGAATTTCTCTGTTCAGTTTTGAACAAAACCCATTTTAGCAAAGCATGCTTTTTAAAAAGAAAGGTGCCAATTTATTCTCTTGCATTTCAATTTGTCACTGAGCACATGCTTCTTGTGTTCTCCTCTTAGGTGCGCTAATATCTAAGCATGCAGCACAAGAAAATGCATGTGAGCAATCAATTGAATTGACAGTCAGCTGTAACAGGAGCACAAAAATGGGATGAACGCAGTGGCTGTACCATTGCAGAGCACCTGGTTTGGCTGCACTGAAATTGCCAGTGGCAGAAGGACTCTGAAGGCAAACAACCAGGGTGACCAGGTAAAGCTGTGGTGACCACAGCAGGTGATTTTACAAAGTTTTGCCACCACACCTTTCTAAATGGCAGTACCCTGTGTTGGTCAGCCGTGGATGTGGGTGAGGACTGGCATCCTGGAGCACTGGGGTTGTGACAGCCACCAGGAGCCAGGTGAGCGGCACAGCTCGTGCTCAGGGACAGATAACACCCCTTGCCAAGGGCCTCGGGCTCCTGACTGAACCACAGGGCTGCGGAGGAACAGATTGGCAGCTGACACGGAAACCTTTCTGCTTCCTAGATTAACGATGAGGTAATTTAGAATTTACATATGTGTGGAGAGGGGCTGTTTTGATCCCAAGGTAGTATATCTGTGATACAATAACGCGGGTGATAGAGAAAAGGTGAAGCAAGAAGGCCAGATAAGAGGGAAACAAAGTGTCTCTGGTGCCAGCACCAAGGAGAGACCTAACAAAGCACCAGGCCCAGCTCAGCGCTGAGCAGCAGCATTGCTGGAACAAAAGAGATGTGGCTGAGCTGGGAAAAAGCGAGTGCACAGTGAGGAGCATTGCAAAGGTCAGTGAAGCGGTTTGCACAGCTGTGCTTCCAAGTGGGCTCCTCTTGCCCCAAGCCCTGGCCCCTGACATTTCAGTAGCTGAAAGCCAGGCTCTGCTGCTGCCTTTTCATGGCCTCAACACTGCCCAGTGCCACTGGGAGCTGAGAGCTTTGAGCTGGGGGAGGCTAAATGCACTTGACTCCCCTTAGCCCCGTGTTTGAGAAGCTTTGACGTGTTTGCTCCCATTGCAGCCAGTTGGAAGTGGCTCCTCAGGCCTGAGTCCTGGAGAGGCAAAGGGACTTGCCTGTGATTGCCTGGCAATTCCAGCTGGCAGCAGAGCAGGGAATTGCTGCTGACCCCAGGCAAACATTCTGAGCACCGCCCTGTCCTCCCCTAGTACAGGACTGGGGCTAGAAACAGAGCAAACAGGCTCACATTCATCCACTAAACCCTCAGTGATGGGACAAGAGCCCATGGCAGAGAAGCAACCAGCTGCACAGTGAAAACACAGCATTATTCCCGAATCCCAGTATATAAAAAATACACAATTTTAATACTGGTTGTCTTGGGGGAAGGAGGCTTGAAACACCAAAATCTCTCTGTTACATTTGGATTAAGATTTGTATAATTTATCCCATTTGGAGTAGCAAAGACAATTGAACGGCAGAAACAGAGTTAAAAAACCCAAAGCTCTCCTGCATCACAAATGACCTAAGCAGAAAGATAAGTGGGAATAGCTTAAACTCTGAGATACCAGTTCTTCCCCATTCAGAAAATCCTGGCATGCTGAAATTGCCAGTGGTAAGTGTATTCTGCCACTATATGTCCAGAGATGTATGTATAAGTAAAGGCCAGGGTACTAACACTAATAATAATAATAAAAATAATAATAATAATAATATAATGTGGTGTCAAACTGAGTGACAGAATAGCCAGTCATCCAATCTATATCTCATCTCCTATTTTTCATGCTTTCCCCTTTTTTTAAAGATATCTACCCTATTTTTGTGTTCTTCCTTTTCTATTTGGCACACATCAGTGTCTGGGGGTTTTTCTTAGAATACTTTTCCTTAATGTATCTTTTAATTTTGCTGCCATTTCTCTCCTCTCTCTACACAAGCCTTCATCTCGAGATGCAATTTCTTACAGCTTTCAATTCTCCCTAAAAATAATTTTCTGTACAACTTCTGTTTCTGTCTCCTCTGATAATTTTTCTTAGTCTTATTTTTATCTGTTTTTGTTGTTGCTCAAAGTATAATAATAATTAAAACACTAATAATAAGTTTCTTAGCTCCTTCAATTTCTGCTGCTAACTAGAACTGTTATTATGTCCCTTTGCCATTTCCTGAAGACCATTTCTAAACAAAACTCCACTTGGCTTCAGTGGGGCTGGACTTTCCCTCGTTTTCCTTCTACAGTGGTAGGAGAGATGGAACACACCGACTGGGGAGCTGATAAATCTTTCTGTGCTTCCATGGGGAAACAATCCAGATTCCTGGGAAACTGAATCAGTTAGAATATCCTGGGTATCATCTCAAGTCTATGATCTCCATTAGTAGTCCTAGAAAAAGGCTTCTGCATGGGTCACTTCTGTAGTTACTGAGGTTCAGTAAAGAGTACCAGAGATGAGGTTTACCACCAAATCCTCAAAGTGATTTCAGGCACAGATTTTGAAGAAGGTTTTCTGGTTTGGAAGCAGTAATCTCCCTTTCACAGAGGTCCAGTGTCTTCTTGAGAGGAGGTAAGAAGATGAGTGTTGGGCAGAATTTTACTAACACTGCTTTGGATAGACATCAAAGACTGAGGATTTTTAAACATTTCTCAGTCACAGTTCTTAGACTCAAGAGCACTTAAAGTGTGTATCTAAAAGATTTTTCCTTTCTGTTTCCTCTTCCTTCAAAAAGGAAGAGATTATGAGGAGTTCAACTTTCTGATTGCTTGTTTGTTTTTTACTTTTCATCCTGGGGGATTTAAATTACCTGTATTTTGGGGGCCAGCTCAGCAGAAACACACAACAGGAGCAGTGTGCTTGCAAGCAGATTGTGCAAATGTTTCTTTTGTGATGTGCTTTCTTTTGTATCGCTGTAGTCAGCGACTGCTCTGGATCCCATCCTAGGACACAAGCCAAGAATGAGAAATAAGGCTGCAAGCGAGACAACAATTCACAACCACAGTATTGTTTGACTTGGAATACTCACCAGGGTAAAACCTACAACAGGAATACAAGATGCTTTAAGTAGCAGATGTTGATTTTAATCTTTCTGGTAGTTAGGGAGTCCACCTTGGCCAGCCCACAGAGCCAGGAGGGATCTGGCAGAAGGATTTCTTCCTGGCTATGTCAGCAAGGAAATGGCAGCAGGAGCAAGGGTTGTGAAGCACCCAAGGTGATCAGCAGTGTAAGTAGGAAGCATATGAATATAGGCTTTGTTAGAGAAAAGGACTGTGCTATCAGTGAAAGTAAGCAGCAGCAGATGAAGATGAATGGTCAAAATGGGGAAAGTATACCTGTGTTTAGTCTCTAGGAGTTTCTAGCCAAAAACACAACAGCCTTTGAGCCTACGCATTACATGAAAAGGCAAAGATAAAACTGTTTTGCTACAATATGGAAACAAAAAAACACAGGCAAAGGAAAACAGACACTGGGGGTTTTATTCTGCTTAAAGAGGGAGTAAAACATTAAAAACTGCTGCAAAATTATGACATCAGAGTAGGAGAAGAGAGCAACAGATAGTAACCAACACCCCTGCTATGAAGTAGTATAACAGTTTTAGAAATATGTAGCCTAGATTTTAGAGTAAATTAGTGTAATACAAAGCAAATGCTTAAAGACCACTCTATTTTACAATGCAGCTTTAAAATTATTTAGGAGGCATTATGGTATAAAAATTGAGTTTGGGAATATACCACAAATTATTTTACAGGACTATATAAACTCTCTAATTTCCAGAGTTATTTTTGTTTGAGTTCTTCAGAAAATGTTGACAAAAAACTTTTTGATAAAAGAGAAAACCTCTCAGAATAGTTTGTGATTTCCTAATCCAGCCCACACTCCCAGTTCCTGTCTGTCTTTGAGAATGCTCTGGGTGGGATCCAAAGCCTGTGAAAGCAATGGATGGGATCCCACTGGCATTCAGCAGGTGGGACATGAATGCCAAGTCAGTGTCGGGATGCCTCTTGAAAGCCATATCTCTCACTGCAGATCCCAAACATTACATCTAGGCCTGAAATAATCCTCTGTAAAGCAAGCTACAAAGGCTTTGGGTGTTTTATGTTCACACTTGCTAGTGAAAATGAAATGGCAAACGGTAAATTTGTAAGGATGGCAATTACAAAATGAAAATAGCCCAGGCATATTCATTGGAAAAGTTATGTATTGCACTTTCCAAGAAGGGAATGCAAATTGTCCTATTCAGGAAGGCCCAGAACTATCAGCTCAAGCAGTGCCTGTAGCCTGGCCCTGCATCAACTGCAGTTTTACTGGCAGAGGGAGGCTGAAGCTCTCCAAGCTGGGATCTCACAGTGCATCCACAGCCATGAGCACGGGCAGCCACCTCTCCTTTCAGCACCATCCCTCCCTCCAGTCTGCCTCAGTGTGTGTGAACTGCGGGGCTCCACACCCCCTGCTTACCCAGCACGGCTGGGCTCTCCCCTGTCCCCCCTGAAATTCAGCATAAAGCAAAGCAGGAAGAGCAATGGACAAGTCCTAGAGGAAAATGTTACAATTGCAAACCTGTGTTCACCAGGTTTGCACCAGAGCCAGAAAGGAAAGGTGCAAGTGTCTCCCCACCTAACCTGTGCAGGCAATCCAGCACCTCCTTGGCTAGGCTGTTTTCCAGAAGTAGCTGGTCTTTTGTCTCAGATGAAATTTGTGTGAAAGGACAAAATTACCACTAAGGGAAATGGAGTGCTAAANCAAAAACCTCTTCTGGAAAAAGGTTACAATTAACTATTTTTCTGCAAATTAGAGGCTTACAAGCATAAGAGGTCAAGGAGGTGAAGGACTCCTTGACAGCTCTTTGACTGAGCACCATCCCAGGTGTACAAAACAGACATACCCAAAGATAAGTGAAATGCCAAGGAAGTGAAAAATGGAGAAAACTCAAATTAACATCACCTGCCATAAGCAGATTTTTAACCAGCCTCTCTTTTTAACCAGTGATCCTAAGCAAGAAGTCGCACAAGCTGTGGGTAAAGCAAATGGCACAGGTTTTCTGTCTCCTGGTTTGTCATGAGGTCTGATGGAACCTGGATGAGGTTTTTTTAGGTTTCTGCCCTGTTTGGATTCTCAGGTGTGCTGCTGTCACCCTGAAGCCATTCTCCCTGCCAGTGCCTTCTTGTGGCATTTTTTCCCTATCAAGCTACATGTTTTCACTGATTTTCATGGAATATTTGGAGTATTGATCTCTTCTCAGATTTATTAGAATGGGTCAGATTCAGAAACTGTTGCTGAAGACATTGTATAAGTTTACATAAGTAAATACAGACATGAATATTTGTCTGCAGGGTTTTTTGTTATTGTTGTTTTGTTTTATTGTGGGTTTTTGTTGTTGTTGTGAGGGAATCAGCTTAAAATACTATCTGGCAGAATGAGATTTCCCTCCATCAGTCACAGTGAACATGTTCTCCTATTTCATTCATAGTTCCAGGAAATAATAATTTTAGTAGGAAAGTTAATCTGTCAGGATTATGGTATTCAAAATGAACTGCAAAGAGAAATAGAGAACCATAAATGATAAATACACAAAAACTAATTGCTGGTTTTATTTTGTCAAGCCACAGAAATATAAAATACTCAGCTCCAGGGATTCTAAATGGATTGAACAATATTTTTTAAAAAGAAATCTTTCATTTGTTTTATTCCAAGATAATGAGTAAGTGCCCCCAGGACAGTTTTGAAAGGAGATAATGCACCTCAAAAGCTGATTTCCTTTTTCTGGCAACATATTCTAACTGTAAAAGTGCTTGGATTAAGTAACTACACTGACTGGCTGTCAGAGCTGCAAAGCAACTTTACAAAGCCACCTTAGTTGCACTGCTTATCCACAGCTATCTTTCAGTATTCAAAACTGTCAGGTGTATTTTCTTCTCATGTGAAAACACAATTTCCTCTTCAAACTTCAGGTGCAACCTAGAAAGCGAGCAGCCCAGCAGCTGAGGAATCCTGAGATTTGCCCCCCTTAAAGCCTTGGCAGCTCCTCATGCCTTCCAGCACTCTGTGGGGATGATATGGGGCATCCAGACCATCACAAAAATATCAGTGATCTGGCCCTTTCTGCTGGAGGGTAAAGAGCATATCTAAGTGTTCATGGCAGACTGTAAGCAAGCTGAAGAGTAGTTTTTTTAAATTTTTCTTTCAATTTGAGATATGGAGTTAAGAGCTCAGAGCTTGCTGAGTATGAATGGGAGGGGGGGCTCCCAGGGAACTCAAGGATCTTAGGAAATTACCTGAACAGACATGCAGAAGAATTTTTACATTGCTAAAAAACCTCCAGACAAAGTGGGATTATAACAAAGAAGGATAGAAATGGGCTCAGGGTAGGTGAATGCTGCTCCTGGTAGGTCACTGTTTTTTGGCTTTAAAGACAAAATTAAGATCAGGTGTTAGTTAGGTGTCTAAATAAAAACAGAAAAGACAAATAAGGAGATTCAAAAGCCAAAGGCTTATTGTAAGGCCTAGAACCTAAAATTTACACACAGCAGTATGAAACCCAATCTTCTAAGTCCATTTTACTTATCAAATATTTTCCTAAAACTTCCTTGTGCATGCAGCACACAGATGACCATGACTGGCTGGTGTCTCTACACCTGTTAACATTTCTGTACAATGAAGGGAACAAAAATGCCCAGCCAAAGGGAGGAGGCAATATGAGCATGTGGATTAAACAAAGAACTGGTGATAGATATGGGTTTGCACATGTCTCTGCCTTGCTGAATGATGGCAAACCAAACTCCTGCTGCTTTAGATCTCCAGCTAAGCTGGGTAGTGAGCCTTGAGGGCTTCAGACTGGAATTTCTGGCCTGCTGTGAAACCAGACACTGCTGCAGCTACTGCAAACCAGGAGCTTCAGCACTGACCTTCAGCAAAGAGCTCTGTGCAATCACTGCACAGACAGATGTTGCAGTCTCCCCTTCACCCCAGACTGAGGATGGTGTGTTTCCCACCAAACTTTGAATCCTTAAGAGGCCCACCTGGCTAAAAGGGTACACTTAGGATAGCTGCAAACCTTTGGGCGCCTCAGGGAGAGCAGTTGCAGAGCTGTTTCACATTGCCCCAGGAAAACCATGGAGCCTTCCAAATCTCCTGGCAGCCCAATTAAAAAGACAGGAGAAATGTTGGGGAATACACCTAGCTGTGTGTTTGCAGTCCTCCCAAAGAGAGAACAGACGATTGATTTGGTCAAGTAAAATCTTGTAAAACCTTGGTTAGAAATACCAAGTCCTGCACAATCAATACTGCTGCTCGTGGAATCCTCACGGGTATTTGTGTCCCTCCAACAGTTTCATTTCAGTGTAAAGTCAGAGAAAACTCTCCATGGTGGCCAGTTCAGAACAGAAAAGCAAAACGGAAAGCTGTTCTCTAAGGTTAGGGTGTGTTTGCGCCTCTATAAAAATAGAACTGTCAGTGAGATTGCCAAAAAACAAGGGATCAAAATACTTTGCTGCTTTTACAGGCATCAACAGCCCTTTGTTATATAATGAAATTCAAAACCTAATTATGGTTACCTAGTATATAGTACAAAAATATTATCTCTTTATATATACATGGCCCTACAAATAGCCTCTTGCTAGTATGCCTCAGTTTTATTGAATGCGTTGATGTTTATAGCTTACTTTTCAAATCACCTTCAGGAGACAGAAAACACACAAGTGCCTTAAGAAATGTTGATTTATGAACTATACTGGTCTTTATTCTTCTTGTAAACCTGGGTGGAAAATTGATCAGTTATAAGCCTGCTATAGATCTCACAGGTTTGCAAGATATATTATTGTATTTCAAGATTATCTGATATTGCAAAAGATTTTTTCCCCTTCTTTTTTTCTTTACCGTGGTCATACATTTTCCTGTCTCAATTTTTTTTCTACTGTTGTTGGAGTTAGGGAAGCTATCAGAAAATAAAAATAAAGAAGAAGAAATCCTAGAGAAAGCAGCTTTGGGCCACCCCAGGTTTTCCCAATCTATCATAGTGTGGGTTTTATTTCATACCCCACTGAGGTGGAATTCACAGAATGTTTCTTGAATTACCATGAGGCAGTCTTATAAGACAATTGCTGTCTTTTTTTCCCCCCTTTTGCTTCACTCTGCTTTTGACAGCTGTTGGCATTTATTATATAACCAATGGACCTAGCATTAATTTTCAGCAGGCTAAAGATCAGTTAAACTTTAAAGTAATATGTACAGAATGGGACTGCTCAAATGTAGGATATTCAGCTTGCAGAAAACAAAAATACTTCAAAATTTCTTTTAATCAAATTTTGGGCCAACAGAAGAAACACGAGAATTTTATCAAATTTTTCCAAAAATAATGTTTTTACAATGTTAGAGTAATAAGAAAATGCTGACATTTTTATGAGAACAAAAATGTCATTTTACAGGAATAACAGTTCTGATAGTTCAAAATTCAACACTGTTCCTATAGCTCTTTTGTTTGGGGTAATATCAGGGAGCTAGGGAGTTCTTTGTAGTATTCTCCAAATGTCACCTGCCTTGAGAATCTCTCAAATACTGAAATTTGTTAGTAAGACACTGTCATTAAACAGTATTACATATTCCAAGGTAAATTATATTCTGGGTCACTTATATTTTTATTATTTACTCCAAAAACTTGTACAGATCCTGACCATGTAAAAAATTATTTTGTAGACATTGAATCTTGGCTTCTTTCACTGGAGTCTCCATTGAGAGACGTCAACAAGATTTCTGGAAGAGTTTCTTCATTATTAACACAGATGTTACAATGTGGACTGGAAAGTGGAGTGTGGACAGAGACAGAAGGTTAGGAGAAAAGCTTCAATTAATCCTCACATTAATCACACCTAAAGATATCCATCAGTGATCTTGACATACACCTGAAACAACTTTTTAGATGTAGATGGAATGGCTGTTCTGCATATATCAGTCTTATCAGTCTTATGGGCCTTTTTTTTTTTTTGCATAGACAGTGATTTTCTTCTCAAATTCATACCTCTCCTGGAGAAGTCACTGAACATGTACAGTTGGAAGAAAATATATGAGAAGAAATCTCCTGTGCTGAGGTTTTGTATTCCCATGTAAAGTCTAGTACAGTAATTTACTGCATGAGATAAGGGCCAGATGGACCACAGATCCAGCCTAGCTGGTTCTAACATTCTTGCTGCCACCTTTCTATCAACAATGTGGTAATTATGCACTCTAAATAAAAAATATCTTTGAAGAATTCCTTAATCAAGAACTTTACTGTTACAGCCTCCTGCTGGAAACATTCTTCTCCTTGACATGAGCAAGTTTAAGCGAACAACACCATGATTTGTTAGGTGGGAGGAAGCTGTATGACAAAACACTTCAGAGATGCAATGCTTTCTACCAAGCAGCTGAAACTGTTTTGTTGACAAATGTTCATGTCTCATACTATTAACACTGTCACACAGGTACAGTTTGATCTCCTGACAAAACCTCTTGTAGCTGTCTCTTAATCTATTCAGTAATCAATATTAACACTCTCAAATGTCTCAAAATGTTCCTTTTAGCTTGTTTGTTTCACTATATGCTATGTACACACGCACATATTTCACTCCATACATTCATCCTGTATGTGAACATATATTTCATTCCAAGTGATAATACACATTTTCTTTAGTAACTGCAATTACCTAGGATGTAACAGAAAGATGAGCACCCAGATAACCAGGCAAATAGCACAATATTAAAGATGCAGTTCTGTGGTAAACAGTAGACGGTTTGCCTATTCCAGTTGTCTCNAGAAAGATGAGCACCCAGATAACCTGGCAAAGAGCACAATATTAAAGATCTGGAAAACAGGGGAGGCAGCTGCTTACACAAACCTGCAGTTCATACTGGCCTTTGGGCTCCATCAGGACCTCAGGAAAGTCTGGCACTTTTGTTTGCTGTCTTAGGAACCTGTTTGGCTTTGTAACCTCAGCTCTGCCTGACCACAGCAGGAATGGGCAGCACTCATTTGTTGATGGAGGAGGGCCCACCCCTCTCGTGAGTCAGCCTATCACACCTCAGGTCTTTAGGCAGACAAGTAGTAAAAGATGCAGTTCTGTGGTAAACAGTAGACGGTTTGCCTATTCCAGTTGTCTCATAATATTTAAAATAAGCTGTGATGATGCATGAACCCAAATACTAGATGGGCTCTCACACCTAATCACTCCACTCTGAATGCTAGTGAAGAAGTGCTTTCCAGAATAACTACACCAGACACATTGACTCCTTCACGGTGAAGCTGATTCTGTTTTTCTTTTAAACACAGATTTCCTTAAGACCATCAGAACTTAAAAGTTAAAAGAAAATTAGCTCGTGTCTTGGCTTAACTGAGACCTGGAAGGATAGAACAGTTATTTCTTGGAGTCCAAATGAGCACAACTTTGCAAAGCTGGAGTTTTCACAAGCAGACACTGCATTTTAATAATTTATCTTCTCAGAGGAGCATATTGTACCTTGAAATAAAGCCTGAAAGGTTTTTTGCCCTGTAGGGAATGCAGCTACAACAAAAGAAAACTGAAAGCCATTTGGCTGCTTGTGACCAACTCAGAGTTAGAATTGGCCAAATTCCACACATGAGCAGGGACACAAACACACTGTGGCTGCAACCAGATCCAGTGCCAAATTGCAACCATATTTATAATCCTTTCAAAACACTTGGGTCCATTTTTGTGGGAACAACAAACATGTAAATAATGAAAACCCAGTATTTCCTTTCGGAAGTGAAGTGTCCTCTCCCCCACAGCCCCAGTAAAGGCAGTCATGTTGCATTTCCTGCTCCTGAGATTCATAACACCAGCTGTTAACATTTGTCGTTTCTTGTGAAGACTTTTTTAGAATAAACATGATAAAAATAAGAACACTGAAAGTTGTGATACATATTGTATCTTCTGACTAAATCTAGGAAAAAACATGGACAAATGTTTTTCATAATTTAAATTATACCTGTTCCTGTGAAGCTTTTGTTTCAACATCAGAAAACTGGTTTACTCTTTAATATGCATTCAAATTGCATTTGGTGGCTGCACAGAGTGAGATTTCATACCTATGCTATGGGGCTATTAGACTTGTAAGGACAAAAAAGAATCTCTCTTGACACTCAGACACTATTGTAAAGGACAAATTAATTTCTGTCGATACTAACCTCTCAAAATACCAACAGCATATTCATCTATGTTCATGCATATATTCAATGTATAAAGATATTTCTTGTTTATACCTAACAAGTTTTGAAGACAGACCATTAGTTAGTTACATCTGTCAACAACATTTAAAATTTATACCACATTACACTCTCTCCTTTACCGTTGTGTGGTGCTGAAATTTAAAATTTTTTATTTGAAACTCTGTTTGAAGAAATTCCCATCATTTTAAAGTTCCAAGAGACCAGCTCCTTCCATTGTCTGCTATAACCAATTCATCCTCAGAGGATAAGTCCTACACGATCCAATAATATTTCTAACAGCACCAGCATCCCAGATTAAAAGTTGTTTTCATATCTGAAATAGCAATTATTTATTGAAGACATTGGTGGAGCAAACAAAAAAGAAGCCAGTATTTTACATTGAAATGGAGGGCAAAAGGAAGGGAGAAGGGTTGTTCCCTGCAACTGGGCAAATGTGGGCTGCACGATGCCACTTTCAATTCTGAAACATGAAGCAGAGCTGCAGTAAAATGACATTAGTAGCTTTCATATGATAATTGGTATAGAAGAGAAGGTTGTTTCTGGGTGGAGCAGTAGCCAAGTTCACTGAACCTACCACACCATTCAATCAACCATGGAAAAAACAATGGGAGATAGAGATGGGGGAGACTTTTATTTTGACTGAGTAGCAGACATGAAGGCAGGGGGTGAGTATAGGGAGGGGAAAGTATGCAAAAGTGAGAATTCAAGATAGCTAAATATTTGAAATGTCTCTGAATGCACATATATTATTTATAACTATAAAATAACAATCATTCCCTCATCGACATACAGGGAGGCGAACCAAGCAAATGCAGATTTAGATGGGACGTTTAACATGTGAAATAATGAAAGAGGATGGTGGCAGTCTGCCAAGTCTCCCCCTCCCCACTGCTCCTCTCCCCAGTCATTGACTTTCAAAGAGGAAAAGATTTCATACAACAAAATCTACCCCGACTTCCAGGAGATGCTGTGAGAAGGGATTTACACTTAGTAGTATCTTCTAAATAGTCCCAGATATATTCAAGTTTCAAAGAGGTCCTTGCACAAAATGTCTTTTTAGCTTGCTGGGACGGACAGATCAGTTGGGATTTTCCTGCCTATGTCTTTTAGGTAGGATTTTTCACCCCTTTTATTTGCTGCCTTTTGGCATAATTTTATTCTTATTTTAAAATAAACACAATAAAAGGCAATTCTATTTTCATGGAAATTGCTAGCAGTATGAATTTCAGCTCATTTCCAGAAGAATAATCATTGTGCTGGTCAATTCAGTCAAGATAGTTTGCTGGCTTTCACACAGCTAATTACTAATTAATGACAAATTAAATATTGTTCTATATGAAGATGACTTCAGAGGTGGTGCATAAAGTTTGGGATTCCTGGAATATCTTCAGACTGGCTACAGTCCATTTGCATGAAAATATGGCTGTTAAAATCATGGGGTTTTTTTGTGCTACCCAGCACAAAATAAACCCTCCTGATGCATAAACATATTTCCTTTACTCATATAGACATTTACATTTGATTCAACACTCTTGGTGCACCTGAAGACATGTTTTTACTGCAAATCCACAGAGATATCACATTAATGCTTTGCTGTACTCTTTGGAAAAAATAATTCAGGCTGCTCTGAGAAATGCAAGCTACGCTATCAAAATGCATTGCTTTACAGCATGGCTTCATTTGCAAGGAGTGTGGGGAGGGTTCACAGTGCTGGCCCTCTCAGGGTTTCTCACTGGAGGCATCATTTCACAGTTAGGCATTTCCAAGCACTCAAGAGGGGTTTCATTTTCATCTCACAGAAATGATGAGGTAGCATTTGCCTGACTTTATCCTAGCTGTGATACTGTGCTTGTGAAAGATTCCTGGAATTCCCACTGTGAACTGCCCCACAGACAGTGGTAATTTTCAAGAATTCAGAAAGGACTGTGAGACTGTAGGGTGACAGAAGGAACATTGAGTGGAACATTGTTTAGGGGAAAGAGGCATGGCTGAAGACTTTGTACATGAACCAAAGCATGACTACTTCGTCTAAAGCAATTTTGGTTGCATCTCAGCTGCTTTGTACCACTATAGATTTCCTACCTAGCATCCACTAGGTGTTAAACAACCAACCCCAAGAGTCTGTTTTCTCTAGTGGCAGATGGTGAGGCATGCTGAGCTAATCTCCCCAGACTTGAGGAAATGTGAAATAAGGCAGGAAAGATTTAGTTTTCAAAATAAATTGATTGTTTGATCACAAGTTAGCATTCTGCAAAGCTGTGTGCTGTTACTATGACAAGTTCTTAAAACTAGAGCTAGCTAATAAAAGAATTTTATTGATTGTCATGCCACATCAGGTCAGAAATTCATTTAGTGTTTTATTGCATTCTAACACCAGATGTTTCAGAGGAAGGTGTGAAACTCCCATAACAGAGAATTATGCAATAACTTGCTTATGAGAGAATCTTCTTTCCAAAGCCCAATGCTTAATGGTGAGCATTATTGTTCTTCTTCCTATGCACTGTCTTCCAAGGGACTGCAGCTTTTCTTCCCATGTACAATCAGTGAGTCTTGCAGTCATTGTTATGTTATTCTAATGTTACCCATATGCAATAAATTCCACAAGTTAACATATGTACAAATGATATTTCAATCAATATCTACTCTTAAAAAAAAAAGACATCTCTTTATATTATTTGTGAACAAAAAACCCTATCTAACCTGCACTAATCCTTATTGAGGATTTTTTTCTTATGCTTTCCTCACAGTTTCCCTCTCTAAATGCAAAATTCAGTAGCAATAATGATAATAAATAAAAAATGAGCCATGCACACACAGCCCTTGGCCTCTCTATACTTTTCTGTGTTAGGTAAGAAAAGATCACAATGTATTTAGATTTATTTCTGTGAAAGTTTTATGCTCAGTTTTTGTTTAGAAGATTTTAATCTGGCTAAGCAATACAAATAACTCAAGATTTTTGAGTATGTAAAGAGGAATGTAAAGAATATGTGTGTGCATATGTAAAGAAAAAAGTTCATAAAAAGGAAGCCAGATTACAAAATCAAAATAAAAATTCTGCTACTATTATGAATGTCTACTAAAACAGAGTTTTCATAAACTTTCCTGACAGAAGCTCTCTTCCAAGAAAGTTAATGAAACTGAACCCAAAGCAGATGGGAATACAATCAAGAAAAATTCATTTTCCAATTCCATTTAGTTGTTAGATTTCTCTTCTCCACTCATCTACTTTCAGATTCTTCATCTGTTTTATGAGTTGCTACTACTTACACTTCCTATAGTGAAAGATCAATACATTCATATTTTTCAAGTATTTTCAAATCTCTGAGTGAAATAAGCAACTATATCAAATTCATTTTGTGTTTATAAAAAGAAAGAAACTTAGAAGTTACTTCAGTGAAGGCTTCAGAATCCAGATCAATACAGAACTGAGAACTGCATATAGTGAATTCAAATACAGTGTTGTGTTCATGTTGCTCAGCTTGGCTCTAAGCCAGTAAAGCACAGGTGTGTGCCAAGTTTTACTGTGAGCAGTGCCCGTGACATCCAAGACACTGCTCAGACTTAAGTGCTTCACTGGACTGAGGCCTTGTTGTCATGTGGCAGAAAGGGAAGTGCCACAACCATCAGGAAACACAGGAATCCAGTGGATCTCCCTGTAAAGTCTCTTTTTATCATCCCAACTATTTTTTCTTTAGTTGATAAGCAAAGATGTTTAATTTGCCAGCTTTCATAAGGACAGAAGTTATGCAACCATTCCTGTCAGCAGCATTGACATCTTCAAAATAAACCACTACATTTTTAAATGTAAGCCAGGAGAAACTATTTCAGAAATAAAAGGCCAAATCTCTTTCTCTCTCTAAAGTAAATGAAAGTCAATGGTATTTGGCTCACATTGAAAAATTTTATTCAGTTTAGGTAGGCAGAAGGAAAGACTTAGCACAGCAAAGCTTTCCAGTGCTACTGAAATGCTGCCTTTGGCTCTTCCATACAGGATATGAGCAAGCACTCAGGGTTCATCAAGGGTTTTAGAAATGCATCTCTGTCTATTTGGAAGATGAATACAAACTAAATAAGGAGCTGAACTTACTGACAAATACTTTCTATCAGTTTCAAGCTCATTTGGGTTCACCTTCTGGTTCTCTTAACTCATAGAAATTTGGGAGTTTGTGCTCCTCTGCCTGAATGTATCAGGTACCACCTTACAGTAGAGGAAATTAGAATTCCACAAGGGCAGTGGCTCGCATTTCATAGAATCATGGAATACCCTGAGCTGGAAGGGACTCACAAGGATCATTAAAATCCAACTCCTTTATTACATTGCTTCCCACAGGCCATGGGTGGGGTAAGTCTGCATTAGTATTTTAGTTGGATCTAGAAGCTTTAAAAGGAAGTTTTCTAATCATAGTGACTTACCACACCTTAGTTCACAACACAGAGTAACCTCTGAGGGCACAAACAGGTTCCTTTTTAGATGAGGCTTGTGTGGTAAAAGGACTACAGAGGTCGGCTCACACCCTCCAGGTACCAATGGGCTCAAGCTGGACTTAGTCCAGAGGTAAAAGCTCAAAAATTCTTACCTCTGTAAAAGGTCTCATGCAGGTCTGAGAGGAAAATGTAGACATTCAACCCAATATCATTCTGTTCTCTTCTCTCCAGCTCTTGCACCTTGCAGTAGGGAAGTTCCATTTCACACCCATGGCTGGGATTCATGGGCAATCCCATGTGACTGCATTTTCCTGGACTTTGAGATACAGCATGGCAATGAAGTTCATTAAGGTGATCCTGGCACTCACATCCCACACTGTACTTTCTGGCGTGATGCACCCTCAGTTTGCCTCACCCTTAGTTCCACAAGAGCCTTAGAAACTCTGGAAAACAAACCAGAATTACATTTGCATAAAGCATTATGTTTTATTCAGGATTATATTAATTTCTATTTACATTAAAGTGCTCCAGCACTTAAAATATTGTACTTCCACTAAGAGCTTTTTCCTACTAAGTGTTTCTTTCAATTACCTCGTTAGGTTATGAACACAACTATGCCAAAACAAAGATTTTTTTTTTCCTGGCACACAACCATGAAAATATTTACTTTATTTTGTGAGAGCAGGGTTCTGTTCAAATAAAAAAATTAACCTGGCGGTATTTGCAGTAAAAATGTGTCTTTTATAATTATTCCATTGTGTTAGAACAATCCTGGTCAGTCAAGAATCAGTCTGGCTGCAGATTCCTCTCTCTTTCATGTGAGGTTGAGTGGAAAAGCAAAGATGAAAGCAAGGAAGAGGTTTTATAATTCCTCTTGCAGTCATTTCTTTCTCTGACTAGAATATGATTAAAGATATCTCATGTAAACTGGGAATAGGCAACAGTTCCTAGCAGCTATTTCAAATTCTGCCCTTGAGGATTATATAATAATAAAAAAATCCTCATTCTTACACAGCATTTTTCATCCACAGATTTCAAAGGCATGTCTTGCCTCACTACGGGGGCACCCCACACCCGTGTGGAAAAGCTCTTCTCCCGCTGCGTGCTGGCACCCCTGAATGGCTGGAGGGGCATTGAGGGGGGTGTTGTACGGCTGGATAGGATCAGAGAAGGTGCCAGGAGAGACTTTTCACTGTCGTTTGCCAGAGCACCTGGCTCTGTGCTGGCTGGGCTGTGGTAAATCCTGGGGAGGCTGCCCTGAGCAGGGAACATGCTGGAGCATCACAGAACCACAGGGCTCTTCTCATCTCAGAGATGCTCCCTGGACTGGTATTCTCACTTTATTACAGCTACAGCAGTGACTACTGCAGTCTCCAAGAATATTTTCTTCATCATATTATAGTGCAATTCCTTTTTCATCTGTCTTCTTCACTTCTAAATCAATTCTCACTCAATGTATTCTTTTCTTTGTTTCATTAACTGATGGTTTTAAGGACTCTCAGTGTTGCATAGTTAATAACTTTTCTGTAGCTTGACTTTTTCCATCAGTTCACATTTCCAAACCAATTAATTCCTTGTTGTTTTCCAATGGTTATTAAAAGGTAGAAAAATCCAGTTTAACCCAGTCTACCGTCTGAGGGATGCATCTATATGCTAATTACTTTTCCAGTTTGCTAGCAGGAAACTCTGCATGATAGAAAGGACCGTTTTCTAAAATTATCAAGGGCCAGACTTTTAGAGGTAGTTAGGTGCTTAAAGATGAAGAAGTGCCTAGTGGGGTTTTTAGAAGTGCCTAGAGATTTAAATCCTATTGAAATCAGTGTGATTGAATTAGGGGACTGAATACTTTAAAAGCCAGGCTCCACAAGATGCAAAAAGAGATTTAAAAAAACCCCATAGTATTAAAAAAAATATTTAGTCATATAATGAGGAAGTTAAATATCTGAAAGAGCAAAATTATATTCTTTAGTTAATTAAATTTTAGGTTAATCAGCAGGATTATTCAATTCATGGTTCATTCAGCCAAGTGACTTCAGCTAACCAAAAAAAACCCCTAGAAAAGATCTCATTATAGCCATTTTCAGAAGATAAACTTTTCCCTGTTTTGTTTGTTTCATAAACAGTGCTTGCATTAATTCTTAGAAAGGATAATAATCTACGAGCTAAATAAATTGGTATTGTTTCCCTCTTTCACCAGAACAATTGTGTAATATATTTTCAGCTGAACTTCACCCAGTTACATATTTATAAATATACTCAATTTACTCCCATGACTCATTTCAGTGTAAAAGGCTGCAGGGCTGAGCTCACAGCCAAGATTCTTGCCCATTCTCATCCCTTCATTGAAAAGGTTCTCTCAGCACTTGTTCTGGCAGCTTTTATCTGTCCATTCTGCAGCAGCAAACATCAGACAGCCAAAAACCAGCTTGAGATCCTTTTTTAGAAAGACCCTGATATCACAGGGGAGGAATGGTTTGCAGGTGGCCTGAATTCCAATGGGCTCAGGTGAATTCAGGATTTGTACACAAACCGTTGAATCTCAGCAGAAGACAGAAATACAGGTTACTCCCAACACCAACCAATAACTAACATGACTTTGAAGGTTAATTCTCTTAGGTGCACAGAGGGATTGTCTTCCCTCACTTTTAATGCCCTTAAAAATTGGGTTATGGGTGAAGTTTGAAGGAGAGTCTGCATTAGAGTTTTCAAGTCACAGATAGACAAGAGTCCTGAACCCTGAAAGGTGTAGATTTCAAATTAAGCTATAGATACCAAGATACTTTCCAGACCTTGTTGGAAAATATGCCAAAACAAAGATTAGAAACGGTGAGCAAAGTGCAGACTTGCTAAAGATGAGATCATCTCCCAGAGAAATTTGGTTGTAGTCATCTGAACAGGTTCTCCTGTTCTCTACTGTACAAAGAATTTCAAGAGAATATTAACAATTTAGGATAGACATCATTTCCAAGACAGTAAAACAAGGCTTATGGCCTCAATCTCTGCCTTGATTTCACTCAGGACACAATGACCATGCATCTCTTAAGACTATAATTTCATTGCATCAGGAGTACAGCTAAGCAAAAGCACAGGAAAAATTTTATTTCAGAAGAATGCTTCACTGCTGGTTTATCTGATTTGCCCCTTAATCCTCAACTTGTATTTATTTCTTCCTTAGAAATACTGCAAAATTGCTTAAGGACAGGATGGCTCAAGGTCTGGTAATGGGATTTTTAGCCTTTCACATGCAGCTCATTTATCTGAGCATGGGTAGGTCTTTAGGTCAGTGAGTTGTTACCTGCTGACTCTTGTCCAGTGGCCTCTGAAAGAAATGAATGAGCAACTTTCACACAGTGAACAATTGTCTACCCAAAAATTATGACAAAAGGGGACAGTAACAGAAGAAATAACATAGCTACACAAGAGTAAAGCCAAAATTTCTTTATGAACAAAAAAAGGGTTTTTTTCCCGACAGTTTGGAATTATGCTGGTAAGGAGATTTGAGTAATCCAGCACCTTCTCTTCTGCTTAGAGATATATTTTAGTGACCCTCACACTGAATCATATTTCTGTTGGACTGGTTCAGTATTTTTGTGGCAATAGATTCGGAAAAAATAGGAATTCCCATTCCTTTGAAAAAAACCCCAACCTTATGAAATAAAACTTTGAAAGATCAGAAAGTTCAATATTGTGCCTAAGAAACACTTAAAACTGTAATAAAACCAGAAAATAATAGGATACGTATAAACACACTCACAAAAGTAGCTGAATATGATCTTAAATTAAGGATGGGAAAAAAGGAAGCAATAAAGCCAAAATGATACAAAAGAAGAAAGCTCAGGCAAGATATTTCATTTTGGTTAGAAATCCTTGGTTTATTTTTCCCAGTGAGAGTGTTCTGAACAGCTCTTCCAGGTACAGACCTTGAAAGGAAAATGTGGGCAGGGTCAAAACTGAGGTGGAACTGCAGGAGCTCCCCTGGCTGAGATTTCTAGCTGCAAGTTCTACCTTTTGCTTTTTATTCAGTTTTGTGTTTCCCACCCCACAAAAATACCTATACAGTTTGGTCTGATCTAGAGCTTTCCAAAAGAAATTACATTTTATTATTTATGCTACTTCATCAGGTCAAGGCTTGATCTAATACTCTAACAAATAAATACATCTGTTACATTTAAGCTGCAGCTGAAAGCAGTCTTTCCATTTAGAGGCTGGTTTTAGCCTCCAAAGGCCACCTCAGACCACAGAGATCACTTTTATGGTACATTACTCTTTCTCTCACTTCTCAAATCTCACTATGCCCTCATTGTTCCACAGGTGTGAATTAGATAATCTCTAATGATCTAATTGGTTAACATATTTAAATTAAAGTCATCTGATATTCAGTTAAAATTTGATGCTTCTCTTTCAGACCTCAAAAAGGCCTCAAATATGTCTGTTTTTTCCCAAAAATATGTTAGCAAGTCTATAAAAATACACATCTAGATCATCACACCTGTATCAATGCCAGTAAAAATAAAATATTGTGCAGATACTTGTTTGATCATTCTTCAACTGTAATTAGAATTAATCATATGATAACTTGATTGACAATTTCATGTATAGATTTGGTGTGATTTGGTCTACATGTGCATTTGTTTATACAAAAGCACCTAAAATTCATGCCTTCTGTGAATACAATAGAATAATAAAAAGATTTACTGCATATCACCCCACTTTATGTCCCGGATATTGCAGCGTGCTAATTATTCAGTGTATTCAGTGTTCTAGGAGACTGAATGTTAAACCTTTAGTATCATCCATGATACAAGGCAATATTTCATTAGATATCTCAGTATTTGGTTTGATTCACTAGAAGAAGTAGAAGCAGAGAATAACTCATCTGGAAGCTCAACCAGTCCAACACCCTCCCATTTTCTGGAAAAGTATAATGGATATAACTGCGAGCTGTCTGCATGAAGATGCTGTAGATGTATCATGATGCAAGGAAAACAAGACACAGAATGTGAGAATCCAGTCCTAGGCCATTTACTGTGTTAGGTTAAAGATAATCTGTAGCAGTTTTTGTCACAGACTCCTGTAGTCTACATCACAAAAATCCCTGTGTCCCTGTTTGTTTGTTTATGTTACGCCAATTCAATTCAGCACATTCAGCTAAACTGAAGCAATCCCAACTTATATTTAAATAATAACATTCATGTTGAGATGTAGTTCAGTAGTTCCATAGTTTTAAAATGACATTTCAAGCTAACCCACTGAAGTTCCATTGTGTAGTGGTAAGAAAAATTACCTAGCTGTTATCTTGCTTTTACACAGAGCAGTTGCATCTCAGAAGGTAAAGGCCTCAGACCAAAGTTGTGCAGGAGTTGTGGCAGTTCCCCGGTAAATTAGGCAATTATTTCCTACTAACAAGCCCTGAGTAAAGCTCAGTAAATCATTTGCTGACACAAGCTCAGGATTTGGCACAGGGATTGCAAGGTGGTGTGGGGGTGGAAGGCAGCGCCCCTGCCAGCAGTTTCTGGGCTCTCTTCTGGCATCTCCTTGTGCTCCCCATTCTGAGAACAGCTCAAAGCCCATCAGATGAGCAGGATGTCTGTGGCACTGCACATCTGTTTGACCACAACACGACTTCCAGATCTGCTGTGCCCAGGGGTTAACTTCATCCTGTAAGCCACAACAATTCCCAGCATCCATGAACAGCTACAAAGAGAAACTGCTAAAATCTGCAGAGCTGTCGGCCTCTTTTAAGTGGAAACCCCCTTTGCTGTAAGTGCACAGAGCATGGCTTTAGGCTCAAAGTGGATGTTTTCATTTGCATTGAACAGCCACTGCTGAAGCACTGGTGACACCGAGGTCAGCGATGTGTATCCTGGGCGGAAGTGCTGGGGTAGATCCAACGCCTGCCGCAAGCAGATCACGCTGGTGCAGGTCTCAGGTGAGAGAAAAGCCAATTTAACAGTGTTTCAGCAATGGAACATCACAGCAAATCCATGTGCTGCTGAACCGCCATCCCAACAACAAGTCATGCTCCCGGTGGGGTAAGCATGTGGGTGGGGATGAGAGAGAATAGGTCTTTGTCAGAGAGCACACCAGGGCTCCAGATCAAAACATTCTTCGGCCTTGGAGGGGATTCATCATCCAAACTTCGATGCAAACCTGAATCTCATTGCTACTCATCTCAGCACACTGAGCTAAATCAAATTCCCATGTGCGAGACTGAAACACAAATCCCAACGGCAGAGCTTGGCCCCATCTCTAATTGTAATATTATCAGTAATAAGCTTTCCAAGGAAAAGTGAGGGGGCATCACACATCTAACACCCTGCACATAAAATATGCTGGACCAAATTCTTGCATTTACATTTTGCTATCGAAGCCTCCAGAAAAATGTTGATTTAAGCAGTAGGAGCTCTGTGCCTGTGTCTCCCTGTAGATATGCATGTTGTCCCTGTGCCAAAACCAGAAATGAAGTCTTAGGGTTATCAAGGCAGAGGAAACCAAGGGAGATTGAAAGAGACTCGAATCCTAGTGTTTTGACTAGGATTTCTTTCATAGTAATGGAGGCATTAATGATTTTTCACACAAAGAGATGGCTAAGCAGAATATGCCAGTGTGCATGTGTGTGTGAGGGAGGAGCGGGGTAGAGGTAAATGTGAGTAGCTTTACACTAAAATTAAATCAGACTTTCCCATAAAACAGATGCTATGACTCCCTTTAAAAAAGTAATGAAATTAACAGCAAACAGAAATGTTCAGGAAAAGGAATTTGGGGTTGGGATTTTGGCATTAGTAATTCCCTATACTTAATCCATAAAAGTTTTCTTTTATGTTTACAGAAGGGGGTTAAAAAAGAAGCAAGTCTGTTACTAAAGAATTTTAAGATACAGTGGAGATGTGAAAGGCACAGAAGATTTTCATTTCCTGTGTTATAGGGTGCAAATAATATCAGTATGAAAAACCTGGCAGGAAGATTTAAGATAGCAGTTTTTACATTGATAAGTATTTGTTCATTTCCTGACAACAAAAAATATAAATCTCTTCAGAAATTAAATACCCTGGCTTGTTGAAGCACTTTTGTGACGTTCTGTGGTAGACTGGCTTCCTTTCATTGGAAATCCACAGCTAGAATAATAATCACAGCATCAGTTATTATACTTGTATCAGTTCTGTGCTGCAAGAGGCTAATACAGTGTATGGCCGAATTCTCCTACTTTTGTGTCACTTATTTTCTCTGTGGGCCAGATTTGCATTTTAATGGAAGTAGTTTATAGACTTCTTTGCTGCCTTCATAGTGCCACAAGTGGCATCATTAAGTGAGTTAAGCCGGATTAATGCTGATAGTAAAGTCAGATAATACAATAACAGAGGCCTTCATTTCCATTTGGATTAGGTGAAGAGAGCAGGCCTGTCTGGTGCAGGGTGATAATTTGTAAGCGCGATATGTTGTACTTGAGAGGATAAGATTAAATTTAGTGGGTTTAACTGTCATCCCAGTAAGTCAATTACTTCATCTTTTCAGGCTTTGAATTTATTTTATAAATAAAATAAATGGAATATTGAGCTGCTCCACAGCCATTTCGAGCTTCCATGAAGAAGAATTACACATGCTGGGCCAAAAAAAAAAAAAAAAAGCAAGAAAGGGGAGGGGAGAAAGGGTTTCTGATTCGGCTCCACAAACAAAGTACGAACTGCATTCAAGTGCCATCGTGGCAACAGCTTGGGAATATTGTCCGTTTCTCATATCACAAGTATGACAGATTCAATTGTGACTTTAGTTTATTCATAATAGGAAATATTTGTGTTGTGCCTGGCCTTTTCTATTTGTATCTATTAGATTGTAGAAGGAATACACTAAAATACTGATCACTGCTATCGTTTAACTCTTTTACTTTTTTCCTCTACTTGCCATCTCCTCTGTATTCAATGCTTGCACCTTGCTGCTGAGGGAGTCTCAAATAGATACACATAAATGAGAATTTGTTCAATTTTGATTTATGTCAGAGAAACCCTTTTTTAATTCATCTGTCTTCTCTCCCCATCTCCACCCTTATTTGGACACCAAATCCCTGCAATACTATTTCTTGGGCATGGAAAGTTTGAAAGCTTTCTGTAAATTAGATACCAATAGATAAGCACCAACATCTTCATTTCCATCCACAGACTCAGAACACAGGTGATGTCAAGGGATGCTAAGCATATCAACAAGACAGTGCCTATGCAGAGCAAGAAATTATTTCAGAAACCTCCCAAAGTCCAGATCCTTCCTGGAGGATCACACATCACATCCTTTCTAAATCCACAATATCCTTTCTAAATAGTTTTCTCCTGTGATTCTGCTGTGGGGTATTATCACCTGCAAGAGGAAAGAAGCCTCAGCTAGTCTCTTTTAAGCTTCTGATAAAGCTCAGCACTGCAATGAACTGAAGTTTTCAGGTCCTATTTGGCAAGGTACCAGGCATCCTCATCTCTCACTGATGCTGAGAAAGAGCTGGCAATAATATCCTGGGAAGGAAAAAGGATGGGGCTAAAGGCTAAGGCAAGTTCTCTTCATTCCCATGTGAATGCTTGGCACATGGACCAGTGGCTAATTCAGTTATTAGAGCATCCTAAGAGCCTGGCATTAAAGGGCACTTTACAGAAGATGCCCAGGACCCAGCGTAGGAACCCAGATACCCAAAAATGTTAAAGCACCTGTAGAAAGACAAGAGTGATGGACAAATTCAGACAGGCTTGTCTAGGACATGCCTTTTTATTTTCCTGCATCTCTCACACGTGGCACTTGTCCAGTTTCACTGGGAACTTCAGCTGTGGTACTGCAAGGTGAAAGGCACCCTTGTGGGCTGATGGGGTGGGATAAGAACATACTCTGACATTTTGTGCCAAGGAGCACTGTGTCTTCCCCACAATTAAGCTGTCCCAAACCATAAGTAAATACTTATTTGCAATGGCTGCTTATGGCATGTTTGCCTCTCTTTTATGCTAGTATATATTGCATATAGCTTCCCAAAACTCAGAGGAATCACTCAACAATCAAACCTCTAAGGCAAAGAGCTGGGTCTTTTCATGACACAAAGCTATACGAAATAAAATAGGATGTATCAAATGACAAGATCTGTATCTTAAGTGGAGGACACCATCTAAGAGTGATTTCTCTGTAGGTCAGAGATATTTAGCAAAAAATACTGTTCTTCAAAAAGTGCTAAATGATACAATTTCATAATTTCATGACACAATTTGATGGTCAGTTTGACTTTCAGGTGTCTTAAAATCTGACAAACCTCTTAAATTTTCCTTAGAGGGTAACATTTATATCTCCCTATCTTTTGTTGTTGAATGGTTTCTGTAATTACTTATATAGAGATACTAAATGACTTTAATATTCACAGGGTTGATTTGCTGATATATATGGAGTTTAAAATCAAAATCCCAGCCCTGAGTGTTCTTAGAGATATCAGTGTCCCATTTTCTCTCAAATTAGCAATGTCACGCAAGTTTTGAGAGTCTGTAATTACAACCTCAACAGAGCAGAAAAGCCCCAGCCTCATTCTGCTCAAAAATGAGTCTTCCCTTGGCTTTAACAGTGGGGATTTTTCATTCTTGCATCTGAGTGTTGTGACTGTGATCCAAATTATGCCTTTTTTGGACACAGGGATGCCATGGGATTTTTTTGTGCAGATGTCAATATGGCAGAATTTGACCAGCTTGACTTTAATCTGTCCTGATTTGTCACACAGTTCAGCCAATTGAGTTCCTTAGATGGTATGGAAAATTGGTGCTGTTTTTCTCCAGAATGCCTGCTCACACACTAGCACAGTACACAGACAGTCAAGTGTGCAGTAAAAGAAAAGCTCAATAGCTCAGTGGATTTGCCACAACCAGCAGGGCTATTGCCCCTAGTTACTTGGTTAGCTGAGCTATTTCAGGGAAATTAGACTGATGGCAAAATTAGGTACCTCTGATGTGCTACCTGGGCATATCACAGTGCTTAATGTTAACAACAAATATGTGAAATAAGGCAATATTAGCTTTAATTCTCTTGGAAGTGTCACAAAAAGAGATAAGTGCAGGCTTAAAGGTACTCAAGATGTTAAAAAAATACAGAGAAATAAGTAGTAACTATAAGTTCATAAGCCTCCTTTCCTGACCTTCCCCGTTCCTCTCCTAAGGACTCAACGGACCTGATTAGACTGGGTGTAAATCCCCCAGGGGACACCTGCTTTATATCTTTTGCTATTTAAATATTTTTTCAATCAGTTTTTAGGTGATATTAACAAGCAGAAGCCTGAAGAAGCCCCTCAGTCACTACATGATGTTACTGTTGGGAGAGTTGAGCAGAAGCTCTGTGACAGGCTCTGTGAGGAAAGAGGCATTTCTACAGAGACAAGCAAGGCTAAAATCCATTCAATATTCTGTTTGATGAGCAGCTCAGTCCAAAACCCTGCAAGCTTCTGCTTATTTGAAAAGAAAGGAGAAATGTGTGGAAAGCCTTTGCCATGCAGGAATCCAAGTGGGCTGGTATTGTTGTGATGAACACTGAGGAACAAAGTCAAAGGGGTTGTTCTAGTGCACATGAGATCCTTAGGGCCAGCTGTCACCCCATCTTATGCAAGTTTTATGGTGACATAAAGTCTCTGAGGCTGATGAATTTGCTTCAGGCTGGTTATTTAAGATATTTGAAATTTATGTCTGTACTTGTCATACAGGGCTGGTTGAATTAATACCTATCCAGAGCGTATAGAAGTATTAAGTCCTCTAAGTGGCAAACATGGCTATATTTGAAATTGTTCTTATCTGATAAAGGGCAACTTTGTTCTTATTGGTATCAGAAACAGAAGTCTGTATATTTGTTATCCATCAATTTCCTTAGAGTGTATGTGTGTTTTAAAGAGGGACAGAAGCAAAGACAGAGATTGATCCAAAAGAACTGCAGCAGGATCTTGACTTGACTTCATATAACACTGTGTGAGCAAATATTAAATGGTGTGACAGGGAAGGTTCTGCCCCTGCCAGCCTTCAAATAAACCAGCCCTCTTTTTACTGTTTTGGTTCTGCCAAGTGCAGGAGGTTTACTAAGCTTGTACTAGATGGCTTTGACAAAGAGTTCAAAACTATTTTAAATCTCCTGGACACTTGAAAAAAAAATGCCATAAAAAGTTGAAAGTAGAGACCTGTGCCAGCCAGTCTCAGAAGAAGAATTTCTACCCATGAGATCATGTTATCCTGTTCACAGTACAGAACAGAGGGAAAGTTTAGGAATTCAAATCCTTTTGAACATGATACTGTAGCTGCAACGGCAGGGGTGGATTTATGGATTTGTAGAGTGGTTAACACACTTTTGCATTTACCAAAGTGTTTTATCTTCTACATTAGGTCAAGATGCCCAGAGTAGAACAGTCTGTTTTTATCAGGCAGTTATTAAAATGCAGCATAAATCCATTTTAGCCGTCGCAGGGAAGATCCTTGCTCACTAATGGCAGCTCCTGACAACGGCTGAGTTAAAGTCAGGTGCTTCCAGACTGAAAATCTCTTTCCTCCAAGACTGAAGGAAAACAGGTATGGCAGAAAGGAGAATAATCACAGGCTGGGTAAGAACACGAGCCCAGCTGGGATATGCTGTCCTTCAAGGCTGGTATCAATTCAAGAAGCCACTGAACAGCTCTGAAAACACAGGAGGAACCAGACTTCAGAAGGCAGTGCAGGGGTTAGAGAGGGCAAAAAGGAGCTTTTAAGCAGCTGCAGCCAGCTACCCCAGGATCTTCTAAACACTGCATACATGTGAGGTGTTGGCAGAAACATTTGAGTCTACAGTGGGCTAAGACCACTAAACACATGATTTACATGAGCATCATCTCTTTTTTCTCTTCTTCAATCTCTCTTTTAATATATATTCTCATCTCAGTATGCAGAATATACTGGTTTAAGAGTAGGAATGAGAAGAATTCTTCCAAAGAAAGAGGAATAAATAGGTGTGAAGTGGGTAACGTAGTGTGATTTCCATGTCTGGGAGGGTCAGTGATGGGATGAGCAGGAGGAGCATATGCAGCTGCATTAATTCTGCAGCCACCTAACTCAATCCCCATCTTGCATCTAAGAAAAACCTACTTGCCAGGAGGAAAACAGTTCAGTACATTGAACTGCCTACTGAAGAAGCTAATGGAGCATTTTATGGATGAAAAAGGAGTGCAGCAAACTCTGCTCAATAAAGATGGGTTGAACTCTAAAAGGGAAATTAGTGAAAATATACAATAACAGCACTGAGTAGGATACAACAGTCCATTTGTGCAGATTTGGGTGGAGAAAGTAATAAATATTATGATGTTCCTCGAGCATGTGACCCCCTCACCTAGTGACTACACTACAATACACATATACGATGTTAGTTTTACAGTTGAATATTCTGGCTTTTCCTTTGCATCTTTTAGTTTTCAGAGGAGAGCTATGACTTTTCTGAATATACCTCTGTGTGGGGAATTTTTAAGCCTAATATTATCTTTCCATGGGAATGGAAGAACGCCCTCACGACATTTTCACATGCTTCACTGCAGATAAAAGAAACTATTTCAGAAGATGCTGTTACTTTAAGGATTGACTTGTCACCTGTTAAAATTATATCTGTCAGAGGACTGAGATTTAGAGAGACTTTGGACTGCAAGTATATGGATTGCCATTTATGTGGTGGTCTGGAAGATTTTATCATGTTCTACATGCCTGGCATCAATTTAACCAATTCTCATATTCTGTATCACACTTTTTTGTAAGATTTTATTTTTTCATAAAGAAGGTTAAGGTAATTTACTCACCATGTTTATTATATATGAAGTTGTTGAAATAATGAGGGCAATAAAATTGAATTTAGCATTGTCTTTATTGGTTTGAAGGTTACATTCATAAGCTTTGTTTGTTTTAATAAGTTTATTGTACAGTCTTAGGCATATGTTATTATGCAGGGACGGATATGCTTTGAATATTTTTGTAATTGTGGGTAGTATAAAAGTCATTTTCTGTTAGATTGCACAAATCCATTACATTAGTAGAAAGATACATTATTGTAATAGGATTAATGTGCAACACATAAACATGATCAGTAATATTCTTTTTGATAAATTATCTCATTTTAATGACTTGGAATGTAGAGAGATTTCAGGATAGTTCCATCTTTGATTTGCATAATTGTATTACAGACAGACAAATTGCATTATATTCTTCATTAACAATAGATTGCTTGTATAACTATTGTATTTTTGAAGGCACTGCTTTTATATTCATCCTGTAATTTGTCATTTTATGACACCACTGTTTAGCTTAGTTTGGAGAGAATAGAAACTAAAAGATTATTTGATTTAAGCTGAGTGCAGTGGTATCTTTGCATTCAACAGTAATGCAATGAGCTATTGTTTGTTCTAACAAATTATCATCCACAGCTAAAGTTAGTTAAAAAATATTTTTCTCATTTGTGGCAGATTCATGGCATTTCACAGCAAAGTGTCAGCACTTGTAAATGACCTTCAGTGTAAAAACACAACACAAAATTAAATTAGATCCGTCAGAATGTTTCCTCCTTTTCTGCTTGGGCTCGCTCTCCCTCTTTTTCTCCTTTGCACATGCACACACACACAAACATGTGGTCTGTCTTGCTCTCACTGAGTTCTTCAGGGTTTCATAATTTCATAGGCTAACTACATCTGCTGAATTGCAAATGATATCATAAAATGTATAATTAATTTTTTCAATGGCAAATCCTTGTCTGTTAAGATTATATGTTTTCTCCATGGAAAGCTAACTATTCACAAAGATGTTTTAGGATAAAGAAAATAAGCTTTTAATTTTTCTCTAACCAAACCTTCTTCAATCATTTTTGACTGCGAAGAACACCGGTAAATTAAAAGTTAGCAGCTTGAGACAGGTTTGCACTCCTACCATATCAAAACCAGTTTCTTATTTTAGAAAATCTAAGAGTTGCGCCCAATTAGGGCATCTTGAGCACTGTGATTCTTGAAAAAGAAATTGGCTTTAGAAAGGAATTATGATGGCCAAATCACAAATAGATACCTATGATTGATAATGAAACTCAAAAATTTGGTTTCCTATCTAAATGCAAGCCAGAATTTGGGCCTAGCTCACTGAATACTATGTTATACAACATTTTAAAAAGCTGAGCCAATATTCTTGTAAATTTCTCCTAAATTTAGGCTGTTATTTTACATTCCAATCTTATAAGAGCATATTTGTTGTTGCATGAAATGGGTAATTCTATCAATGCCAATGCAACAAGTCTCAAATGAAAGCCTAACCCTATAAAACAAGTAGGTTTTAGGACTTGTAAGTCCTAAGAGTCCAGGATTTCACCCTTGTTATCCACCTACTGACACTCACCTCAGTTCTGACCTCCCTAATAATGTTGGCATTTTTTAATACATTAACTATTGAAAATAAACTTTATAGCTGGGAAAAAGAGAAGGAGTTTGGACCAGAAGTACAGATTCTTTCAGCAGCTTGAGTACATGATTACAACAGTTTTGAGGCTTGTAACTTCTTATATTCTATAAATATTTTTGTCCTTATCCTTGGATTTTTTCATTCTTCTGGAGAAGAAATATATAATAAGTTCCTAAAACACAAATTCACACAATTATTTTAGAACATTTCTATAGAAAAAAAGGATAAAACTGGTGCAACAGGGTAGAAATATATAGCTGGGTCTATTCATGGTGAAATGAAGTAAACTCTGGACTTATCTTGACTTATTTGGACTATACTTTTTAAGCTTATTCCTTTTAGTTTTCTCAAAATATCGTTCATAGAAGCTGTACCTGCCCACCCCTATGCTGAAAGTGTTATTGGATATTTCCAAAAGGCAGAAGGTTAATATTTCACTATCTGTCTTCTTGGAATCTCCGCTTTGGCTTGGCAAAGCCTTAGTGCTCCGTAAGGCAGGATAAACATGATCTTCACCATGATGTGGCTTCCATGGTACTGAGAATTACAAGTTAATGAACTCTGCATATGCAAGGACAGTTTCTGGAATGTATCAGATTCAGAGACTTGCAGAAAATTCCCAAACACAAAATAGAACTACATTTACAAGCAATTTGTGACCAACCAATGACCAAGCAGTGTGAACATTTAGATGTGCTCTGTCAAAAGTAATTTTCAAGAATGTTTCAGTACTGGTATCTACAGCTGACCTCCCCAGCCCACGCAGCACCATACATTGCTGATATGTCAATCTGAGAGGGTTTCATGCCTCCTGACACCTTGGATCAAACATGGAGACACACTGGTTTTTCCCAGTTCCCATTATTAGCGTGTTACTGAAATATTCACATTGCAAGGCAAGTGAGATTTAGGATCATACATATTCAGGACTCCAGGAAATATCTTTTTGCTGCTTATACTAAATAGCCAGAAGTCTCACAAAAGAAGTAATGTGAAAAATGAGCTTATGCTGTTATTTACCATCACAATAACTCCTCTAATCAAATATACACAGGCCACACTTTCTCAAAAGCACAATTCTATAGGTTATTTAAGTAGGGCAAAACAACCACATCCTCATCAGTTGCATTTCCCATGGCTCATTGTCACACATACTCTTCCAAATTATCTATCTCTGTGTTCTCCAGATGGAAAGCCAGTGCACTCTGAAGTTTCACCCACCAAATCTGGTCCATATGACCATATCACATGGGACAAACTGGTCTCGGAAAGGAGTCTGGGGAGGCTTGACTCCAGACCACCACTGACTCATCCTCTGATACAAGACAAGCACATTCTGCTTTTATGCCTGCTCGTGTTGTTCATTCTCTCCATTAAGATGCTCTAGAGCGGGTTTGCCTTCCTGTATGATTTAACCATGAATATTAGAAGGATAAATAGGGAGCAATATTTTAGTATGTGTATTTACTCTTCTATGAGCTGCCTTCCATTGTCTAACTCTTATTAATGCATGTGGAGGAAGTTCGCTCAGAGAACTCCCTCATATTACAACATCAGTGTTTTTAAGTCTTCGAAGTTTTCCTTGTCCACCAGGAGAATAATTATAAGTATCAACAGAAATAAAAGCTGTCACATGTAAAAATATATCAAACTAGAAGGAAAAAAAAACCTTAAACAAACAAGCATCAGCTTTTTTAAAACATGTTTCCCTTAAAATCATTCTTCTCTCTTTTCTCCTTTAAGAGATTCCTTTGAACAGAAAAACAGGATGCATATGCTGTATTGTCCATATGGAAACTAAACATAACCCCCTTCAGGAATTAATAAGATTAAGTTACACTTCAGTGGGAAATCAGAGTACAAAAATTAATGAAAATTTCCTGTGGATGGTGGCAAAGAAAGCTATTCACTGT
The DNA here is from genome assembly GCA_013399945.1 of Ploceus nigricollis. Lineage (NCBI taxonomy): Eukaryota > Metazoa > Chordata > Aves > Passeriformes > Ploceidae > Ploceus > Ploceus nigricollis. Next base: position 368,194 of record VXBC01001842.1, on the reverse strand, counting down.
GCCAGTGAACTGATGCAAACTGACATTTTGTGATGAGAATTACTGAAGAAAAATTAATGGGACCTATCTACTGCCTATGACAGGATATAGGTGACCTCAAGTGTCCCCTATGAGCCAATGTGTTCCATCATGTCCATAAATAAGCCAGTGGGTATGCTCTGATGCTTTCTGCCTCAGACATAAGGTAAGGGGTTTTTTTCAGATGTTAAAATGTCTCTTTCAGGAAATCACATCAATGTTTGCTTAAAGGTAAGCATGTGCTAAAGATGCTTCGCATCAAAAACTGAGCAACATCTGCTATTGTCTTACATGCACTTCACTGCAGGATAGCACCAGCTCCTGTCAAGTCACCGGCCATTAGAAATTCTCTTCTTGGACATCTTATTAATGCTTCTATCTTTCATTCCCTTTCACAGCTGTGAAGGTCACAACAGAATAATGCTGGTGTCTTCTAGGCCCTACAGATTATCTCATTTCAGGCTCACCATCAACCAGAAGATACATGGAAATTCATCTAATCTTTTTACTGTGAGGTTACTTAATTCTTTCAGTCTGAGCATCAACCTTTGATTTGGACAAACATTGATAGCAAGGATGCTTTTGAGACACATTTTTAAGGTTGGTTCATGGAGAATATGCTTGACCTCAAAAAAAAAAAATTTTTCCCCACAGAGAGATGCCCCAAAGCAGTATTGGACATCTCTTCTGGAGGTCTTCACACACGTATCTGGGGAAATCAGGTTTCTTTCTCTTTCATCTTCTACCTGTTATTTTTGTTTGCTGTTGAAGAGTGATTTTAAGTGCAGTTCTTTGAATACAAGCTATATCTGTGTCTTAACATCTTAAATATTCATCTAATTAGATTTATTCTTTCAAGAATCTAGGAAGGAAAGGGTATTTGTGTTTTCTGCAAGGTGTCAAATTTATTTGTGTTGCCTATTGCATTTTACAGTATTAAAGAGGACATCTTCCAATATTACCATAGGGATCCTATTTATTTATTAAAGCTTCCTTGCTCTTCGAAAGCAGTTTCCAGCATTTCCATGTGCCTATTTTTATTCGATTATCCTTAGTTATGTTGTAGCAAGGATCACTAACTACTAATTTATTTTGATTGTTAAAGCTAACTCAATAAGGTTTGATCAAATAGTCATAATTCTTTTAAGATTCCCAAGTCTGAAATTATGTTTGGTACTTCAACATTTATTGTAGTTGAAGCTCTCAATGCTTTTAAAAATCTCTTTGTGATATGCAACTGTTACATGGAGTTTAAACAACTCACCACCAAGTAAAGTGTTTTGTACACAAGAGAAGGATCTTAAAGATACAAAAACGTATCACTGCCCTCCTATTCTTTGCCCCACAGTGACCTATGAAGTGTCCAGTCACTTCAGGCAAATGGAATGATGACTGTTAAAGGACTTAAGTGCATTTAAAATTCAGTGCTGAAAAAATAATTGTTTATAACTGTGGGAAACAGGAAGAATTTCTGTTGTTCCCTTCAAAAGTTGTGTTACACACAGAGATCAAAATAAAAGAAAACCTCTGAAATACTTAGGTAGTGGCATCCTACAGGGAATAAATATAACCACAGGAACAATAGGTATTTTTTCAGAGCTCCCATTGGAACTAATACTTAGCTCTAGATCAAACACAGAGGCTATTCTGGGATCCGAAAATGGGCTTCCCAAAAAGCCCAAATGCTCACAGTATTCATGTTTCCCTTTTAACCACCAAAATAAACACTCCGTAGACTTATAAGTGATGGGTTTATTTCATATAACAGTAAATGGCCTTCTAGGGTCAATATATTAGTTTTCCTCGAGATATACAGTTTCAATAGCAAGTGATGCATGAAGTCTGTTAAGCCTTTTGAATTGTCTATCAGTTCTGGGAATTATAGATTTTAACCCATATAGATACTTGGCTCAACCACAAAATGAAAAATCATTAGGAAAAAAACACTGTATATTATTACTCCAATATGTACTTGTGATTTAGAATTGGCATTTCAACACACAAACAAAATTCCTAGAATCATCCAGCTAAATGCAAATGGATTGTAGAAATACTTTAAATAATAGAACAAAAGAAAACTCATCAGAATTTACTACTCATCCAAGTGTGTACAGCTTTTTCTATTACACATACATAAACACCCTTTGTACTTCTACAGTTGATTGAATCAAAACATGAGACGATCTGAAAACACTTTCGTAGTTTTCTTTAAGTTCCACCACTACTGTAATAAGTTCCCTGGCAGTGCACAGGCCATACTCTGTAAATAAATGTGTGTTTCATTTTCAAATGGAATTTCATTAATCAAACCACAGTAATAGTAGAGTATTTAAAACACATTTCTCTAAAAAGGGGGTAGAACATGCCAGCAAACTACTGATACAGTTAAGTTGCACAATGATTTAAACCATCTGAAGAGATGGCTTTCTTGCCTTCAGATTTTATGACAGTCTGGTCTTGAACTTCTTCCCCCCTCAGAGGCTCCCTAAGCAACCCCAACACTCTAATGAACTTTGAAGATCCCCTTGCTGGAGTCAAAGGTCTAATTCCTCTCCTCATTTCATTCACAGGGAACTTCGAGAAGTAGGTTTTTGCAGAAGTGCCATATCTGTGAATAAAACCACAGGCATGCAGGTGCCAGTGGGCTACCTTTAATAAGAATATCTTCATATATATATATATATATGTCTGCTATATATATTTGCATATATATATATATGGCTACTGTGACTATATACAGCTTTTCACCTGGAATTGGAAAAGTATTGTATGAATGAAGAAATAGAAATACTGGTCATAGAAATGTCATCCATTTGCTGAGCTGGGAACAAAGAGAAAATATCCCGTGTCCAAAACCTCCGCCCCTACCTTCAGAGAGCAACAGTGGGAAGCCAGTGACCTGGTCCCCAGGTGTTTTCTCATGTGAATATACTGCAGGAGCAGCACTAAATATTTCCTGGATAAAGACGGGTTGTATGTGAAGCTTTCAGATAAAGTGTAGGTAGCCAGAGCTCAGCTTCACAATGACTATTCTGCTTCCCAGAAATATCTATGGATTCATTGTTTAGAACCACAGAATAGAATCAAAGAGTCTTGTAGGTTAGAAAAGACCTTTCAGATCACTGGATCCAACCATTAAGCCAGTACTGAAAAGTCCACCACCATGGACAGAAATCCACACTTTCCATTAAAACCAAGTATCACTTGCTGTCAGCTTCATATTTTGGTCCTTAATGTGCAAGGCTGTAGGAAGAGAGAGGAAAGGCTCAATAGGGAGAAGAATTACTTCCCTAAGAATCTCTGAGGATTTCAGGCAGCACAATAAAAAACTAAATTAACTTATTCATTTTTATCACCTGATGAGCATAATTAGCAAACAGCACATAATGACAGCAAATAATGGCTCTCTTTTCCCCCTATTAAGATAGCTTAATGACTGTATTTTCCCACAGTCTTAAAGCTTGCTGTATTTACCAGCTGTACTTACCTGAAAAATGTTTTGTCTGTCAATATTGAAGTTAACAAAATGCTTAACTACAGCACATAATGATGCTGACACAAAACAGCATTTGAACTGAACACGGAGGCTTTTGCAGCTCTCACTGTGCTGAATCCTCTGTGACAGAAACTCAGAAAAGAAACATGACTAAGCAGAATTTAATCATTCACTTCATCTTCCCCAGATGACAATTGATAAGCAACCTTCATTTGTGATGTGCTTCTTTCCTTCATGAGTTTCACTATCCATGTATGAATCCCAGAACAACCACCTAGAGAACCACGATGGTAGAACTGCATTTTAATGTCAGTGTTTAATATCCAGCTGCAGGAGCCAGGTACCCTTTGGTAGCACTGAACCATCCCTTTGGGTTTCAAGGTTGAGATTAAGGTTATCGAGCTGGCTCGCTCTATATTCACACTGAGACCTTGCAATTAAGCCTTGGGAAATGGCTTTGCTGAATTTTCTTGTGTTGAAATCAGCTTTTTGCAACAGGAACAAGATGCAAAATGTCTTGTCCAATGACAGTTTTCATGCTGTATCTTCAGCAGCAAGTGACACTGATTGCATTGGCAGCTATTGCTATCTACTGCCAGACAGAACAAATTCAAACTAATTTGGATGGAGTATAAAATATACCTCTCCTCAGGGCACAGTCTTGCAAGACCCCTGGAGACTGAGCTCCCATTGATTTCCTTTGACTTAAAAGGCACAAATGATTCGCATGACCAGATCCAGAATGGATAAAGATGGAGAACAGCAGTGGTTCTGATATCATCCTAAAAGCCTCTCTGACCCTCACTGTACAAGCCATCCTTTGATTCATCTGTCACAGCTGTATCTAACAGAAGTATTTACTTTCAAGGATCTTCCCAGCTTATCATATTTTACCTACTGATTCCAAGCCACAGCCTAAATGTCAGCTTCTGTCTCTTCCAGATGTCTGTATTCCTCCAACATCTTGTTGTCACATTAATTGATCAGAAGAATCTCTTAGCTTCCTTTTTCTCTATGGACATTGCCCAGCATGACAATCTCTAAGCAATACTCTGTGGTCAATTAAAGTGAAAAATATACAAGAGAAAAACCTAAAGAAAAGAAAAAGTATTCTTCTTCCTTCTCAAGTCTAAGTTTTATCTATCTGGGACATAAAAATATTAAATCTGACAGACCTACCCAAACTGATTATCTTGTGAGATTTAGCACTGACTTTAACAATATATCAATGCTCTATTTTTATTTCCATTTTATTTCATTCCCTGATAACAGACACTAAGAAAACCCTGCAGCTGTACATCAAGACAGCATGTGGCACTTTATCACCTAGATGCTGACTGTGTTGGTAGTCTTTCTGAGACTTCTAAATTCTGTGTTATTCCACACAGTTGTTTTACCTGGGTGTCTCATGAATATATTATTATGCTGGTGGATGTGTGGCTTTGCTGATGGAAGGTGCTTTTCTCATGCCTGGGGCAATATAGGAGGAAAAAAATGTATGTTAGATACCAGTCTTGAAAAAGTGAAAAAGTTTGGGATTTTTTTGTTGTCGTTCTATTTGGCTTTCTGTTCTTCCTGCAGAGGAATAACCTTCACTAGTAATGCCTCTTCCAAAGTGGTTCACATGGGCCCACAGGCCTACAGCTCCCCACGTGATACAGTTATTAATTTGGTTCTTTACAAGAATCTATGATTGAGTCAGTACAAACTGCTTCTACTTTGTAGCTACTTCTGCTTTAACGTAGAGATCACCACACTAGAAGAAACCCCAAAAATTACTCTTACTCTCTGTGATATTACTTCTTTCATGGTTTTGTTTTACCTCATTCATCAGATATCAGTGAGGTGTGAAATGGTGATGAGAAAAAACTTTCCAGTCACTCATGCTCCTGCTGCAAATCAGGGCTCTGTATGACAGACCCAAACATTAAAAGAGTAGACTTTGCCATACATGGCTCTTCTGTGTAGCTACAAAAGACAGATTGAACTTAATTGGATCTGTTTGGCTTTGTCCTCTCATTGCAGGGAACATGTGGCATTGATGTTCTCACCCTTTCTAACAAGATCCAGGTAGAGAATTTTATTTAGCAGCAGAGGATAATTCAGGGAAGAAGCTCAGAAGAGCTCAGTCCTCCAGCAACTGAATATTTTGCCAACAGTCTGACAAGAAACCTTGTCAAAACTAAACTCACGCAGCTTGAAGGATCTATCTACAGTCATCCCTTTCGTCATCTTTGTCATGGCTATTTCTAAATAGACTTTAGAACTAGAGAAAATACTCATGGCTTCTGGACCAAGTTTTTCTGGGCACACTGAAAACCAGGAGTATCAGTATATATTGCAAGATTTGGAACATACCTCAGGTACAAAGTAGAGACTGCAAGAATGAAGGAGAACCCTGCTTATATAAATACACACTTGCAAACACACACACAAGTGCCTGCTAATACTATCAGTGCTGTATGCTGGCACTTGTTCAAAACTTTGAGGCATTGGCATTATTTTAATCATTTTTTTCATTGAAGTAAAGAAACTGCATGTATAATTAAACAGTTGTATTATATTGTAGAAATAACCATGTAATGACATAGTTAGAAATTCTTGGTTTTTCATGGTAATACCAAATATAATTACCATGTAATCTGCAGAAAGCAAACAAGGCTGTAATTATTCTATAATCCAATTAATTACAGGGTAGCAGATAGGTTATTTCTTCCCAATAAAACATACATGCAAAGGAAATTAACTGGTAGAGAAAAGATATTTTTCCCTTGAAGAAATTTATTTAATTAATGGGAAAAAAAAGATTTACTAGGATTTCATGTCAAAGGACAAAAATGCACCTAGCTGTGGACATGTCTCTGACTAAGCCCTGCAGTTTGTAATCTGGCATTATTCCATCAGCAGAAATACTTTCTTTACTCTTTTTCTTTTTAGCTGCTAGAACTGTAACCCTTCTATTGCAGTAACACCATATATTTGTATAATTCTATAGGAAGATACTGAGTTAAAAGCATAGAAAAAGGAAGTCTTATAAGTATTCCCAAAATAGGCATTATGTGGGTTTGGAAGCCTAAGCTTCCCTAAGCCACTTCCCACAGTCATAAGGATGGGCTGTGTCTGTTCCATCCTCTGCCTTGACAGCAACCAGATCATGTCCCTGACTTGGGCTGAGACTGGTTCCTTTCATTTCAGTAAAGTACCCACTAAAACGGCTACAGAGTCCTTTTGGTTTTCCCACAACTGAAACAAACGATTTGAGGTCACATCATCCCCTAGACAGCAATGAAATATTTCTACAAACTGTATTTAGGGTATTTTGTGACCTCACCCACATTCCCAGTTCTATAATTCCAGTTGGTTTAATCTTCTGATTTTTTAATAATCTTGTGAAGCATGCCACAGAAATCTGGCAGTAAATCAATGAAGGGCTGTGCTGCATGTGCAAAGGGAGAGCTGAATGCAGCATCTCCCATCCATTCCTGCTGTAAGTCTGAATGACTGTACAGTCAAAACATCTATGTCCAGCTTGAAGCTGCCTAAAGAGCTTGACTACTGTATAATAAAAAATATTCTGTTCCTTTATACATTATTTAAGGACACTTTTGAAAAGGCTTTTGATCCTGTGAGCTGTTTCTACCAACCTGCTTCTGCCCCAGGTATTTATTGTAGCCCACCAGCACTTCCAGACTACTTAAAACCCCAGGCTTGTGATGACAAGGTCATGTCCTAAGCCAGCAATGCTCCACTTCTCTGGGCTCTATAAGGGTGCACATAAAATAAAGACAGTCACCAAAAGTCAAGATATTGTCCTCAAGTTCTTTCCTGCTCTATTCCTTTGCTTCAGAAGTTTAATTGCTACAACATCAGAGACACAGGCACACTTTGTCCCAACAGGGACTCAATACCTGGGGACAGCCCCTGCTCCCAACAGCCCTTGGTCTGTAGGTGTGGACAAACATCCTTTGGTGCATGGTGCAGTTTTGTGCAGTGCCACACTCTGCTTCCTAAACAAGAAACTGCAATTCTTGATAAGCATCATTAGACTGGCAGGGCACTAAAGAAAGATCCAAACTACTTTCATTTACCATGCAAGCCAAACCAGACACAGAATTCAGTGGCAATTTGACTTATAAATTGCTGAGTTACAAAGAAACAATTTTCCCCACTCCTGCCTACCCAGATGTCCTTTTTTTAACCTTGCACCACTCTAATTCTCAGTATTTAGATGTTAATCCTTTTGAGAACAAGAGGAAAAGTGGTGCAGTAAAGCAATGTTTGAGGGCATACAAATAATTATACTTCTGCACTTAGCAGACACAGTTTCTATTTCCAGAAATTGTTTAAAGCTCTTCAAAATATGAATAGATAGAGAGTATCTGAGAACTTTCTGTTCTCTTTCCTCATACACAACACCTTCTTAATGAACAATATATTCCACACTAAAGGAGTCCTGGGGATCAGGTTGTCACTTAAAAGATTTGGGCTCGCCTCATTAGATATTTAAAAAAGCTCAAGACCTCTATTTTGATGCAAATATAATTTTGAATGTGCATAATGTTTTATGCACATTCGTTTTAGAGCATGAAACATATACATCACTTGAATGAATTAGGACAATAGAGTTCTGTCTCCTACAATATAAGTGTGAATTTCTGGGGAGGGAGACAGGAAGAAGCAAATTTCAAGGGTCACACATTGCTGTAATACTCTTTTTCTTTTTGCCTGCTGAGAAAAGTTTAGAAGATTAAAGTGAGGGAAGGCTGTTACACAGCAGTACAGTAGTTCTAAAAAGGAAATGCTTACACCAGTGCATTAGACAGTCTGCCAGACTTACACTCACTCTTGCCCTAAGTTTTGAATTTATGGATATTTAATTTTGGATGAAATACATCAGCCTGGATGTGTGGAATTGATTTTTTCTGTCCCTTGGTCACACTCCTGTGAGAGTTGCAACTGGGGAATCACATCATTGCAGGATTAGTGGTAAGACCAATTCTTGCTCTAAGACCACAAGTCCTCTGATGAATGGCTTGTCAGAGTGGAGAAGGAATCTCTGCCTTATGCGTACTTCTTTTTCCCTTTTCTCCTCAGGGAATTAAGCTTATGCAATCACATCACGTCTGAACATTCCCTCACCGTTTCATTTCACAAATGATTTTTGAGCCTACCAGGCAATGCCAGCCAAATTTGAGAGAAGGGTAAGTGCTGCAGCATCTGCCACAGCCCAGACAGCCACAATGCATAGAGTATAATCATACAACTTCAGAATGCTTCAACCCATACAGAGTAACACCATACCACATCAGAAGGCTTCAGTCACCTGTCCACACAAAGCAACACCATATCACATCAGAAGGTTGCAAGCATCTGCCCTCCTTGTTCTTTAGCCCCACCTTTTATACCCCTCATGTTCATGCATTGCACCTGTGTGCCCTCTGTTCCCTTTGGTGGTTGGTCAGTGCACCTGGGCACTCCATAGCTCATTGCCTTCAATGCTGCTCACCTGCTTCTCACAGCTGTGCCCATTGGGGATGAGGCTCGGCCACAGCCCCACTCCCAATTACCACAAACTGTGTACCTACAGGTAAGTATTGAGTCTCAACAAAATTCCTACAATTACTGTTCTATTCAATTCTAAATATAACAGCTGAGAAGGGTGAGAGATTGTACTGGTACCCCTGTGGAAGGTAAGATACAGCTTGAACTTATTTTCTGTTAGTCATGGGAGAAGCCTTATGGGCAAGAGACATTTTGAGTACCAGAGCTGGAAAACCATTGGATGGGTCTCACATCAGTGAGCAAAACTGCAGTGCACAGCCCCACAGGGAAGCAGGTTTCATTAATTCCACTTGCACCACAACTTCCTGATCACAGCTGTAGCACGGGGTTTAGTCTGCACAATAATCTGTGAAAAAATCCTCTTGGTATTATTGGATCAAGGATGCACATGGACTGATGCACTGAAAACACTGGCAAATAACACTAAAATGACATCATGGTGACAAAATCAAGATCTAAAAATATTGGGAATGATATGTGCACATACATACAACAATATTACTTTGATTCAATAAATCATTTTACTTCCTTGTTTGATACAGCCCTACACTAGTATTTGGATCCATCCATCCATGGCTTGTCTTCTTTTAGCTCTGTGTCTGTGTTGCATTCTCTAGAGTAACCACCAGCTTCACAAGCATAGAGCCCATGGCATTCCATAGCATTTTGCAGAACAGATGTTTCTATCCCAAATTTACAGCGGCAGGACCAAGGCACAGAGCAGCCAGCACCAATCCCAGGCATCTGAAATCAGTTTGTTTGGGGTTTTTGTTCTTGAGTCCTCTTGTTGAGTATCCAGCATTGTCTCAGCACTTTCTACATTCAAATCACAGCTCAAGTTGATTCCTGCTACAGCTGTAAGAACCCAATATCCCTCTAAATTTGGCCACAGATGAACTGCACTGGACACCCAGAACATGAGAAACTCATCCAAAAGGCCCAGCTGTACCAAGTCTGAAGATCTGCCCAGTTTTATAAGGCAACAGAGATGGAATCCAGCTCACTTAACCACAGGATGTGACTTTTTCTACTTTTGCCCCACTGCCTCTGTCATTTGCCTTTCAGCATTGGAAAAAAATGGGGTGAGGCTCTGCACAGAGAAGAGCTTCACCGATTGAACTGTACTAACTCACTCCCAGGGCTTGGAACGGTGAATAAACCAGGGTTTTGGTGAAGGATGGTGAAAACTTCCTCATCTGAAATATTTTAAGGACACATCACTATTCAGACACATGAAGCTGCATATCACTGCAGTACAGTGTTACTGCATGTATGTATTTCTTAAGGACGTTAAATCTGATTTGCTCTGCCACTGAAAATGAATATTCACATTTAGCATGAAATAATGATTTTTAAACTCTGTGCAACAAACCCCCAAAATCTTGATGACAGAAGCACTTATTGCTCTGCTAATTGAATAATGTGAGTTAGTGAGAATGGTATTCCACTGCACAGTGTCTGCTCATGTGATTAAAGACTTTGTAGTGCAGACAGCCCTATTAATACCATATAAGCAGAACAAACCCTGAATTTTGATTATTAAAATTCCTTTTTTCAATATAGTTTCTGGGTGGACTCAGAATAAAAAAAAATAAATTATTTCCTCCTCTTTCTCCACTCTTCCATCATGTAAAATCATATTGACCCCACCCAAGGTCAGCAGGAGGGTTCAGACAATCGATATTTTATTTTTTTCCTCCAACTGTTGACAGCTGGGGACTTTAAAAACCTCCTAAAGCCATTGCACAGATATTGGTCAGCCAAGGTAAGCACTGAACTCTGCAGGGAAAGTGTGGAGGATTGGGTGCTAATTCCTTTGCTCATTTAGAATGAAACCTTGCTGAGGACACAGTTCAGGGAGGATTGGTTAGAATATTGTTAGGACTCACTGAACTCAGTGCTTAGCATGTGCTAATGTGCTTTGATAAATGAATTTCTGAGTAGCAGTACTGGGCTCAAACTACAGCCTGAAATATCCCTCAGCCTGACTAAAGTCACAATCCTCTGAACCTCTTGTTCCCTAAATGGTATGTTTTTAAATCTTACTTAGGGGGATGAAAATAATATTCTCACCAGGTCTGACTTTCTAATAAAATACCAAACATATGAGTTTTATTCTTATGGTTTTGGCTTGGATACTCATTTTCTATTGTCACTGAGGACTTCTGTAAAGAAACCAAGTTAAAGATGCATTTTGGATTCAGCGAAGTCTTAATTCAAATGGCATCTGCATGTGCACAACCTTCAATTTTTTGAACAGCATTTGTTTTTGTCATGTGGGAGCATATGTGCACACTACTGTGGGGACAAAGCAAGAAAAAAACTGGTTCAATACTGTTGAATTATTCTGAATCTAAATGTAACATTAAAATACATTCCTATGTCATGCAGGTATAGCACTTGTCCAGACTTTCAGGGAAGGAATAAGAAAAGGGAAGATAAAAGATATGAATAGAAAGGTGTAATAATGAACCCTAAGAAAGAGAAAGCAAACAACTGGCTGCAAGTGGCTCCTTCAGAGCCATTCTAACCCTTTTTGCCAATGCATCCTATCAGAGGTCCTTAATTGATGGTTTATTGACAGCACAAGCAGTAATGGCTCCTTTGGAGCTGTTACACTCAGTGCTGTTGGTGTCTGTTTAAGGAGCTTTAATCTGCCAATTATTGACGTGACAGAAAGTAATGATTCCTTGGAAACCATTATGTTGTATTGTGTCAGGGCAAGTTTTTCAGCCTACACAAACTGGTACTCTGTGCAACTCCGTGCTTTAATGAGGAGTAAGAGTGCTGTAGATAATACTAAGAAATACTGCAACACTGCAGCACCAGAACTTCAAAATCAATACTATAGGCAGCAAAATACTCACCAATGGATTGCAATAATTCATGTTCTATCCAGTTTCATCTGCCCGTATAATGAAAACAAAATAACTCCAAAGGGAAGATCAGTGTGCATTAGGTTCATATCAAGTGTGGAATCCATAAAAAAATCTCAGATTTTTTTCATTTGAAGTGTAAGATGTAAGTGCTTCATCCCTAAAGCTCCTGAGCAAGCAGTGACACTTAAAATGCCCATCACTTCTCCGAATGATATGGCAACAGCATGAGGGAGTGCCTGGGGTTGAGACTTAGATGCAGGAGAGCATTTTCAACACCACTTCTGTGATGCCAGTGCCAGCATTCACGTAGGGGGCCAAGCACACACTTAGGGAGCTCTTTCACCATAGCTATTCTGGTACCTCTTACTACACTATTGTTGGCCAGCACAGCTGTGCCTGTGTCAGGAGATTTTGCCAGCATGTTTACACTGGCCACAAACTGCACTTTGCAAAGCCCTTCACCAACCTGGTGAAGATCTGTGCATCTGCAATTTGGTCCCACCTTCCTTCCCCAAGCCTTGCCTTCCCATCTCCTCCCTTGTGACAGCTTCAATGATCATACGTTTAGCTGTGAACAAAAAATTATCATTTTGGGGGCAGGGTGTGGGGGGGGTGTGTGTGTGTGTGTGATTTCTTTTGTGCTGGATCAGCTCACTGGTGCAGCCAGCTGCACAGCTGTGCCCTGTTAAAGCTAACACAGAGAAGGAGAGGGAACACACAGCAGGACCCCGGGCTTTCTTTGGCTTAAACTGCTTCACAAACCACACTCTTTGAGTGGTACATCCAGTGATATCTCATCCAGCATAAAGATCACTGGTACAAAGTCATCAGAAATGACAGCTTTGGCCTAACAGAGAAAGTCTATCCAAGCTTTGGTGTATCGCATCATTCAGTCACAAAATGTTTGATCCAGTACCAGAAACCAAATTTATTATATCATTGAAATGTGGCCTCAGCCTGTACCCCAAACTACTTCCAGTTTGAAGAGGCAACTAAAAAAAAGGCTGGAATAAAGGATGCATTATCTACCCAATTTCAGTGGAAGATGTAAGGTCAAGTGACCTGACCAAAACTGCACATCAAGTCTATGTCTGAGGGTGGAATTTAATTTGGATTTTCCAAATCTCACTTTGATGCCTTATCCATAAAACCCTTCCTCACTCTTATGCATATTCTTTTCATTCCAGAGACAGCAAACTAAAAGGCACGATTTTTCAAAAAAAGCCTGATCCTTTTGAAGTGCCACAAATCATGTTTGAAAATCTGACCTTCCTGCAAATGCTAAAGCAGAAAGTGAAAAGTCTGTCTCAATTTACATATGCAATGCATTTGGAAAATCAACACAGAACAGTTGCTTTAGTGATTTGCTGCTTAGGTAAAACTTTGAAGATGACCAAAATTGGGAAGTCATAGAGCAAGGACAGGCAAAGTAGTGAGTATTCTGCTCTCTTCCATTTCTTGTCAAATATGGTTAAAAAGAAGTTCCAATACCTAACACCTGAGTATCAAAAAAGTGGCAGAATTTTCTGGGTTTCAAAGTATTAGCTTTTCTTATAGTGAGGAAAATTAAGTGTAATTGTGATGTAAGATTTTCTTTTCTGATACAATTATCTATTGGCAAAACTACCACTTTGTACAAAACAAGATTATTCTAATGAATCTGTTCAATCTAATCTTCATAATCATGATATCTCCAAGGAAGCAAATTAATTGGACGAAGTTAAATATCCCCTTTTCATGTCAACAAAATTGGTTTTTCTGGGGATTAAAGGATTAACGTGGTGTTAAATCCCTAAAGAGGTTAAAAACACTTTATTATTCATTAGAAAACACAAAGATCGGACTGTTATTTTGTTCTTATGTCACTGTTTGTCATTTCATTGGAAGAAGGAAAAAAAAGGACAGGAGTACACTAACAATTTAAAGACCCAACTCATGCATAATTTTTTAAAGAGTGTTGAAATGAACAAAAAAAAAATTTAATGAATTTTAAAAAAATGAATTTTTTTTAAAATCACAAATAATCAATCTATTTAAACAATAAATATCTTCAGTTTTCTGGGTTATATTAAAGGTATCTGTAGATGAGGAACAGGAGATAATATAGAATGAAGTTGAAGTCCTTCATTGACATGTTTGAATTTCAGGTAACTCCACAAGTATTCCCAAATTAATCTTTTCTTTAAGTTATCTTTTTTAAAGCTATAGAAGGAAGAAAATGGTCCATTAATTCTATATTCGGAAGGAATCCTTACTGAAAGGAAAGTTCTTTAAGTAAAAGAATTAATCCTCACAAAACACTTAATTCATCATTCTGGGACTGTATTTATTAA